>CM033030.1:14498861-14954337 GCA_019207045.1 Branchiostoma floridae x Branchiostoma belcheri | reverse complement strand
AACCTAACCCTAAAAATTGCCCTAACCCTAACCTATCTTCAAGGCCGCCAAACTTGGTATGATTTGAAGGGTATGTTGGTGGGTACTTGTAAACTGCAACGGCGTTTAGAATGCGTGCTTAGTTGTCGAGATCTGAGCCCTAACCCTAACCGCAACCCTAACCCTAAAATTGGCCCTAACCCTAACCTATCTTCAAGGCCGCCAACTGGTATGTTTGAAGGGGTATGTGGGTGGGTACTTGTAAACTGCAAACCGTTTTGAAATTGCGTGCTTAGTTGTCGGAGATCTGAGCCCTAACCCTAACCGCAACCCTAACCCTAACCCTAAATAGCCTAACCTAAATATCTTCAAGGCCGCCAAACTTGGTATGATTTGAAGGGTATGTTGGTGGGTACTTGTAAACTGCAAACCGTTTTGAAATTGCGTGCATAGTTGTCGAGATCTGAGCCCTAACCCTAACCGCAACCCTAACCCTAAAAATTGCCCTAACCCTAACCTATCTCAAGGCCGCCAAATTGGTATGATTTGAAGGGATGTTGGTGGTACTTGTAAACTGCAAACCGTTTTGAAATTGGTGCTTAGTTGTCGAGATCTGAGCCCTAACCCTAACCGCAACCCTAACCCTACCCCTAAATTGCCCTAACCCTAACCTATCTTCAAGGCCGCCAAACTTGGTATGATTTGAAGGGTATGTTGGTGGGTACTTGTAAACTGCAAACCGTTTTGAAAAATTGCGTGCTTAGTTGTCGAGATCTGAGCCCTAACCTAACCGCAACCCTAACCCTACCCTAAATGCCCTAACCTAACCTATCTTCAGCGGCCGCCAAACTTGGTATGATTTGAAGGGTATGTTGGTGGGTACTTGTAAACTGCAAACCGTTTTGAAATTGCGTGCTTAGTTGTCGAGATCTGAGCCCCTAACCCTAACCGCAACCCTAACCCTAAACCTAAAACCCTAACCTCTTCAAGACGCCACGCCATGTATGAACAGGGTATGTGGGGGGTAAGCACTGCCCGTTTTGAAACGTGCTAGTTGTCGAGATCTGAGACCCTAACCCTAACCGCCCCTCTCCCTAACCCTGTTCTAACTATCTTCAAGGCGCCAGGTATGATTTGAAGGTTATGTTGGTGGGTACTTGTAAACTGCAAACCGTTTTGAAATTGCGTGCTTAGTTGTCGAGATCTGAGCCCTAAACCTAACCGCAACCCTAACCTAACCAAAAATTGCCTAACCCTAACCTATCTTCAAGGCCGCCACAACTTGGTATGATTTGAAGGGTATGTTGGTGGGTACTTGTAAAGCAAACCGTTTTGAAATTGCGTGCCTAGTTGTCGAGATCTGAGCCCTAACCCTAACCGCAACCCTAACCCTAACCCTAAAATTGCCCTAACCCTAACCTATCTTCAAGGCCGCCAAACTTGGTATGATTTGAAGGGTATGTTGGGGGTACTTGTAAACTGCAAACCGTTTTGAAATTGCGTGCTTAGTTGTCGAGATCTGAGCCCTAACCCTAACCGCAACCCTAACCCTAACCCTAAAATTGCCCTAACCCTAACCTATCTTCAAGGCCGCCAAACTTGGTATGATTTGAAGGGTATGTTGGTGGGTACTTGTAAACTGCAAACCGTTTTGAAATTGCGTGCTTAGTTGTCGAGATCTGAGCCCTAACCTAACCGCAACCCTAACCCTAACCCTAAAATTGCCCTAACCCTAACCTATCTTCAAGGCCGCCAAACTTGGTATGATTTGAAGGGTATGTTGGGGGGTACTTGTAAACTGCAAACCGTTTTGAAATTGCGTGCTTAGTTGTCGAGATCTGAGCCCTAACCCTAACCGCAACCCTAACCCTAACCTAAAATTGCCCTAACCCTAACCTATCTTCAAGGCCGCCAAACTTGGTATGATTTGAAGGGTATGTTGGGGGGTACTTGTAAACTGCAAACCGTTTTGAAATTGCGTGCTTAGTTGTCGAGATCTGAGCCCTAACCCTAACCGCAACCCTAACCCTAACCCTAAAAATTGCCCTAACCCTAACCTATCTTCAAGGCCGCCAAACTTGGTATGATTTGAAGGGATATTGGTTGGTGGGTACTTGTAAACTGCAAACCGTTTTGAAATTGCGTGCCTAGTTGTCGAGATCTGAGCCCTAACCCTAACCGCAACCCTAACCCTAACCCTAAAATTGCCTAACCCTAACCTATCTTCAAGGCCGCCAAACTTGGTATGATTTGAAGGGTATGTTGGTGGGTACTTGTAAACTGCAAACCGTTTTGAAATTGCGTGCTTAGTTGTCGAGATCTGAGCCCTAACCCTAACCGCAACCTAACCCTAACCTAAAATTGCCCTAACCCTAACCTATCTTCAAGGCCGCCAAACTTGGTATGATTTGAAGGGTATGTTGGTGGGTACTTGTAAACTGCAAACCGTTTTGAAATTGCGTGCTTAGTTGTCGAGATCTGAGCCCTAACCCTAACCGCAACCCTAACCCTAAAAATTGCCCTAACCCTAACCTATCTTCAAGGCCGCCAAAACTTGGTATGATTTGAAGGGTATGTGGGGGGGTACTTGTAAACTGCAAACCGTTTTGAAATTGCGTGCTTAGTTGTCGAGATCTGAGCCCTAACCCTAACCGCAACCCTAACCCTAACCCTAAAATTGCCCTAACCCTAACCTATCTTCAAGGCCGCCAAACTTGGTATGATTTGAAGGGTATGTTGGTGGGTACTTGTAAACTGCAAACCGTTTTGAAATTGCGTGCTTAGTTGTCGAGATCTGAGCCCTAACCCTAACCGCAACCCTAACCCTAACCCTAAAATTGCCCTAACCCTAACCTATCTTCAAGGCCGCCAAACTTGGTATGATTTGAAGGGTTATGTTGGTGGGTACTTGTAAACTGCAAACCGTTTTGAAATTGCGTGCTTAGTTGTCGAGATCTGAGCCCTAACCCTAACCGCAACCCTAACCCTAACCCTAAATTGCCCTAACCTAACCTATCTTCAAGGCCGCCAAACTTGGTATGATTTGAAGGGTATGTGGGTGGGTACTTGTAAACTGCAAACCGTTTTGAAATTGCGTGCTTAGTTGTCGAGATCTGAGCCCTAACCCTAACCGCAACCCTAACCCTAACCCTAAATTGCCCTAACCCTAACCTATCTTCAAGGCCGCAAACTTGGTATGATTTGAAGGGTATGTTGGTGGGTACTTGTAAACTGCAAACCGTTTTGAAATTGCGTGCTTAGTTGTCGAGATCTGAGCCCTAACCCTAACCGCAACCCTAACCCTAACCCTAAAATGGCCTAACCCTAACCTATCTTCAAGGCCGCCAAACTTGGTATGATTTGAAGGGTATGTTGGTGGGTACTTGTAAACTGCAAACCGTTTTGAAATGCGTGCTTAGTTGTCGAGATCTGAGCCCTAACCCTAACCGCAACCCTAACCCTAAAATTGCCCTAACCCTAACCTATCTTCAAGGCCGCCAAACTTGTATGATTTGAAGGGTATATTGGTGGGTACTTGTAAACTGCAAACCGTTTTGAAATTGCGTGCTTAGTTGTCGAGATCTGAGCCCTAACCCTAACCGCAACCCTAACCCTAACCCTAAAATTGCCCTAACCCTAACCTATCTTCAAGGCCGCCAAACTTGGTATGATTTGAAGGGTATGTATGGGGGGTACTTGTAAACTGCAAACCGTTTTGAAATTGCGTGCCTAGTTGTCGAGATCTGAGCCCTAACCCTAACCGCAACCCTAACCCTAAAATTGCCCTAACCCTAACCTATCTTCAAGGCCGCCAAACTTGGTATGATTTGAAGGGTATGTTGGGGGTACTTGTAAACTGCAAACCGTTTTGAAATGCGTGCTTATTTGTCGAGATCTGAGCCCTAACCTAACCGCAACCCTAACCTAACCCTAAAATTGCCCTAACCCTAACCTATCTTCAAGGCCGCCAAACTTGGTATGATTTGAAGGGTATGTTGGTGGGTACTTGTAAACTGCAAACCGTTTTGAAATTGCGTGCTTAGTTGTCGAGATCTGAGCCCTAACCCTAACCGCAACCCTAACCTAACCTAAAATTGCCCTAACCCTAACCTATCTTCAAGGCCGCCAAACTTGGTATGATTTGAAGGGTATGTTGGTGGGTACTTGTAAACTGCAAACCGTTTTGAAATGCGTGCTTAGTTGTCGAGATCTGAGCCCTAACCCTAACCGCAACCCTAACCCTAACCCTAAAATTGCCCAACCCTAACCTATCTTCAAGGCCGCCAAACTTGGTATGATTTGAAGGGTATGTTGGTGGTACTTGTAAACTGCAAACCGTTTTGAAATTGCGTGCTTAGTTGTCGAGATCTGAGCCCTAACCCTAACCGCAAACCCTACCCTAACCCTAAAATTGCCCTAACCTAACCTATCTTCAAGGCCGCCAAACTGGTATGATTTGAAGGGTATGTTGGTGGGTACTTGTAAACTGCAAACCGTTTTGAAATTGCGTGCTTAGTTGTCGAGATCTGAGCCCTAACCCTAACCGCAACCCTAACCCTAACCCTAAAATTGCCCTAACCCTAACCTATCTTCAAGGCCGCCAAACTTGGTATGATTTGAAGGGTATGTTGGTGGGTACTTGTAAACTGCAAACCGTTTTGAAATTGCGTGCTTAGTGTCGAGATCTGAGCCCTAACCCTAACCGCAACCCTAACCCTAACCCTAAAATTGCCCTAACCCTAACCTATCTTCAAGGCCGCCAAACTTGGTATGATTTGAAGGGTATGTTGGGGGTACTTGTAAACTGCAAACCGTTTTGAAATTGCGTGCTTAGTTGTCGAGATCTGAGCCCTAACCCTAACCGCAACCCTAACCCTAACCCTAAATTGCCCTAACCCTAACTATCTTCAAGGCCGCCAAACTTGGTATGATTTGAAGGTATTGTTGGTGGGTACTTGTAAACTGCAAACCGTTTTGAAATTCGTGCGCTTAGTTGTCGAGATCTGAGCCCTAACCCTAACCGCAACCCTAACCCTAACCCTAAAATTGCCCTAACCCTAACCTATCTTCAAGGCCGCCAAACTTGGTATGATTTGAAGGGTATGGGGGGGTACTTGTAAACTGCAAACCGTTTTGAAATTGCGTGCTTAGTTGTCGAGATCTGAGCCCTAACCCTAACCGCAACCCTAACCCTAACCCTAAAATTGCCCTAACCCTAACCTATCTTCAAGGCCGCCAAACTTGGTATGATTTGAAGGGTATGTTGGTGGGTACTTGTAAACTGCAAACCGTTTTGAAATTGCGTGCTTAGTTGTCGAGATCTGAGCCCTAACCCTAACCGCAACCCTAACCCTAACCCTAAAATTGCCCTAACCCTAACCTATCTTCAAGGCCGCCAAACTGGTATGATTTGAAGGGTATGTTGGTGGGTACTTGTAAACTGCAAACCGTTTTGAAATTGCGTGCTTAGTTGTCGAGATCTGAGCCCTAACCCTAACCGCCCTAACCCTAACCCTAAAATTGCCCTAACCCTAACCTATCTTCAAGGCCGCCAAACTTGGTATGATTTGAAGGGTATGTTGGTGGGTACTTGTAAACTGCAAACCGTTTTGAAATTGCGTGCTTAGTTGTCGAGATCTGAGCCCTAACCCTAACCGCAACCCTAACCCTAACCCTAAAATTGCCCTAACCCTAACCTATCTTCAAGGCCGCCAAACTTGGTATGATTTGAAGGGTATGTTGTGGGTACTTGTAAACTGCAAACCGTTTTGAAATTGCGTGCTTAGTTGTCGAGATCTGAGCCCTAACCCTAACCGCAACCTAACCCTAACCCTAAAATTGCCCTAACCCTAACCTATCTTCAAGGCCGCCAAACTTGGTATGATTTGAAGGGTATGTTGGTGGGGTACTTGTAAACTGCAAACCGTTTTGAAATTGCGTGCTTAGTTGTCGAGATCTGAGCCCTAACCCTAACCGCAACCCTAACCCTAAAATTGCCCTAACCCTAACCTATCTTCAAGGCCGCCCAAACTTGGTATGATTTGAAGGGTATGTTGGTGGGGGTACTGTAAACTGCAAACCGTTTTGAAATTGCGTGCTTATTTGTCGAGATCTGAGCCCTAACCCTAACCGCAACCCTAACCCAACCTAAAATTGCCCTAACCCTAACCTATCTTCAAGGCCGCCAAACTTGGTATGATTTGAAGGGTATGTTGGGGGGTACTTGTAAACTGCAAACCGTTTTGAAATTGCGTGCTTAGTTGTCGAGATCTGAGCCCTAACCCTAACCGCAACCCTAACCCTAACCCTAAAATTGCCCTAACCCTAACCTATCTTCAAGGCCGCCAAATTGGTATGATTTGAAGGGTATGTGGTGGGTACTTGTAAACTGCAAACCGTTTTGAAATGCGTGCTTAGTTGTCGAGATCTGAGCCCTAACCCTAACCGCAACCCTAACCCTAACCCTAAAATTGCCCTAACCCTAACCTATCTTCAAGGCCGCCAAACTTGGTATGATTTGAAGGGTATGTTGGGGGTACTTGTAAACTGCAAACCGTTTTGAAATGCGTGCTTAGTTGTCGAGATCTGAGCCCTAACCTAACCGCAACCCTAACCCTAACCCTAAAATTGCCCTAACCCTAACCTATCTTCAAGGCCGCCAAACTTGGTATGATTTGAAGGGTATGTTGGGGGTACTTGTAAACTGCAAACCGTTTTGAAATTGCGTGCTTAGTTGTCGAGATCTGAGCCCTAACCCTAACCGCAACCCTAACCCTAACCCTAAAATTTGCCCTAACCCTAACCTATCTTCAAGGCCGCCAAACTTGGTATGATTTGAAGGGTATGTTGGTGGTACTTGTAAACTGCAAACCGTTTTGAAATGCGTGCTTAGTTGTCGAGATCTGAGCCCTAACCCTAACCGCAACCCTAACCCTAACCCTAAAATGCCCTAACCCTAACCTATCTTCAAGGCCGCCAAACTTGGTATGATTTGAAGGGTATGTTGGGGGTACTTGTAAACTGCAAACCGTTTTGAAATTGCGTGCTTAGTTGTCGAGATCTGAGCCCTAACCCTAACCGCAACCCTAAACCTAACCCTAAAATGCCCTAACCCTAACCTATCTTCAAGGCCGCCAAACTTGGTATGATTTGAAGGGTATGTTGGTGGGTACTTGTAAACTGCAAACCGTTTTGAAATTGCGTGCTTAGTTGTCGAGATCTGAGCCCTAACCCTAACCGCAACCCTAACCCTAACCCTAAAATTGCCCTAACCCTAACCTATCTTCAAGGCCGCCAAACTTGGTATGATTTGAAGGGTATGTTGGGGGGTACTTGTAAACTGCAAACCGTTTTGAAATTGCGTGCTTAGTTGTCGAGATCTGAGCCTAACCCTAACCGCAACCCTAACCCTAACCCTAAAATTGCCCTAACCCTAACCTATCTTCAAGGCCGCCAAACTTGGTATGATTTGAAGGGTATGTTGGTGGGTACTTGTAAACTGCAAAACCGTTTTGAAATTTGCGTGCTTAGTTGTCGAGATCTGAGCCCTAACCCTAACCGCAACCCTAACCTAACCCTAAAATTGCCCTAACCCTACCTATCTTCAAGGCCGCCAAACTTGGTATGATTTGAAGGGTATGTTGGTGGTACTTGTAAACTGCAAACCGTTTTGAAATGCGTGCTTAGTTGTCGAGATCTGAGCCCTAACCCTAACCGCAACCCTAACCCTAACCCTAAAATTGCCCTAACCCTAACCTATCTTCAAGGCCGCCAAACTTGGTATGATTTGAAGGGTATGTTGGTGGGTACTTGTAAACTGCAAACCGTTTTGAAATTGCGTGCTTAGTTGTCGAGATCTGAGCCCTAACCCTAACCGCAACCCTAACCCTAAAATTGCCCTAACCCTAACCTATCTTCAAGCCGCCAAACTTGGTATGATTTGAAGGGTATGTTGGTGGGTACTTGTAAACTGCAAACCGTTTTGAAATTGCGTGCTTAGTTGTCGAGATCTGAGCCCTAACCCTAACCGCCCTAACCCTAACCCTAAAATTGCCCTAACCCTAACCTATCTTCAAGGCCGCCAAACTTGGTATGATTTGAAGGGTATGTTGGTGGGTACTTGTAAACTGCAAACCGTTTGAAATTGCGTGCTTAGTTGTCGAGATCTGAGCCCTAACCCTAACCGCAACCCTAACCCTAACCCTAAAATTGCCCTAACCCTAACCTATCTTCAAGGCCGCCAAACTTGGTATGATTTGAAGGGTATGTTGTGGGTACTTGTAAACTGCAAACCGTTTTGAAATTGCGTGCTTAGTTGTCGAGATCTGAGCCCTAACCCTAACCGCAACCCTAACCCTAAAATTGCCCTAACCCTAACCTATCTTCAAGGCCGCCAAACTTGGTATGATTTGAAGGGTATGTTGGGGGGTACTTGTAAACTGCAAACCGTTTTGAAATTGCGTGCTTAGTTGTCGAGATCTGAGCCTAACCCTAACCGCAACCCTAACCCTAACCCTAAAATTGCCCTAACCCTAACCTATCTTCAAGGCCGCCAAACTTGGTATGATTGAAGGGTATGTTGGTGGGTACTTGTAAACTGCAAACCGTTTTGAAATTGCGTGCTTAGTTGTCGAGATCTGAGCCCTAACCCTAACCGCAAACTAACCCTAACCCTAAAATTGCCCTAACCCTAACCTATCTTCAAGGCCGCCAAACTTGGTATGATTTGAAGGGTATGTTGGTGGGTACTTGTAAACTGCAAACCGTTTTGAAATTGCGTGCTTAGTTGTCGAGATCTGAGCCCTAACCCTAACCGCAACCCTAACCCTAACCCTAAAATTGCCCTAACCCTAACCTATCTTCAAGGCCGCCAAACTTGGTATGATTTGAAGGGTATGTTGGTGGGTACTTGTAAACTGCAAACCGTTTTGAAATTGCGTGCTTAGTTGTCGAGATCTGAGCCCTAACCCTAACCGCAACCCTAACCCTAACCCTAAAATTGCCCTAACCCTAACCTATCTTCAAGGCCGCCAAACTTGGTATGATTTGAAGGGTATGTTGGTGGGTACTTGTAAACTGCAAACCGTTTTGAAATTGCGTGCTTAGTTGTCGAGATCTGAGCCCTAACCCTAACCGCAACCCTAACCCTAACCCTAAAATTGCCCTAACCCTAACCTATCTTCAAGGCCGCCAAACTTGGTATGATTTGAAGGGTATGTTGGTGGGTACTTGTAAACTGCAAACCGTTTTGAATTGCGTGCTTAGTTGTCGAGATCTGAGCCCTAACCCTAACCGCAACCCTAACCCTAACCTAAAATTGCCCTAACCCTAACTATCTTCAAGGCCGCCAAACTTGGTATGATTTGAAGGGTATGTTGGTGGGTACTTGTAAACTGCAAACCGTTTTGAAATTGCGTGCTTGCTTAGTTGTCGAGATCTGAGCCCTAACCCTAACCGCAACCCTAACCCTAACCCTAAAATTGCCCTAACCCTAACCTATCTTCAAGGCCGCCAAACTTGGTATGATTTGAAGGGTATGTTGGTGGGTACTTGTAAACTGCAAACCGTTTTGAAATTGCGTGCTTAGTTGTCGAGATCTGAGCCCTAACCCTAACCGCAACCCTAACCCTAACCCTAAAATGCCCTAACCCTAACCTATCTTCAAGGCCGCCAAACTTGGTATGATTTGAAGGGTATGTTTGGTGGGTACTTGTAAACTGCAAACCGTTTTGAAATTGCGTGCTTAGTTGTCGAGATCTGAGCCCTAACCCTAACCGCAACCCTAACCCTAACCCTAAAATTGCCCTAACCCTAACCTATCTTCAAGGCCGCCAAACTTGGTATGATTTGAAGGGTATGTTGGTGGGGGTACTTGTAAACTGCAAACCGTTTTGAAATTGCGTGCTTAGTTGTCGAGATCTGAGCCTAACCCTAACCGCAACCCTAACCCTAACCCTAAATTGCCCTAACCCTAACCTATCTTCAAGGCCGCCAAACTTGGTATGATTTGAAGGGTATGTTGGTGGGTACTTGTAAACTGCAAACCGTTTTGAAATTGCGTGCTTAGTTGTCGAGATCTGAGCCCTAACCCTAACCGCAACCCTAACCCTAACCCTAAAATTGCCCTAACCCTAACCTATCTTCAAGGCCGCCAAACTTGGTATGATTTGAAGGGTATGTTGTGGGTACTTGTAAACTGCAAACCGTTTTGAAATTGCGTGCTTAGTTGTCGAGATCTGAGCCCTAACCCTAACCGCAACCCTAACCCTAACCCTAAAATTGCCCTAACCCTAACCTATCTTCAAGGCCGCCAAACTTGGTATGATTTGAAGGGTAGTTGGTGGGTACTTGTAAACTGCAAACCGTTTTGAAATTGCGTGCTTAGTTGTCGAGATCTGAGCCCTAACCCTAACCGCAACCCTAACCCTAACCCTAAAATTGCCCTAACCCTAACCTATCTTCAAGGCCGCCAAACTTGGTATGATTTGAAGGGTATGTTGGTGGGTACTTGTAAACTGCAAACCGTTTTGAAATTGCGTGCTTAGTTGTCGAGATCTGAGCCCTAACCCTAACCGCAACCCTAACCCTAAATTGCCCTAACCCTAACCTATCTTCAAGGCCGCCAAACTTGGTATGATTTGAAGGGTATGTTGGTGGGTACTTGTAAACTGCAAACCGTTTTGAAATTGCGTGCTTAGTTGTCGAGATCTGAGCCCTAACCCTAACCGCAACCCTAACCCTAACCCTAAAATTGCCCTAACCCTAACCTATCTTCAAGGCCGCCAAACTTGGTATGATTTGAAGGGTATGTTGGTGGGTACTTGTAAACTGCAAACCGTTTTGAATTGCGTGCTTAGTTGTCGAGATCTGAGCCCTAACCCTAACCGACCAACCCTAACCCTAAAATTGCCCTAACCCTAACCTATCTTCAAGGCCGCCAAACTTGGTATGATTTGAAGGGTATGTTGGTGGGTACTTGTAAACTGCAAACCGTTTTGAAATTGCGTGCTTAGTTGTCGAGATCTGAGCCCTAACCCTAACCGCAACCCTAACCCTAACCCTAAAATTGCCCTAACCCTAACCTATCTTCAAGGCCGCCAAACTTGGTATGATTTGAAGGGTATGTTGGTGGGTACTTGTAAACTGCAAACCGTTTTGAAATTGCGTGCTTAGTTGTCGAGATCTGAGCCCTAACCCTAACCGCAACCCTAACCCTAACCCTAAAATTGCCCTAACCCTAACCTATCTTCAAGGCCGCCAACTTGGTATGATTTGAAGGGTATGTTGGTGGGTACTTGTAAACTGCAAACCGTTTTGAAATTGCGTGCTTAGTTGTCGAGATCTGAGCCCTACACCTAACCGCAACCTAACCCTAACCCTAAAATGCCCTAACCCTAACCTATCTTCAAGGCCGCCAAACTTGGTATGATTTGAAGGGTATGTTGGTGGGTACTTGTAAACTGCAAACCGTTTTGAAATTGCGTGCTTAGTTGTCGAGATCTGAGCCCTAACCCTAACCGCAACCCTAACCCTAACCCTAAAATTGCCCTAACCCTAACCTATCTTCAAGGCCGCCAAACTTGGTATGATTTGAAGGGTATGTTGGTGGGTACTTGTAACTGCAAACCGTTTTGAAATTGCGTGCTTAGTTGTCGAGATCTGAGCCCTAACCTAACCGCAACCCTAACCCTAACCCTAAAATTGCCCTAACCCTAACCTATCTTCAAGGCCGCCAAACTTGGTATGATTTGAAGGGTATGTTGGTGGGTACTTGTAAACTGCAAACCGTTTTGAAATTGCGTGCTTAGTTGTCGAGATCTGAGCCCTAACCCTAACCGCAACCCTAACCTAACCCTAAAATTGCTGCCCTAACCCTAACCTATCTTCAAGGCCGCCAAACTTGGTATGATTTGAAGGGTATGTTGGTGGGTATATCTCGGCAACAATGCACAATAGAATTATGAGGTTTGTGGCTTACTATTCCCTACCTAAAGACCTTTCTAACAATACCAAGTTTGACCCGCCGGAATAACGTTGAAGACTTCGGAATCCCAAGCGTATATACGCCCGTATGTGTAACTTAGCGGTAGGCTAAGGTGAACTTATGATCGAGAATATCTCGGCAACAATGCACAATAGAATTATGCGTTGTGGCTTACTATTTCCTAACTAGAGATCTTTCTAACGATACCAAGTTTGACCCGCCGGAATAACGTTGAAGACTTCGGAATCTCAAGTGTAATACCCCCGTATGTGTTATGTAGCGGTAGGCTAAGGTGAACTTATGATCGAGAATATCTCGGCAACAGTTCCGGAACTTTTCGGGGCCAAAAAAATGAAATTTGCCCACATCGCCCAAAATGGCCCGTTTCGGGCCCGAAATGACAAATTTCGACAGGTCCGGACCTTCCCGAACTTTTCGGGGCCCAAAAATGAAATTTGCCCACATCGCCCCAAAATGGCCCGTTTCGGGCCCGAAATGACACAAAAAAATTCCACGTGATAACTTTTTGCAATCTCCGATGACGTATTTCTTCGAAATCGCATGAAAAACCCGTTATTTGGGTCATCAGGCGAAAAAACCGCATCACCGTTGCAGCGGACTAATAATACAAAATGGTTTCGTTGGCGACCAACTACTCCTCGCAGAAACATAATACAACCCACGGGCTTTTTAGGAAATATGACAAATCTGCTCAACTATAACGATCACCAAGCAAAGGGAGCAAAAGTTAGGGAGACAACAGCGCACTTCCGGCCTTCCGTTAAACTCCGGTCAGATTTTGAACTCCGACCCAGAACCTTTGGTAAAGGCTGCTTGTAGCCAGTCACAAGTATGCAAATGAACTTACTAACGTTATATTGAGGACTCGAACCGGGGTCGGAGCTGGTAGTAATCATGGATTCCCAGGTCAACGCTCTATCCACTGCGCTACGCCGATATAGACAATGACCCTCGTATTAACAGGTATCCAAACGTAGGGCATAACTTGAATACGTCCGTTCATTCCAAGATTCAAAGATTCCATGTCTAATCTTCCGAACAATGTCTAATCACTGTTGCTTGTGTAGATAATGTCGGAAAGTCATGTTACAAGCTCTGATTTGGCTGGCTGGCATCTCGTGTCAATAGCCACAGCGGAAAAAAAACGTTACCATGAACTCTTGAAAATGCCAGACAAAAGGGTGGTGGTGTCTGGTCAGGCGCAAGACGAAAATATTCTTATATCAAAAGGATGTTTTAAAAAAGGAAAAAGGACAATTAAAAAAAGATCTCCAGCGAAATGCTTAAATGGTTTTGAAGGTCAGCGCTCTAACCACTACGCTACGTCCAACACAGACGAAGGAGGCCTGTATTAACAGGTATCACTATGTAGGGCATAACTTGAACGTCAGTTCATTCAAGAGTCCAATGTCTAATCTCCGACAATGTTAGTCTTCTGTTGCTTGTGTCAAAAGTTTGTAATGAGACGAGAGTCTGGCAATATAATGTCGGGAAAGTCATGTTACAAGTCTGATTGGCTGGCTGGATCTCGGTGTGTCAATAGCCTGTTTAGGCTATCGACACACTCAGTGTGGCAATAGCCACCGCGAATGTATATTTTGGCTTCCTATGCCCTTGTATAGAAACCAAATGGCCTGAATTTGGTACAGAGGTGCATTGAACGACACGTAAACTCAAGCCCATGGACACATTCTCATCATGATTGCTTCAAAAATTAGTTTATTGGGGGTTTCTGCCTTTTTTGACTAAAAATGTATATTTTTGCTCCTATGCCCTTGTATTGAAAACCAAATGACCTAAAAATTGGTACAGAGGTGCATTGGACATACATGTATCGTTATGACCACAGGATCCTATCACACCTTCTTTCATAAGCACTTAAAAATGATTTATTTTGTCACTTTGTTATTTTTAGCCATTAAAAATGTATATTTTTGGCTCCTTTGATTTGATTTGATTTATTCGGCTGTAGTCATAAGAAATACAGCCAGGGCTGCCCAACTAGCCGCGAGGCTATTATCAATAGCCCTAGCGACTGGTACAATCAAAATTAAGGGTTAAAGACCCGCCCCGAGGTGTATATGGTGTCATAACGCCTGGTCCGTTGCTAAACCACCGAATAAAACCACCGATGTGAGCGAAGCGGACGAGGTGGTTTTATGAGGTGGGTTATAGCAAAGGACCAGGCGTTATGACACCATGTACACCTAGGAACAGGCGGCGGGTCATTAACGTTATTTATCATTTGCGTCCCCAAACTTTCAAAACTCCGGGTATGACACATAGATCTCTGGTACTATACGTGTGAATTCCTTTATCGAATTTCTGAAAATTCACATTTGTTCTTTGTACATGCATATGTAAGGAGATTACACACTACATTTTGACAAAAAAAATTTCCAGAAGAAATATTCGAAACATTGCAGGCTTTTTAGCACAACAAAACTCATTATCAATGTTAGAAGGAGCCATCCCCCTTGCAGTCTGTACTTATTCCCTCTGCTTCTTGGTATTTGTTTCGCTCCTTTATTTGGTTAATGCCTGATCTAGATCTACCTTACTTTCTTGTGTGTATCGCTACTTTTGATTGGTCAAAATGAATCGACAACGGCACCGGTGTCGATTTGCATCGACAGTGGTGCCAGTGTCGATTCATTCTCACCAATCAGAGTAGCGATACCCACCGCCTGCCTGAATCTTGTGTTACGGCGTCATAACCAACGTGGAACGGGGACTTCTGATTGGTCCCCGGCGCCTGGCTATATGATAATATACATTATCATATAGCCAGGGGACGTGGCCAATCCGAAGGCTCCATTTCATGCTGTTATGACGCCGTAACAGCCGTGCATTAGCTTTTTGATTTTCCATATGTGATCCCAACTTTTGAAAGTTTAAAAATCTCAGTTTGACAGACAACCCAGACCCGCAGGCAATCAGAATGAGATCCATCCCAATCTGGCCATACTCGCCAAGAATCTGTCAAATCGAGTCCTAGGGCTGCCAAGATAGGGATGGCCAGGCATGGCATTGGGACATCCCGTTTTTTAGTTCGTGTTTCTTGTTTCACAGAAAACATTTGCTGTCTGTAAAACAACATTGAATTACCTCTAATATTAACATTATAGAACTATCTCGAAGTCATGTCCAATTTAAACTGCAAATGGAAAAATAAAATTATTTGCACCCCCGCCCAAGTTCAAGTTCAGACGACAATAACACCCACGGTCCGCCAGGGTCGGCGGTGGCAGGCGCCAGGCTACCTTTCTGCGGGTCTTCCGAGAACTCGTGTCTGGGTTGTGTAGAGTGAACGAGATTCAAGAGCTGTGAAAGCCACAGGGACCTCCCGGAATACCTCAGGAAAGCCCGGCCGAGATTTAGCGCCTGATGCTCGAACAAAAACTGGAGCACAAACTGGAGGGCGGCGAGTGGAGGAATACGGAGCGTGTGAAGTTTTGTTTGTAACATAATGAATCGACTTTGTTTCTTTTAAGCCTTGGAACAGAAATACATTTCCCGTACAAGTTTTATGTTGTTCAATTCACTGTTCACATGGTATGTACTGAATAAAAGATGTATGTTTTAGAAAAGAATTTGTCGCTCCTACTCAACTGGGAAAAACTCTACTCTACTCTATCTACTCTTAAATGGGTCAGTGTGGGTAGGTATATGATAATAGGGTTAATGACCCTCATAAAACCCACCTCGTTCGCTTCGCTCACTCGGTGGTTTTATTCGGTGGTTATAGCAAAGGACCAGACGTTATGACACCATATACACCCTCGGGGCGGGTCATTAACCCTTAATTACCTCCATGAAATGTCATGGAATGGGAGGGTATATTTTCTGTTATGTGTCTCTGTCTGTGTAGATGATTACTAGGTTTCATACTTGTTGTGTTGGTGGGGTGTGATGAAAGCTCGAATCGATGAGATCTTGGGAGCCGTATCTGTCGTTATAATCGATGTAATAATATCAGAAATCACCCCTATATTTGAGATATATTGGTACAGGCATCGTGCTGTATGTGTTTGTTAATGGGCTTAGCTGCCAGCAGATAGTGAGGTGGACAGCTGTTTGGGGAACCCCCAGTAGTACCTTTGCCAGAATGGCTAAGGTTATGTTTTCGGTTTGGTGGTGTGGTTCTCCCCGTTTGTGAGCAGCATAACTCGAGAGGACTTCGATGGATGCAGCTGATTGGTTAGTGGGGGGGTAGGGGGGTGTGTGGAAGACGAGGTCGAGTTCGATAATGGGCCTCCTAGCGGCTTGCTAAGGTACTGCACAGGACCTGCATGCTTGATATCTCGCGTTCCGGACATGCTGCGGTCGTGATTTTGAGCGTTAGGGAGCCCTTAAAGCAGGGAATGATTGCTGTGAGTTTGGGCCCCCTAGCGGCTTTCATGGAAGTGCAGGCGCCCGGTTTAATTGCAAACTTTTGTGCTGAGACAGCATAACTCGAGAAGACTTCGACGGATGCAGCTGGTATTTGGTGGGTGGGTAGGGGTCTGGGAAACGAAGGGGGAGTTCGATAATGGGCCCCCTAGCGGCTTCCCTTGGTACTGCAGTGCAACTTCCGGGTGTTTTTTCCATTTCTGAAAATGGTATGGCCACGAGTTTCGGGTGTTAGATAGCTGTTGTGCTCAGGAGTTAGTGACAAAGTTTGGGCCCCCTAGCGGCTAGTGTAGGGATAGCAGGGGCATTCTTGTCGAAAACTTCTGAAGCGTAAACCCCACTCCACCTTAGCAGCTGTCAGCACAGTTGAGGGGTTCCTGGTCCATGAAATGGACTGGCCTATGATCAGTCAGTACTGTGAGCAAACCTGATATTTCAGAGGAGAAAGGGTCAGACCCTGCAAATGTGTTAGTTGACCCTTAGGCCATATGATCAACTTGGCAAGCCAACATGATGGGCTTATGTACATAACAACGGTCTTAGTCTGTATTCTTCTCTTCCTTTGTTGAGTTTGAGAGGTAGGTACACTGTCATCTCTCTTTTCACTACATGGTCTCAATTTGAGCTGTCCTTGCAGTAGTCTTTTAAAAGCCATTTTCAGTCTCAAAGCCTTCATGCATTAAGTCTGTCTCCAAAGAGTCAGCTTGAACTATGTAGAACATGTATCTTACCTTTATATCATATGGTTGTGAGATTTGGGGCAGAGCTAATTCAGAAGACAATTGCCCAGCAGAAATTACACCGAGGTGATTTTGTGGAAAATCTTTTGGGTGTACATAGAGATACAAGGAACATGAGGTAGTAGAGCAGAGCTTGGGACATTGTTCCCAATTGACTTACATATATTTAATGTACAGTCAAGTTGTGGCTACACTTCAAACATTCGGACTTTTTAACACATCCCCTATTGTGAGTAGGCGTGTTTATCACTCTGTCATCAAATTGAATATGAACTGATGAACAGCTGTAAGGAATTCAGGTTACAAGGCGTAAGGGAAATTTGAAACGATATCGGTTACTTTTTTCTATGGATGTCTGAATTCACAGTTAGACAATAATGTACATAAATGTACATAATGTACATTGTTGAAAATGTGGTTGAAAGATATATATATATACAGACATGTTTTCATTGACTGTCTACAAAAAAGTAAAGAAGGGATTCTCCAGGGAATATATATAAAATTTTATAGATAAATATGTGGTATGGTGGGCTTTGTGCAAATTTAGAAGTAGTGCCTACCCCCTTGCAATTGTGACAGGGTGGTGGAAATGGTACTTGTTTCTCGATGCTTTAAGCTTGAGGGTGACTTCTGAACAGTTTCATACAACTAAAATGCACATTTGTGGAGTTATGGTTTTAGAGCTGAGGGGTTGCCGCACAAACCTGGACAATAGACTAAAACCACTGCGACAATTTTACCTTTGCCAGAATGGCTAAGGTTAGGTTTTGGATGTGTTTGTGTGTCTGTGTGTGTGTTAACAGCATAACTCGAGAAGCCTGGGATGGATCCTGATGATATTTGGTAGGTGGGTAGGGATCGGGAAACGAAGGTCAAGTTTGATAATGGACCCCCTAGTGGCTTGCTAAGGTAATGCAGCAGAAACTCAACTTTGGACGAAATAACTCTACAACATGTTGACGGATCGTCATGATTTTGGTATGTAGATAGAATGAGTGATGACTTACATAATGAGATACTAATTATGCACATCAACAGCTCATTTGCATAATTAATTAGAAAAATTTATAAATCCACAGCATTCCATGATAGGACTTTCAAACTTGTCACATATGTAGCTGGGAAGGAGAGAAATGGCTATAGATATCAATTATGCAAATGATGACCTCATTTGCATTATTAATGAGAAAATATGAACATGTTGACGGATCATCATGTTTTTTGGTATTTAGGTAGCGTAAGTGAAGACCTACATAATGAGATACCAATTATGCAAATCAACAGCTAATTTGCATAATCAATTAGGAAAAGTACAAAAACCCACTGCATTTCATTATAGTACTTTCATCAAAGTTGTCACAAATGTAACTGAGAAAGAGGGAAGAGAGTAAGGGGTGTATTTTATTAAAGACTGAAAGAGAATAAGTCAAGAATGGATCAAAGGATCATCATGATTTTTGGTATGCTGATAGCTTAAGTAATACTTGATACAATTTGATATCGATTAATGGTAACTTGGGATCTAATTTGCATAATCAATGTTGAAATTTTATAAACCAACTCCAAGCATATGATTATAAAGAAAATGAAATGAGTAACGCATTTGTCTACAGACATCATTCTACATAACAAACCTTGTTATTTGGCAAAGGTATGTGTTCGTGGAACTCTAGTTTTATTTATGTCTGCTTAGGACTGTTGGAAATATTTGTAACAGTTGGCACAGTAGTTACCTCCATGAAATGTCATGGAGGTTAATATTTTGTTATGTGTCTCTGTCTGTGTAGATGATTACTCAAGAACGGCTGGATGGATTGGTTTCATACTTGTTGTGTTGGTGGGCTGTGATGAAAGCTCGAATAGATGTGATTTTGGGCGCCGTATCTGTCGTTATAATCGATGTAATAATATCAGAAATCACCCCTATATCTGGATGCGATATATTGGAACAGGCATCGTGCTTTAAGTGTTTGTTAATGGGCTTAGCTCCAAGCAGATAGTGAGGTGATTTGTATGACAGCTGTTTGGGGAACCCCGAGTTTTTTAACATGATAATTAGTTTTATTTATGTCTGCTTAGGATATCATGGAGATGTGAAGCGTAAGTATAATTGTAAGAAGTTGAGGTACATTTAACGGTAATGCTTAACAGGTATGGATGTCTCACATACTGTACTGCTGATTTGAGTGACATGGTGATTAAAATGCCATTAGGTCCTCTCATCTTAGATGGGTTGGGTGTCAGAAGTTTTATGGGCGATACAGATGTTCTGATTTCGTTACGATAAGGGACAGTTGTTAGTTGTCTCTTTCGTAGCCAATGGTACTTGTTTTTTAGCAGACGGGGTTGGCGCCAAGTATTCATCTTACAGTTGATGTAGGGCTATCAGAGGAAAGTGTGCATCTCATTTTTGTGCCGTGTGAACAGCTGATGTTATGACATATTGGTGGAAAATCAAATCACCATCTGACTAAAGTTGGCCACATCCCTTCTTCTTTCTGAGTTTCCCAACTTCCTCCCACCACACCGCTCTGAGGCACATAGTCGAACCTCAATAATGCTGACAACCTTAGACAGTTTAAATGCCAAACATCAAGCTTAAGGAACGCCACGCTACCATATGCCGTTGACCTCTTAAACGCACATTACACAATTAAGTGTCACATTTTAATAATTACTAATCAGACGGACATCCTCTGTGTCATTAAATAAATACACCACTACTTTCCCATAACATTTATAACCATTACTCTCAAATACAACCGACTATAAACATACATACCATCCACAAAAAAGCAATAAATATTTCATGGAGGTATGAGGTCCCCGAACTATAGTTATACAATAGTATACAATATACAACAGTATTAACGACACATGTAACTTTGACAACAGAGGCGATCCGAGTTTACACTTTTGCCCTTTCATGTAACAGTGTTTATCGGTGTTTCCACAAGCATGCCGACGGGGAATGCTCCAACAACGACGGGGAATTCTCTAACGGGGAATGCCCCATGATGATGGGGAATAGTCCAGACGGGGAATCCCCACGACGGCGGGGAATCCTCTATGACAACGGGGAATGCTCCAAAAAAAATCTGACGTGGAAACGTCTTTGCGGGGAAACCTGTTACCGAAAGTAGGCCATGCCTCAGCTGTTGTGAATATATCAATTATAATGGCGCGCACTGATTGGACAGAAGGAAAATCGTGGAGCCGGGCTCACAGCGGAAGGCCAGGACTTGTTGTTCAGGCAAGAGGGTGAAAATGGCCGAGGGATCCCACGCTAACGTCAAGACTCAGCTCTTTGTCTTCAACGTCGTGTTATGGGTAAGTGTGACAGCTCACAAGGGACAGACCCAGTTGACATGACAAGGGATTCAAAAAATGCCGCCATATTGAAGGTATACAGTAAGTATTAGCGGAATTTATTTGCCATGGCCATGCGCGACCGCCACGCCTTGTCGTCTCCGGAAAACCACACTCAGGAACCTAGTGAAATCGTGGACTTTGGACGTGGATACGCTATAAATTATGCATGGAACGTATCAGTCTTTATGCAGATGTTGGGTTCACCCGGTGTAACGTTAATTTCGTGGCTGTCAGTCAGACAATGCTTTGTTGTTTTTACACCCAAACATCTGCTTGGAGATTATGATGTACCAAATTCCATCTCCAAGCAGATGTTGGACTAATGCAGCGTTTGGAAGAAGACAGCTAACGATACAGCGAGTTTTGGGTTTTTATTTTCATTACAAAACAAGTACAAGTCATGGAAATGTGAGTATTTTCATTGGGTTGATATTTATGATAGACATAAAACTGTTATTGAAGGACAAATGGCAAAATTGGGATGGCTTCTAACACCAATCTAAAACATGGGTTCTAAAACTTAACTGTAATACATTTGTTTGGCTTCAGTGATGTTGAACATGTAGATTGAAATGTGTTTGTATATTAGATATAGTACCAGTTCCAGTTCCAGTTCTGTTTATTATCAGGCACTATGGCCCATACGGACGGACAATTGACAGTACATTTAAAAGAAAGAACAATAATCTACTGTTTAAAATCAAAATACAGAACTCACATTGCATCTCGTCGTGCACGTGGTCTGTGCACAACGTTACAGTAGTTACTTCAGAAAGTGCTTGTGGAGGCAGCATCAGAGCATGACAGCACTCTAACAATATCGTTCTCGGACGCCAGGAGGCGAGTCGCAAATGAATGCGTCAGCTTACGCCTCCTGGCGTCGAAGGTGTCCAAGCGCAACAGTGCAAACAGCCAGCTGTTGCTGGTGGATCTAGGTGTGGATCTAGTACATGTATGATCAAATCAAAATGCATAAAACAGACATATTCAACACTATACAAAGATTCATTCAATCATTCATCCCTTGATTTGTTTTCCTGATGCTCAGCTGGCAGGTGGTATCCTGTTTGCAGTCGGACTATGGCTGTTGTATGACCCTGAGATCACCAAGGTCGTGTCAGCGGAGCTGAAGTTGACCTGGTTCTACCATGCCTGTTACGCCATGGTCGTGGCGGGGGCCGCCACCCTCGTCGTGGGCTGCGTGGGGTGCTATGGAGCGATGAAGGAAAGAAAGTCCTTATTAATGCTGGTACGTTATAATATAAGCCCTTTTGCAGAAATCAGAATGTGTGTGACGACAGGAATTCTAGGTAATATGTCAAAGGTAAAGTCTCAGAGAAAGAAAACAGTCCTTGTCTCGACCATTCTTTCGATTTTCATAACAATGTCCAGATGGGTTTTGTTTCTTATTTTGGGGCCTAAGTTACCTTAGACATATTACCTAGAATTCTTGTTGCCACACATGCATTCAGATCTTTCTCAGAGGGCTAAAAATTATTAATAAAACCTCAGTAAGCTTTTTCTCCAACATTGGCCAAAATGGCCTTGCCACTTTTACAACTAGCACTGTTTCTCCAGGTTTCTTCAGACACATTTTTCTACTACAAATCACATGCCCATATAAAGTTAAAGGTTTGCACAAGTTTCTTCAACCTGAAGAAACCTGGAGATACTATTAATCTACAGCATTGGAAGAAACACAGATGGAAAATACATGTGTTACTTTATTCTTGTGTTAATGCCTAAGTATTACTACTGTACAAATGCACATTATTTCACCTTAAGCTTGATAAACTATACTATTAACTACTGAATTACATATTTTGCAATTCTAATCCCTTTCCCTGACATTACTGTCTTTCCTTTCCAGTTTGCGATCCTGTTGTTTATCCTGTTTGTTTTAAACATGGCAGCCTTTATTGTGGGCATCATGTATAGGAACAAGGTTGGTCTTCTCTACTCTCATATTTTACATGTCTTCCTCCTCTCAACTTCAGTACCAACAATTTCTGTAAACTTGCACGCATTGATTTTTGCCTGTTCTCCAAAACACAAAAAAACAGTACCCACATGTCACCCAATAGCATCCCTGGTCAATCTGGATTTTATGCTTGCCAGAGGACCTGCTCTCTAGGGAAAGGGGCACACGGTCAGGGCATGGGGGCCACAGTGCCATTGTTCCCCTCAAGAATTTCAATAAAAACTTTATGGCGACAATTGTGTCTTACAGTCTTTTAAGGCATTTAAGATAAGAATTGATTGAGAATGGATGCAGGTATTGGAAAAAACGTTTTCTTTTTTTCCAGGCAAATGAGTACACATATGACTCATTTGCAGATGCTCTTCCCAGGGGGTATATTGAAGAACAAGACTATGAATTCAAGGAAGATGTCAAGAAAATTGAGAGCAAGGTACATTGTATTTGAAATTGAGTCAATGCATGTATGTCATTGTTGGTTGCAGTAGGGTTGGCAACATGAATCATAATCTTCAGTTTGAAATACTTTAGGCTATCCATTTTACATATCTGCTTCAATTCACTGTGCCTTTTATAACTGTGCAACAGTTGTCAATATGAGACAATGTTGTAATGCAGGTAGTTGGATAAGCTAAGTTAATCAACTCAAAATAGTGAATCCTATAAATTTTTATTGTCCTCATATCAGATTCTGTGGAAAGTAAGCCCCATTAAACAGAGCTCGAAATACCACCTGCATATGCAGGTTAGTGCAGGTAAAATTGGACCTGTGCAGGTATTTGTGATGTCTACCTGTACCTAACCTGCACTGGCGGTCCATGTACTGGGTATATACATGTATAGACCTGTATCTATGATGTAGGTTTATTGTGGAATTTTACTGCCTGTATTGACTGTTACCACCTATGAAGTAATAATGACAATGGTTTCTGAATATATTTAGTACGATCAATACTTCCTAAATTCTACAAGGTGCAGGTAAAACTTGTCTGGTGCAGGTAATTTCCAATGTTGCCTGCACCTGTGCAGGTATGCCAAAAATAGTATTTTGAGCCCTGTTGTACATTTTGTACATTGGGTGAACATGAAATGTTATATTTTTTGTTTTCCTTCATTCACATGTTGTCCATACTTTCTTTATGATTATTTGATATGCCAGGCAAAAATCTTGATAATTCTCTGCACAGTTCTCGTGTTGCGGACTGAGAGACCTGAACCAGCATGGCGTGCCGTGCCTACAGGACACGTGTTTGTGTGACCCCAACGTTGGCGAGGACTGTAAGGACTACAGTGTGTTTGGTAGTTCCTGCACGGTGTATTCAGAGGTAGGAAACAGTCTGATTAGTGGATTAATCATAGGCTAAGCTCACTTGACTCTAATACTACATGTATATAACATACTGCCACTAAAATCTAATGCCTTATGCATGTTTGTTTGATAAAGACTAAAAGAGGCAGAGTGCATCTCGAATTCTTCCCAAGTTACGTATTGTAGTTGTGTGTGTATGTTTGTTTAAAATTTTGTCATAAGCATGTTTGTTGTGTTGATGGACATTACTGTGCCACTAAACTACCTGCACGTGTGCTGTGCAAATGTCCATTAACGTTATATTATATGCTAACATATATGTTGTGTGAATGTACACTAAAATCTTAACACTCAGCTATATGCCACTAAGATGTACATGTATGTGGAGTGAATGTACACACTTGTCTATATGCAAATAAATTTTTGTTTTGCACAACACTCGCTGTCCCTAAGGTAGGGCATTGTGCAACCTGAGTTTGAAACTAGGTTGCACCAAACAAAAAGTGGTTGCATGGCGCAACTGGCCTGGGCGTTAGTTGGGTAGGGTATTTTGAACCGTGGGTGGTGTTACTTGAGGTAAAATTTCTTGTCCAAAGAAATAGCCACGGTACTAGTAACAGGTTTTCTCACAAGTGGTCACATGACTTTGTTTTTTTTTGCACCCTAACTCTGATGCCTACTGTGTTTTGCAGCCTTGCTTGTATAAAGTGTCATCGTTCCTCAGGCAGAAGATGATAGCGGTGATAGTTATGCCGTTGATTGTTGCCTTAATACAGGTGAGTACTCAAGCCAAGGTGGCTTGTTCATATACAGTGTACAAGACCAGCAGTAATATCTTTTTTTATCATTCCTTTATTTTCATCTGCTATCTTGCTCCATGTTGCCTTTGCTGACAAAAATTGTTACTACTGTTTTGTTCTAAGTCTTTTGACTTGTTTTATTAAGTGAAGTCAGAATTTGTGATAACTGTCAAATTGTTCACATACATGTATCTCAATCCATGACCTCATACCTTTTCCAAATGATGTTGTAAACCTTTTCTTGACCTTTGTTTTCCTGACGCCTAACCACCTACCAAATATAATGCATACATACATCAATGACCGGAGGTCGGGACCAGGCTAGTACAAATATAATAATCCATCCATACAATCAACTAACCCACACAAACAAAAAGCAATAATGGCTTGACGACACTTTGATTAAGTCCCATTTAAACAAGGATACTTTCTTTATCTATGTTTAACTTGAACAATTCATAAACTGCCACACAAGAATTTCATCTATTGTTTCTGTTGATTCCCTTCTTCGAATACCTTTCTTGTATGATGAGAATCATTTTCAGTTAGAGATCTAATGTTGATTTATTCTAATTAATTGCCATCTGTTCTTTCCCAGCTGTGTGGCATCTGTTTTGTCTGGAGGACCCAGCGAAACGTTGGTGAGAATGTTGCCTAGTGTAGGCAGTGCCACTCCTGTACGAAACCTCAGGATTCTTCACCACTATCTAACTCTACTATTTACCTCTTAGGAATCATTTAATCTACCATATATACTTAAGACTCAGGAGTTTTTAGAATTTTGTACTTTTACTAAATGTTGGAAAAGAGCGCTTGATACATGTCAGTCAGTGCTTCCTGAGTGTATCATTGTTGATGTACACGCGTATGTAACGTGTTAAGTCAGTATGTCGTATGATAACTGTGTTAAACAGACATGTAGTACAGTTTCATGTGTTTACAAATACATGTTCAGTCAGTGGAGTGCTCTGTATCAATGTTGATGTACACATATGTAATATATGAAGTCAGCAGATTTGCTTAAACTGTATTAGGTGCACATGTTGTACATTAGCCATTTACAAAAACATGTTCCGTCAGGAAATGTTGCCTTGTCTAGATTTCCTCATATGACTGATACCAAAGTCTCTGATTTATACTTTTGCATCATGGACGTATAGTAACGTTATATGTAACTTTACCTCAGTATTGGGTTTTGAAATAAAAGTTTTCTTTAGAAGCTTGCCTCAGTCTGTGATTCTAGAAAACTGTGTACATGTACTTTGTAAAATGCACGATTTGTCCACTTTTAGGCTGCATGCTTTGTTGTGAATATATCCCACATACATAGTACATGTAGCTTCTTGTTTTAACTTGTATGGGCCTGGTCGCACCAGCCTTCTCAATTTGTCTTCACCATGTCCGTTACTAACATAATAATATGGCAATTATGCTGGATTTGTTTCAACTGACTAAGGTTTGGGTTTGTAGTCTTACCATTTTACCCTCTCGATTGTGAATTTACGCGTACTGTGATTGGCAGCAAGTTGCCGAAGTATGCATGAATATTCATGACTTTATGTGGGTGTTGGGTGCTTTAGGGCGTTGGGAATACGCGGAACGGGTTAGAAATTCTTTACCAAAAATGACGTGTTTACCGAAAATGTCAGCTTAGTCGGTCAGTAGCAAGGTACCCCTTTCCACTGGAAACATTATCTGGATAAGCACTCAATGCCCTTTCACTGAGAAAATGGCCCCAAACCGTAGAACAAGCGCCGAACCGAGACGGATCACGTGATGTTTATTTTGCGCACTTGCACTCATTTTACTACACTCTTCAGAGCACTTAACGCGTAAACAGTTTTTGCTCCTCTGTTCGACATCTTCATGCGTACTTCATGGCAAGACCATTTAACCACGGAGTTCCGAATCAGAGAGCGGCTGTCTGGTTCGCCGGTAGTTGGTGGCGTGTTGTGGTTGGTGTGCTGTGGTTCCTTGTTACAATCTTGTGTGCCGTTTTCCTGTTGGACCAGACTGGCCACCTGCTCCCTACCTCCCTGGTAACTCCAGAAGGTCGTGCGAACATGACTCTGGTGAGTGCGTCATCAGGTGGGGAAGCCCCGGACAAAGCTGGTACCATGGATACGGGTGGAACCTGTTACCTTGGCCACTGGGCTGCCTTGTACAAAGGTATATGATATTACTACTTTACTAGAATAAGTCGAAATGATATAAGTTATACTTTTCACTTTTAGACTACAAATACATGCACAGGCGTCGGTGAATGTAGTAACTGTATTGTAAATTTTTGCAATATTGCATACGTGGTGTGTGTACCTTATATCGTGAGCCTATTACATGTAGGTTACTGAATGGATAGCCTACGTCAATTCAATAATGCCTGCTAGTGCAAAATTGCTTCAATTTTCAATTGATTCCTGTTCATTTGACTTTCTTGTCAGACTTGCAGTATGCTAGAAAGGACGCCAAAAACTACTTTCACTCTGAAGTACTGATGAGAGGTCAGCACCGCCTTCCGATGGACAACGGGACTTTGTACAATCAGCTACAGAGTCTGGAAGCTGAGGCACTCTACCGATTCCGCAGCCAGATTGGGGTCAAAGATGTCACTGGACACTTTTGGGATGATTTGGAGGTTTGTGTTAGTAGTTATTCAAGAAACTATATAAAGTGTGAATGATGGCCCTCCTTAATTAGGTTGAGGCTAGTTTTATAGATATTTATGGAATGACTTGCTAGACATTGGACAACCATCATAAAACTACTGAAAAATTGAAATTGTTTAAGTGTGGGAATGAAGTGGCAGCCAAATCTGAATTGTTACCTGGATTTTACAACAATCCTTGCAATTAAAACAAAAGCATGAATAAACATTTGAAGTTGTCATATACCATACCATCTCCAATATCGATATTTACAAGAACATGTATTATACGTAGTAATTATATATTTGTGTAATAAGTTCTTTACTTTGTTTCCGACAGGATGATATGGAGAGGACTATTTTGTCTTTGTTGGAACTTAATCAGATGGTAGTCAAGGGAAACATTGATGAAGAGGATCAACAAGTTGCTACTTTGAATGTGGAAAGCGACTGTGGTGATATAAATGTTAGTCAGATAAAAGTCATTTGTTTGAAAAAACAAATAACAAAGAACGCAAAAGAGTCACAACGGAGGGAATACTTGGCAGGAAAGAGACATATCCTGGAGAGGGAGTACGCACGGAGGGTAAATAATAGGGCTAGAAGGATACATCAATACCCAATTAGTCGAAACAGAAAACAAACTGAAACAAGAACGAGAGGCTTTCAAGCATGACAAGGAAATACTTAAAGTAAAGGAGCTACTGCAGAAGAAACACGAGGAAGAGAAGAGACGAGAACTTGATAGGAAGCTTTCACGGAGGGCGAACAGTAGGGTTGAAAGGATACTTCATCAGTTAGTAGAAACAGAAAGGAAACTGAAACAAGAACGAGAAGCTTTCAAACATGACAAGAAAATTCTTGAAAAGTCCCTAAGGCAAATAGAGCAGAAGAAGTATGAGGAAAAGAAGAGGAAATACACACGGGGGGCAAACAGAAGGGCTGAAAGGATACCCAATACGTTAGTAGAAACAGAAAACAAAGTAAATCAAGAACGAGAGGCTTCCAAATATGAAAAGGAAAGTCATAACAAGCTCGCGAATCTGCGCCTCCCATTCTTTATTATTTCTCTGCTCTTGTCGTGTGACAAGAAACTCACCCGAATTCCTGCTTGTAAGATAATAGTATACGACCAACTCGTACCGCATTTTTCTGTCCCCCCAGATCTAGAACTAGACGTATTGGAAACAAATTCCGTTTGGTGGGACGAAATGATGGGTTTGGAGGGTACTATATGGCCTCCTTCGGTCAATATTGACCATGGTAAAATCCTAATTGATATCAGCCCTACAGCGTCGACTGTGGCTTAACAGTCATATACGAGAATTATATTTTCTGACACACAGGGCACATCTATAAGCAGGATCCGCTTTTCTTCTGCCATGCGCGTCAGTCTGGTTTCTCCTGATTTTAGCTGCCTGGACAATGTGCATCTCCAGCTGGATCTGCCATCTGCAAGGTCCTCCCAGTGTGCTGAATATCAAGAGCCCTTAAGTCTCTCTTGCGAACATCTTTGAATCGCAGCTGTGGCCGTCCGGTGTTTCTCTTTTCTGAGATTAATTCTCCGTAGAGAAGGTCTTTAGGGATTCGCCCATCCTCCATGCGACGGACGTGGCCTAGCCAGCGTAGTCTGCGTTTGGAGGTTAACTGCACAGAAACCCTGACAATTAAAGAGAATTCTGGAAATACATGTAACAGTTACATCTCTGTGTTTATTCTATTAGTACAAACATGCTGTATACATGAAATTCTTTTAGTACTTTTATTTACGTACTAGTACCATCATACATGATGATGTCACCATGAGTATTTCAAGTATACAATTGGAATCTGCTTGAGTTAAGAATACTTTACGATAGTTATGATTAGTGTATAACATACGTATACTGTACAGTAAATGAACGTTGGCGAAGTGAGTTCATCTTCATGCACCACTGTTTCTGTCCAGGGCACCTATTGAATAAACTTCCCCTCTTTGGGCCTAATGCTGTGCTTTATTTTCAGTGTATTCAAGTAAATTCTTCGTACCGCAGTACCTGTTGTTTTAGCATTTACAGTCATTTGAAAGTTCATCTGTGTTCGCCCCGTGACATAACGTTATCGCACTAAGTACGTAAGGACGTTAGCCTCAGGTAAGAGAGGCCATGGGAATGTGACCTTCAAAACACATGTAATGTTCTATCAGGTCAATATGGTTCCTATATATGCACATCATGCAGTGATACAGTTTTGTACATATTACTCCATACCTCAGCAAGTAGACGACAAAAGCTCTGTCTTAATTGTATATAGATTATAGTCGTCCCTGTCGTGTGATGAAATTTGCAAATAACTATTCCGCCGCATCTGTTGTTTGACCTTAATTGTTTGGTCAGGCTTGTTGGAAGAATGAGTATGAATTCCGGAAACCAGATAATCGACCATAACACTTCCCGTCATCCCGTCATGGGGCATTGATTATACACAACGTTGCTGCCGGTGTCGTTATGTTGTGAACATTTCATCGTCAATTGTGCCTCAGCACTTCATTTGGCAAGTGAGTATTTTTCATGGAACCACAATTGACGATTCAGCGATGTTGTTCCAGGTTTTCTCCACAATTCTCGTCGGAGGATTTGCAGCGGACCCTCTTGGTAAGACAAATATGAATATGATCTGACCATATAAACATAAGAAAACAAAGAAATTAACTGTTATGTTTATCATAAAAGCAAATTGACCTGAACGGACATACATCCATATGTTGTTACAAACTAGTCGTTTGGTGATTTGAGAGGATAACTGAACTCAGAGCAACAGATCAATGAGTACATTCACCCCCAGAACACGTACCATGTGATAGACTATAGATACATATGAACTGACTATTGGTAATTGAGATTATTACTGATTAGCTATAGAGTACGTTCATCCTGACTTAAGACAGGACATTTTCCGTGTTCCCATCCCGCCCAGAGCCGCTGGGTGCAGACGGTACCCAGGTGTCAGTGTCCGGGCTGTCGGCTGGCGCGTGCTTCGCTACTCAGTACCACGTGGCGCACTCTGCGGAGGTCGTTGGGCTGGGCTTCATCGCCGGCGGTAACAAATCTGCTTATATTGTTAACGTGTTACAACAAGTCTCCTATAACACCAATTTCTACATCCCATCTTGCAAATCTGCAATATTCAAATAACGGCGAACAAACAAATGAACACACAAACTAATTAGGATACCATCGTTACAAATCTAATCGAGCCATACTAGGACAAAGCATTGTCCTATATACCACTGCAATAACGATAAAGAAACTTTTTTTAAAGACAAAAGAAACGTTCTGATACTTTTCATCAGCTTTTCCTTCTTCAACTATATCTACCTGGCTAAAATCTGGCCTTATACCTTGGACAATTCTCCATTCAAGATGTCACCGGGTATTAAGAAGCTACAAACACACTAAAAGTTTACAAAAAGATAACTGCTTGTCAGAGCACACAAAAAAACAGAAGACGCAACAACTGAAAACTGCTTATTTCCCCAGCCCCGTACTGGTGTGCCCATGGTAACCTGAACACTGCCCTGGGGGCCTGTATGAGTAGTCCCGCCGGCATCACGGTGTCCAGTCTGGTGTCCAAGACTAACAGTGAACCGGATATCGACGACCCGTCTAACATGCGGGGGGACCGGGTCTGGCTGTTTGGTGGGACACGGGACACTACCGTCAACCTGGGTATGAGTCTTTTAAACAATCTGTGCATATACTCTGGCAATACATAACAAATATTGGTTATTTTTGCAAGCACTGGTGATACAGTACGTCCATACCTGATTCAATCAATATCTTTTGAGTAATGCCAACAATGTCCACAGTGTATATGTGGTTATGGAGGAGACTATTAGTAGTAAAGAATATTGTCCACGTGTGTGTCTTTGCCCCGTGACGTAGAAAGGCACGAATCTTAAGATATTCGTCTGCCTTGTACCAGGCTCCGTGCAGAAGACTGAGGAGTATTACCAGTCCTTCACAGACGCCACGGACATCTTCTCCAAATACGACATGGCGGCGGTGCATGGATTCGTGAGTGTCGAGCCTCATATCTTACTTTAATCATACATTTGACGCTGCTGTGGAGATTTCCCTCTTCAAGTGTCAAACACTTATTCAAGCTGTGTGGTTGTGTACTGTATTCTCTACAAGCCAAGGTTCGAATTTATTTCGGCTTTTCGGGCTTTGTATTTTACGCCATTTTCTTCATATCTGCAGGCCAAAATAGAGACAAAAATCCCTAAAACAACTTAATAACAGCCGGAGCCAAACCTCTGCTTGGAGAATAAGCATCGTAGCCTTGTGTGTATTTATGTGCAAGTCCTCTGTTCTTATACTTAGCAAGACACGCGTAGTACTTTATTCCTGATAAACTATTTACATTCCCAACGCCCTGGGTGAACATATGTACCGACATGTGTTGCTGTTCCCACACACCTGCAGCCGACAGAAGACTACGGTCCGTCCTGTGGTACTACAGCCTCGGATTTCATCAACGACTGTGACTATAACTCTGCGTACGAGCTTCTCAACCACATCTACGGTAGTTTAGTGGTCAGTACAATCGAACACAATGCCTTATACTCATTTTAAAAGACAACATCTTAAGAAATTTAGCAAGTTGTGAACACAACGGTAACAGATACACTTACTCGTAATTGCATTTGGTGTTTTCGCCGTTTTTCACGTACGTTGTTTCTGCATTGTACTGCCTCTTTTGGGACGAATAGAAAGTTGCATTTTTGGTAAATAATGTACTTTGGGTAATTTGTACTTTATAGGGATTATCATATTTACCAAATGTGTCTTGAATTCTTTAGAGGCCAACACCTGGGAGCGATGTCGCTAACAGGGGAGAGGTAGGTGTCTTATTTCTTTAGTCTTGCGAATACTGTGTGTAACATCACAATTTAATTAAGAAAATGATTTCATCGGGTTGGTAGAGTGCAGGATATAGCATAATTCTTTTACACAACCAGCCAGTACTACCTTTGCTTGCGTTTCGATGTCTGTCAGTCACCTTTCTCAGAGCTCTAACTAGAGTTCTGCCTCTCGCCGCTATTTGTAGCGCGCGGGTGTAGGTGGCGCTTTTGAGGCGAAAACACAATCCCAAACGTGGCTAAGCCGTTTATACCCCCCTCGTCTCTATATCCCATTACATTTTAGTGTTTCCCCCCTGCCTTGCGTAGTAACGACGAGACACATATGTAGAAGCGAGCAGTGTACTTTTTTACTGTTGTAATTTTTCATCTCATGTTATTTTCCCGACAAAGCTGAAAACCTTCAATCAGAACGAGTTTATCGACGACTCATCACCAGGTCTGTTCAACCTGCCCATAGTGGGTAAGCGTCAGCTGATGGACAGTTGGTTAGACTACCTGCAGGCCGGCACTAACCTGTACTGGGACACCGTGGGCGCCATCACCGACTTCTGGACCGGCTGGATGCCAGACTTCGGGACCGGGGATATTGATATCAGTCTGCCTGACTGGACATCGGTAGGGAAGGCGTTATCATTTCTTTTTAAAACGATCGGATGTACATGAAGAATCATACTTTCTTAAGCCGGGCTCACACGTACGTATACATTCAAGTCCGCATGATGTCCGTATGGACGTTTTAGCCTCTCCCAGGCTCCACGGGTTGCTGAAAAATAGTAGAAATTGAAGAAATATAGACACATAACATACCAGAAGAGTTAGCTGTCCAAGGAGTATGCTTTGCGACCAGCTAACTCCTCTAGCATGTTATAAGGCCCTATTTGTCCATTGTCTATTATTTTTGCAGTGACCTGCGGAGCCTGGTATACACTGAGACTTCCATACGGACCTCATATGGTCTTGGATATGTACGCACGTGTCAACCCACCTTTAGATGAATTGCAAAATGACCGCAACTTCTCTTCCACAGATACTAGTATTGTCAGTCAAGTCTTTTTTTTTTTTTCTTTCTTTGAAACATTAATTTGAAGGTTTATGCCAAATTCTTGGCATGTTCGTCTAGGTGCTACCTGGTATGGGCGGTGGCGACACTGGAGGTACCGATCCTGGAACTGATGGTACAGACCCAGGAACAGGAGGGACCTCTAGCGGAACCGGAGGGTACAGCATGGACTCTGAAGGTTACGTGTACATCCCCTCTGGGTGCAGGAACCCTGACGCAAGTATGATGTGTCCAAGATCACTTTGTGTGATTGCTTTAACAATGGTCTTCCCTTTATTGGTTTGTGGTTGTTTTCAAAATGCTTCTAAATTTAGATAAAGGACATGATTTTATCCTCCACAGAATGCAAGGTGCATGTGGCGTTCCATGGATGCAAGCAGGGAAAGTAAGTCTGTGAGAATTCCAGAGTCCTCTGTTGTTCACCCTAATTCTTGCATGCCATTCTAAGTCACATTACTGTTAATCTAGTGATAATCATCTACCAACATCCATGCCTGTTCATGTAAACTAATATACTGGCAATTGATCGTCATATTGTGGAAGGAAGTATATATTTTTGGCATAAAATGACCGATCGGTGACAATTTGCAGGTATGAAAAAGAGATTAACTTCAAAGGAATCTGATTGGATATACCTTTGCTGGATTCTTCCCATGATGCTCTTCCTACCACAGGAACGCCATTGGTGACACCTACGCAAGGCACACTGGGTACCTGGAGGTGGGAGAACTGAACAACATCATCATCCTCTTCCCTCAAGCCGTGCCCGACTACATCAAGGGCAACCCTAACGGCTGCTTCGACTGGTGAGTCATACCAAGGACGTTATATAATCTCGTTGGCCATACGACATACAACACGAGCGATCGCTGTTGTTGTTTATATCCGTGCTATACCAGGACGTCTGTAGATTGGATTGAAAATTGATATCTAAATTAGGAGATTAAATCACTGGTTGATATGTAAATCAATATTTTGCAAAACATCTGCATTTTGCCTACCACTGCGTCACCGTGACATCATCGGGGTCGCTCGTATAGCTAGCCGAGGACGTTATATAGAAGCTAGCAGAGCATGTGTAATTAAGTATTATTAAGTACGATCGCGATGTTGTTCTATGTTCAAACTTCAAACAAGGGAGAGAATGGCGTAACCTACAAAACTGCAGAATAAGCCCTCTCACAGATATCAAAATCCCATTTGCAGCGACAGCAATTCTAGGTAATATGTCAAAGGTAAAGTCCCCGTAAAAGAAAGAATCCTTGTCTCGACCTTTGTTTTTATTCACATAACAATATCCAATCGGGTTTTGTTTTCTTTTACGGGGACTTTACCTCTGACATATTACCTAGACATCCTGTCCCCGCACATGTGTTCTGATCTTCGTGAGAGCGCTTATAGCAATCAAACAGAATTTGAGCTGCATTCTTTGCATTTTGCCTCGTCGCGTTTAAGAAGTGCAGTGGCATGACAGGTGCATTACATTGGCGGACACAAACCAAAGACCTGTATATCAAATTACAAGGACGTTATGGAGTGGCAAAACTCATATAACGTTAGTTCACTGACATGGAATATACTCTTATTACAGGTGGGGGTACGAAGATGCCAACTATGGTAAGTTAAAAGTTTTTACATTTTCAAGTTTACTCATTGTTGTTCGTGTGTCAGAAAAATGCCACCGTAGATATTAGTGAGGCAGTCTGAAAAGCTAAACAAAATCATTCAGATTTTACGAATTTGTCAGTTTCTGACACATTTTGGTCCATCCGCAGCCACCAAGAGCGGTCACCAAATCTCGGCTGTGTACGCAATGGTTCAGCGTCTGCTGCAGTAAGAGTAAAGATCGCTAGACGGCGCATCGCAACGGTCTGGCTTACCAAGCAAACAAATAAAGCGTCTGGTCCATGCAATGTTGAAGACCTCTCTCTGATCAAGGCATTTGTCATCCTTCCTGATACAATGTGTTCAGACTGATAGCTCTACTACCATTCTCATTAAGATAAGCGAATTCTTTCTAAGATCACAGAAACACACAAATACTATAAAAAGGACAGAATACCCGGTGGACCAAAAGAAAACTATATTTTACGTAGCACCATTTTTCTAAGTCCAACAAAAAAGGGTCCAGCTAAAACCACACTTCTAAACAAGCCACACACGTGACTACAGGTATTTGTCAGCATTTACTGCATCAAAATCAAACCAAACTGGATTTGTATGTACATTCTTTCCTGGATATTCATACATTTTAGCACCGTATTCTTGCAACACATGTCATTTAATTACACAACTTAACACGCATTTATCAGGCTTTGTGTTTGTATGAATATATGCCTGGTACATTCTCGAATTCTTAAAAATAAAACTACAGGCCTATAGACAAATTCATTAGCATATCAATGTCCAACTACTGTGCCCTTCGAATCATTGAGAGCTTTTTACATAGACAGGTCGTATGGCACCTTGGGAAGTGGTATATTTCATGGATAAGAAAACGGCATACTCTATACACTTATAAATACTGCAATAAAAAAAATTAAACAGTTCACAGTCTTTGAAACATTGTGTATCTGAAAAAGTCTTGAAACAAGAAACTCACAATTCAAATCATATTGCATTCGATGGACACTTTCTAAAGCCTATGTATGAGTATTAGTAAATACTGTATCCTGCAATTTCCAATTGTTTGACTATGTATTTTGACTATATAAGTCACAGACACTGCTACAGAAATCATATTGTGCGAAGTTCAAATTCGACATTTTTCCATTTCTGTAAAGTTTGGAGCCATTCGTGGTATTTTTGTACCAAGTAGGCTTAACTTCAACAAAATTCTACATAACAATATTGCACAGACACAGCCTTAATAACAGCTTGCATTGTCAATACCAGCAAGCAAATTCATCTAAAGTAATGGTTAACATCATGATAATTGAAAGCAAATTTGTCACGGTAGTTAAGGACATATTGTGATGGGTAACGTTACATATAGGTACAAATTTAGATACACATGTTTCCACAATGAGTACCAGTTCCATGATGAATAAATACATTTGAAAATAAATAAATTAACAAACAAACATACGTTATGATTTATCTATATTGCTTCTAGCCCAAATCGACATCTTGACTAAACTGAGTCATATGCATGCAAAGCCTTTCTATACAAGTTGCAAGTTCAAATATCGACAATCATTACCATAAAACCAGTCAACCATATGGACTCATTACAATGTAATTTCTTATAGAAGTCAATTCAAGGACATTTTCATCACGCTCCTTGTTCCAATCGCCATGCTGTGATAACTTAGGATGTTATGACCAAAAAACATGGCGTCGCTTAATGTGGACGATTCATGCATCAAAACAACATTGATCGCTGAGCATAATGGAACTACGATAGTTCTTTCTGTTTCACGTCATTTGTAACATCTACAGTCAGATGGTGACCCGCAATTCCGTCAAGCACACGTCATTTGGATGTCATCAGATTGTGCAAAGGGATGGTTCGTTGCTAAGTGTCAGAGGGGATGACCATGCGTGCGGGGATGGTCCAATGTTAAGCGTCAGAGAATATGGAGGCACCCATCGAGATTAGAAGCAAGAGTATTGCGTCATTCTTCAGCTGGAGGGCCAACAGGCGCATATGGATGTGGTCGCTGGACTACTTGAACTCTATTCTAAACCATCATTTGTAAAGGAAAATAACAATAGGTAGCATTATCAAAGAGCTAGACTATTGTCTCGTTTCTTACAAAACATATCCCAAACATTCGCTTGATTCACAATACAGATATACAGTTCTCGAAAACTCTACCCAACTCATTTCAATCACTGCCTGTTCGAGTACTGTAGATTATTATTGACTATTAAATAATATGTTATTGCATCCTGCATTTGCGTAGCAATGGCTTTAGGGACAATTTGACACATTGAGCACAGACAAAACACTACCAGTGGGCAACACACTACCAGGTTCCTCCTATCAATGACAATGACAATCACAATGCCGTTTTAAACTACCTGTGTCAAATACGGAACATTGTGAACAACAATGTCTTAACCGCGTACACAAGGCATTGTGATATCTTTAAGGCAAGTTATTCGGGCACATGAAAGCAAGAATACAGTTCTTCGTTACATCATGGACTACATCAATCCATTTTCCTCTTGTATTCCGACAATGCGCTAAAACCTGAGAAAGGGGATATTTCTGTGAGTCTTTTGCTTTTTTTAGTTTGGGTCGAGTATGGAAGCACACAAAAACTTACAGATAGCGCCTTACTTTCCTCGTACAATTCTCAGACACTGCATCAACAAGTAAAATAAATAAGTATTCCTCACCGAGGTTTGTTGCATCAAAGACGTTGCATATAATACGTTGCAAATCAGAGTTAACACTGATGATAATTCATATTTGCACACCATTCAGAGTATTTGTACATTCTTCAGAGTCAGTATATTTTCAGGTAACACTCCTATTGAGAGCGTAAGAATGTACAACATATGGCCATGCTAGCACGATCCATTTCATCAATTCATAATATAACAGCCTTTTCTTGAGATGTCCGCCATTTTTTTGTTCTGGCCATGCCGGATGTTGATTTTCCCACAATGCCTGCTGCCTCCGGTTTCAAAAATCCGGTAGGGTACTCAGAACGTACCCTTATATATTTCGCGGTTTACCCACATCATTTGATTTGTAAGGTGACAGAATTGCAACAAAGTTGCCTCACATTGGGATTTGAATGTTTTGGGTTCAAGATTCATGTAAAGCTGGTTCTTGGGGTGAGAAGATTTGCATAGTCCGGGACTTCACTTTTACAGACGTAGCTGATGTTACAAATCAGTTTCTTCGTCTAAATTTTCTTCTGAATCTTCGATAATGGACTCGAGAGTGGGTGGGGCAGGCAGCCCCCGGGCATTGGCAGCGGCAAGACCGGCATGGCCGAACAGCTGGCGTCATCGCTGCGCCTTGGGAGGCACGACCACGACAGGCGGGCCCTTCTGCGGCCTCCACACCAGCATCTGCGCGTCGTTCGCGTTCGGTTTCCTCAGCGCCGTCTCCGGGATCGGCTGGTTGTTTGTCAGAATGTACGGTTGTTCTTGTTTTCCCGTGCCGATCAGACGGGCCCGCTTGCCAGCGTCCTCTAGCGGTTCCACCTCGATCTGCAGCCTCATTCTCCACTTGATAGTCCTAAGCGGACGTACCTCTCCCGAGTCCAGATTCATAACAGCCAACCAAGTGGTGAAGCCCTGGTCACGTGTTATCCGGGTCAAATGTGGGAAGTTACCACTGCTGACGGGGGTGTCCCACGTCACGGAGGGGTAGAAATTGTCGTTCATACTGAGTTCTACCTTCAGAGGGCTGTGCGTGGGACCTTCCACTACGGCAACCTCCGTGGTAGCGCCGTACCATGGATACAGCACTCCATCAGAATCACTGATCATCTTGTACTCCCCTGTTTTCAAAGATGGTATCTCCCAACTGGAACTGCAGAAAAACACAAAAAGGTGTTTTTACAGGTTAAAATATATCCAAAAAACTACACAGGTAACTAAAACACTCAGTATACGTTATTCTTGCCCACAGTAGACTAAATGAAAGTCGCAGATGTTAAACTTTGCGTGTAGGAAATGTTATGACGGATCAGCAGTAGTAATAGGAGCGCCATGCACAGCTGACAAATACCGCCATTGTGTAAATGAGTAACCGTATATTTTCCCGCGCGAATGAACATATTGGTTTTCCGTGTAGTATACGCACGGGCGGAGTCGGCCGCCTCTTCACCAATAAAACACTTTTTTATCGTCTCAAGCTCTTTCTTGAAAAAAATTCTTAAGTTGGGAATCCAAAAGAGAGAGAAAGGCTTCAAAATACTGTAAATGCATTTAATTTCGCGGGGATTTAATTTCGCGGTAGCGGCAAAATGGACATTTCGCGGTGGATTTAATTTCGCGGTAGCGCCATCCCGCGAAATTCAATGCATTTTCAGCACTGCACTGTAGTCACGAACTGCCGTGTAAAACCCGGCGCCTCTACAAACCGCCAGTCGGAAAACACTTGCTGGTTACCCGGTAAGGGTCCTATACAGACGGATAGAACAGTTTCCATGCTTTTGACTTGTTCTTGCGTGAGCCACTGTTACTGATCTAATCGTATCTACCCTCTCAATACGTAATAGTATACAGTAGTACGACCTTTGTATCATGGTGTACATACTGTACAGTACTGTAATACAGTTGGTCGTATGAAAAAATTACGTGTGTGTCTTCAGTCAAGACTTCACCGTAGTAAGTATGTCAAACATTTCATTATACAGTGACAAAGACAGTAGTAGTATGTACATGGAGCGGAAAAGGGGCACCTTAGGCGGCGCCAGCAGACGAAATATTCGCGGTGGATTTAATTTCGCGGTGAAGCGGCCGCCGCGAAAACCGCGAATATTAATCCACCGCGAATATTTCTGCATTTACAGTAACCTGTCATGTTGCAGACATCCTTTTAGGCATGGATGTAGCTTCGTAAAAAGTGTCCCGTCGCGATTCTTGCGGCCTTTCTGCCTACGTAACACCCACGTACAGAGCCTGGCTCGATCGCTGTCAAGTCAATTAGACTTGAGGTTTGACGCACAAGCTTCTGAGATAGTGCTCTAAGAGTAGGCTTGAGAAATACCCGCGGCGAACGGATAGGCATTCAAATGGGGGCGCTTATGTTGTCCGCCAGACAAGAGGCATTGCAAGCTGCCTTTGATAAGATAAGAACAATTTGAGGCAAGTTTTAGAGCGTATATCCTTGGGCCTTATGTTATGAGAGGCCGCTGTCATCATTTATTTCTCCTCGTTGTTAGAAATAGCTATAGCTCTTTTCATCAGAGTGTTGCAGTACCTGTCCTTGGTGCTGAATGGATTGTTTTGTACTTCTCTAGGTACAGCCATATGTTGTTGTTTTTTTCACACCTAAATCACTTCAATAAAGAGCTGACAATAAAAGGGACAGCTGAATGAAATGATTCGGGCTAGGAGGGATATAGGACCAGACAACTTCCATTGAACACATTTCATGGTACTGAAATATCGGCTGTTCTGTCACTACGTATACGTTCCAATGTTTATATCTCGCGTGATTTCACCACTTGTCGTGGCGTGATTGTACAGGATCGTGTGTTTGTGTGAAAACATCGCACGCTCTGTTTCATTCTACTACGTGTCGCTGCGCTATCCAATGTTTATGTGTCTGGCAATTTCACCACTTGTAGTGTCGTAATTGTAGAGGACCATATGTTTGTGTGAAAACAGCACACGTCCTGTTTCATTCCGCTACATATCACTGCGTTATCCGACGGTTATGTGTTGCGTGATTTCATCACTTGTAGTGGCGTGATTGTACAGGATGTTTTGTTTGTATGAAAACATCGCACGCTCTGTTTTATTCCGCCACATGTGACTGCGCTATTCAATGGTTATGTGTGGTTGTGATTCGGTCGTGGCGTGGTTGTGCGTATACAGGATCTTGTTTTTGTGTGAAAACACTCTGTTTCATTCCGTCATAAATTGCTGCACTATCCAATTGTTATTTGTCGTGGCGTGATTGTACAGGATCGTGTGTTTGTGTGCAAACACTCCGTTTCATTCCGTCACACATCGCTGTGCTATTCAATGGTTTAAATGTGTCGTGACGATTTTGTCGTGGCGTGGTTATACAGGATTGTATGTCTGTGTGAATACATCGCACGCTCTGTTTCATTCCGCCATATATCACTGCGATATCCAATGTTTATGTCTCGTTTTTATTTCACCACTTGTCGAGGCTATATTGTACAGGACCGTGTGTTTGTGTGAAAACATCGCACGCTCTGTTTCATTCCACCACATGTGACTGCGCTATCCAATGGTTATGCGTGGTTGTGATTCTGTCGTGGCGTGGTTGTACGGATACAGGATCTTGTGTTTGTGTGAAAACATCGCATGCTCCGTTTCATTCCGATACACATCGATCGTTACGCTGATAGCGTTTCCCTACTTCCGGAGTTAATGTCCCGGATATTTGGGTCGTTCCCGCGGATTTGGCCGTGCTTACCGAGCCCGCAGAGCAATTACCGCCACATTGTTTCCTGTTAGAAGGCGTCTGTTCGTATTGATTCTATTTCCCCACGCGGCCACGCATAATACCTCCTCCTAATGTACAACAAACCAAATTCAATTCTCTCAGGAAATATCTGCAAACACTCAGCTTTTCATTCGCAGTTACGTACAGAGACACATATTTTTATATTTCAGCCATACCATAGGTATGGTGAAATATATTGTATTCGTAATGTTTCTTTCTTTCTTTCTTTCTTTCTTTCTCCTGTCAAATCTTCAAATCGAATCAACTCCGCCATTTTTTAACCGATTGACTTGAAATTTGGCACAAAGGTAGAGTAAGCCAATACCCCCAGGTGTTTTTTTTCATTTTTTCATATCTGCCTTTAAAATGATTTTATTGAGGTTTTTGTAAATTTTTATGTATATTTCGGGCTCCTGTACCCTGGTATTACAGCCGAATGACATGAAATTTGGTACAGAGGTGTCTTGATCATATGGTCACCTAGATTCAATAACAGTTTTGGCATACGGTACAATTAAATGCTTAATTTTGCGATTTTTGGCCATTTTTTTTACCAAAAAAGGACATTTTTGGCTCCTGTAGCCTCGTTTTACAACCAAATGATCTGAAATTTGGTATAAAAGTGCCCTTCAATTATGTGCACATAAATTCAATAAAAGTTTTCCCATACGATACAACAAAATGCTTAATTTTGCGATTTTTGGCCATTTTTTGACCAAAAAAGGACATTTTTGGCTCCTGTAGCCTCGTTTTACAACCAAATGATCTGAAATTTGGTCTAAAAGTGCCCTTCAATTATGTGCACATAAATTTAGTAAAAGTTTTCCCATACGGTACAACAAAATACTTAATTTTGCGATTTTTGGCCATTTTTTTTGACCAAAAAAGGACATTTTTGGCTCCTGTAGCCTCGTTTTACAACCATATGATCTGAAATTTGGTATAAAAGTGCCCTTCAATTATGTGCACATAAATTCAATAAAAGTTTTCCCATACGGTACAAGAAAATGCTTAATTTTGCGATTTTATGGCCATCTTTTGACAAAATTTGGACATTTTTGGCTCCTGTTCCCTCGATTTACAACCTAATGACCCGTAAATTAAGACTTGTGCTGGAGGCAACCATAGTCCCCGACCCTCCTGATGAGGGTGGGACTAGGTGAGGTGAGGACCCGTAAATTGGTAAAGGGGTGCTCTAGATATCTATTCAAATGACCCATGTATAATTTTTCGCATGGACCACTTTAAAATGATATATTTGGGATTTTTTTGGTCATTTTCCAATGGCCAAAGGGGTCAACGACCTCAAGGCCTATTGTTGCATGAGGGAGATGGCTGAAATATGCTGTATTTGCTCTCAAGCAAATGTCGGCCTTTCTAGTTTTCAATATAATCTTACGACCGCCTTGTTAAATGATGCGGAATATTACAGACAATTTCAGCGCACTAACGTATGTGTCTTCAAGTTTAGTTTGCTCCACGTTATATCATGTCGTAAACAAGACGACCCACAATATGGGGATATTTTATACTATTAGGGTTACAAAAGTCTGTTCAAGTATTTTGACTCCATTTTGGCTGACATTCTCAAACGAAAACAAAACTTTATCAGAAAATTACAGGATATTTTCAGTCAGCGTGTTTTAATACTCTTCACTACTTTGCAGCTTAAACTGCATTAATTAAGTATGCATTGATTATTTCCTGTATGTCGACAGCCACCTAATAACAACCGTGGTTTCTTCATTATCACTAATATCTTTTTAATGAAGAAACGAGGAATGAAGCAATACCTGATGATAGGTTCGTATGAAAACATTCGCTCATTAATGCTGGAGAGCCCTCGGGACTTCCTGATTTTAATACGTTACATTTCAGACACAACACTGCAAGAAATCTAATTCTTTCACCACGCTTGAACCCCATCTTTTTTGGCTGTCCCTGGCCTGGGGGTGGGGGGTTGGCTCATTCGGCCCCCTCACAATTTCGCAACGGCTTACTGTACGATCATTAACTTTGCAGGGGGTGATGTGCTCGTTAAGTTTTATATTTCCTGAAATTTAGACATCATTATGACTTAATATGACGTAATCATAACTAAAGATGCATTTTTGTCTGCCTTTATGCGCGCATTACAATTACAGATGCTTACGTATGCTTACAGATCAAACTTCGTGTAGTGCAAGACATTTATCATTGTCGATTCAAATGAAACTCTTAAAAGTCACCACTGTGTAGATTACCTGTATGCGGATGATACGTCGGTCTGCCGAAACGTATCAAAATGTCAAATCCCTATTCATTACCCCAACCCTAACTTATTCTCCACGGAAGCCAACAATTCGATGAAAGACGGAAAGCATCTGTGACACCGCCATGGGACCAATGGACTTAATAATTGCATCAGGAATCGTTAGCATGTTTCCTGAAAATCCTTAATGAACAATACGTCCCTGAATAGATAGTCAGAACTTAAAGGTGATCCATCTTTTCTGTCTACCGTTGACGGATATCAGAATCGACCTATACAAACACTAAAATCCAAGTAGCAAGCCCTGCCGTTCCTTAGCTACATGTCACCCAATAGCATCTCTGGTCAATCAGAATTTTATGCTTGCCAGATTATCTGCTCCCCATGGTAATGGGGGTATTATGGTCAGGGCATGGTACCTTGTTCCCGTCCTTAAACAAAGCAACAAAACACTATTAAAATGGCGACGATTGTCTAGTATAGTATAGAGGTGAACACAAGACAAAAGCAAGCCTGGGAAAGAATGGGCTGGATGTTAAGTCCTGTGGTTTAGCATCATTGTACTGTGTTTTGCTGGATTTTCTCTCTTTTTGGCCCTCGCGCATTAGTTTTGGGGTCATCCATAAAATGAAATCGGTGTAGCCAAAGTAGTACATGAATAGGACAGCATTAGCATAGTACATTTCCGTACAGTGTACGTTTAGACGCATGTATCATCTAGACCATCCACCCCCAGTACGTAATACATATTGAAACGAAATTACAAAGAAACGCAGTTACGCAGAATTGCCGCATTTGTCATTTCCTGAACGCTTCTTTGCAGTCGCTTCACTACAAAGTAGCGGAGGCGGAATATGTACCGGCGAGGGGAATCAGACTTCATAAGATGCAGTCGTTTCACGCCGGTGATATATGTGTGGTATTAGTGGTGTACGGTGAGAGATAGAATTACATCTGTGTGAGTTACTGTGTTGATAGTGTGCCTTGAGTTACTTAAACGATTGAGCGTTTTATGTTAAGGTTATTGGTATATTTTATGACGTGGAGGGATATATGTATAGTAACATTTTATGCCATGTTATCAAATCAATAACTAGAAAGGCCGACATTTGCTTAAGAGCAAATACAGCATATTTCAGCCATACCCCTTCCCATGCAACATTGGACTGTTCCAAATCACCCCTGCGCAAAAATGGAACATCCTCTTAACAGTACATTATCCCCCAAAGTGGACTGGTATTGTGAATTGATTCCAGGTAAAAACAGAGCTTGCTTCTATTTTTCAGAAAATGACAATAATCACACCTTCCATTCAGAAAAATTTCATCATGACTGAAAATTGTTGAATGACTTCATGTAATGTCATTAACAATTTTCAGTACGATAACTAGGTGTAAGTTTAAAAAAGTATAAGCTCCTTGTGATGTGGGTACATTTATTATTGCAGTGAACTTTTCTTATTCAAGTAGGGCATACGATTTAATAATTATCAAGCAGGTGCAGGTACTGTAGGAGCGTTTGTTTTCTTCAAGCTGTAAAACTGTTAAACTGTTTTACTTTGTATGCAATCAGCCATCGAGCCTATATTCTTATTTTAGTTTAACAACTTCCTGCCAGACCCGGAAGATACGATTGAACCTTGTTCGAGGATTTATTTTCGTCTGTCTGGTCAGTCTGTTCATACCCTGGCGCTGAGAGTGTTTTATTGGGCTGAAACTCTGGCAGTTTAAAGTTACTTACAATTTAAATGTTCAAAGTTTATGTCAAACAACAACAGCACTAGGAACACATACATTTGCTCTGGAGAAAATACAGCAGTTTTCGCAAGTTCCAGTCCAGTGATAGAAATGTGGCCACTATAGACAGGTGGTCACTATAGAGAGAATGCTGATCTATACACCTTTCTCACGCGGCGGCCATGATAGATCTAAAACGAGTTCAATGTGGCAAACAAAAGGCTGTCCATCATAATTAGCAGTTCGACCAATGGTAGCCTGCCAATTAGGAAATCGACCAATAAGTGAATGGCTGCAAATTCGTTAAAAATTTGCATTATTATGTTGTTATTTTGCATCTCTTAAGGGACTATGGGGTCAGTCTACACTACTCTAAATTGCTACATCTTTTGGTGCATAACACTTCTTGTAATACTTATTATTCTATCTTATATCATGAAAATTTGTGTGGTTTGGGGAAAAACTAAATGGGACCTGATTTTAGAAATAAGTTTTGTCTGTTTGCCTCATTGACCTCTTCTTCGATCTATCATGGCCGCCGCGTGAGATAGGTGTATTGACTAGGAGCCATACGTTACACATGATTTCAGTACACTGATCATTAATCATATAAACATTGCACAGGTAAACCAATTGTTTAGATGTACAATTAAGTTCAAATAATTCTGTAGAGAAATATTGATGAGAAAATAATCATTCTCGCCACTGTCTAACTTATAATTACGTATCAAAACTAAACGCAGATTTTCTAACTAACGCACCTTTCGCCGACTTCATCAAAGGACCGCCGGCTATCAATCAAACACGGCTGTTGATTAGACTTAGAGTTTCAAACAGTCATGTGCTGTGTGCCAGTTGACAGCGAACTTCATGCTACGTGATGTTTTACATTGCTTGGACCTTCTTTCCTACAGCGGTGCTTCTACAAAATATTTAGACTGTAACACTGAGTCCCACATGTTCTATAGAATAGAATTTGACGCAGAACAGCATTTTTTGCTGGGTATTTTTCTTGAAACATGTCCGTGGGAATATCAGCGAGGCGGCGACGTAGGGATATCAGACCGTCAACAAAAGTCGCACGGCAGCTAACGGCGCAGCGAAGATACTAGCGCTATAAATAAGCGCTTCAACTAAGGATGGCAACCCATACAATATTTTTGTATACTGTTGAGCTAAGTAAAGTTTGTTGTTTATGAGGTTTTAGTTGTCTTTGAAGCTTTGACCGGAAATATTTTAAAGTCAAACTGCTGAAGAGAAGTAAGTGACTGCTACGATTATCGTAGATATGGCCCTAAAAAACTGATAAAAGAAGCCTTCTCAATAGTCTAAAATGCAAGAGCTTCCGGGGGGGCTTCGCCCACCTGGGTCCCCCCCACAGTGGCCCTGCCCCTGGACCCCGCCAGGGACATTCGGCGGCCCCCGGACCCCTGTCCGACGCTTTGAAAAAATCCTGGCGAGAAGTCTGTACGGCCTGAGTCTTCAAGTTAACGTATTGTGTGGTCCCGCTTATGAATATTAATTAGCCTTCGCTTTCCTCTTCGCTGATTGGCTGAACCATTAATTGAATTAACTCTTCCTGCCGGCTAGACGCAGGTGCAGATGTCGGCTCTGTGGGGTGAACGTCCGAAAGGTCATGGCATGGAGAACGAAAGAAAACCAATTTCCCCTAAAAAAAGTGCTGTAATTAAGCCTTTTACAGTACTTTATGCAAAAAATTTTACTTGGATCATTTTACCAACTATCTTATGCCTATCTATACCAAATGTTACTCATACCAGGGTACAGGGGTGCAAAATATACCGTTATAAGACCGTCAACAACAGTCGCACGGAGCTAACAGCGCAGCGAAAATACCATCGTTAGCGTTTCAACTTCGGATAACAAGTTATAAGTACTGTTGAACTCAGTAACGTTAAAGTTTGTTTTTAGTTGCCTTTGACGGTTTGACCTGAAATAGTGTTACGCTAAACTCCTGAAGAGAAGTTAAGTGACTGCTGCGATTATCATAGATATGCCCCTAAGAACTGATACAATATAAAGCCTTCTCAATAGTCTAAAATGCGAGAGCCTTAGGCGGGCTTCGCTCCCCCTGGCGGGAACACTGCTATATACGGGATCATGAGGCCCCGCTTATGAATATTAATTAGCCTTTGGCCTCCTCTTCGCTGATTGGCTAGGTCTTTGATTCAATTAACTCTCCTGCTGACGCGCACAGGTGTGGCTCTGTGCGGGGTCACGGAAGGTCACGTCAGGAGGCCAAAAGAAAACAAATTTCCCCTCAGAAAAGTGCCCAAATTAATCATTTTAAAGTTGTTTATGTCAAAATTTTTACTTGAATCTTGTTACCAAGTATCTAATGCCTATCTATACCAAATTTCAGGTCATTTAATTGTAATACAAGGGTACAGGAGCCAAAAGTGTCCTTTTTTGGTCAAAAATTGGCCAAAAATCGCAAAAATAAGCATTTTGTTGCACTGTACACCAAAAGTGTTATTGAATTTATATGAAGGGATTATCAAGGCACATCTGTGTCAAATTTCAGCTCATTCGGTTGCAATACCAAGGTACAGGAGCCAAAAGTGTCCTTTTTTGGTCAAAAATTGGTAGAAAAATCGCAAAAATAAGCATTTTGTTGTACTGTACACCAAAAGTGTTATTGAATCTATATGGGGGCATTATCAAGGCACATCTTTGTCAAATTTCAGCTCATTTGGTTGTAATACCAGGGTACAGGGGCCAAAAGTGTCCTTTTTTGGTCAAAAATTGGTCAAAAAATCGCAAAAATAAGCATTTTGTTGTACTGTACACCAAAAGTGTTATCGAATTTATATGGGAGCATTATCAAGGCACATCTCTGTCAAATTTCAGCTCATTTGGTTGTAATATTAGGGTACAGGGGCCAAAATATACAGTTTTGGTCTAAAATTGACCAAAAAAATCTCAATAAAATCATTTTAGAGGCAGATATGAAAAAAACTGAGAAAAAAGCATCAAGGTATTGGCCCATTCTACCCCTGTGCCAAATTTCAGGTCATTCGGTCCAGGAACGGCGGAGATGAATCACTTTGAAGATTTGACAGGAGAAAGAAGAAAGAAACATTACGAATACAATATATTTCACCATACTATGTATGGCTGAAATATAATAACTGTATAAGTGGCAAGCTATCGTCAAAATTTGCATATATTCTCAATAGTTACAGGGCAAAAGAACACACATGCTATCCATGCTCATTGTGTACTGGTATTAAAAAAACTTTTTGTGTCGTTAACAAACTCCCCTTTATGGTTTTTCTGTTTCATTTTGTTTCCCTTCATCGTTCATTGCGTATGAAAAAAAATTATTTCTAAACCTCTGACATCTGGACGTGGCATTCTAAATCAATATCAAACTTTCATAGCACTTCATTCTAAATAAAAAGTAAATGCTTTCTTGTCTATCTTCATTACAAACAATAGGGCCAACTGGAGATCTATTTTACTAGCTCTAGTTGCAGGTAACTTTAAAACTTACGCAAGAGTTTCCCTAAACTTAATAGACTCTTACTCAAGAGGGTCGTGTAGAGTTGAACACGTAGTTGTTAGATTTAGCTCTGAGTTCTCGATCGTTCCCCAGATAGAACACTTCAGACCTTAACACGGCCTGATAGACTCCCCAGGATTTCGCACAAATGCCAAATCACGATTTCCATCAACTCAGAAGATTACCACTTGTCAAAGCTGGGTATTTTTCATCCGTTAGGAATACATTAACGGTGCCAGCAGGACGCGTTGATATGCGCAGGCAAATTTTCCATAATCCGAGGGCTCAAATTGGGTCAACTCAAAATCCATTACCAATCTGGGTGGCAAGTCACAGGCTGGGGAGCCGGTAACGAGCACTTCAGGAAGGGACCGTGTCAAATTCTCCGCGATTCTTAGTAAACAAAAATCATCTTTTAGTATATTACAGGTGGAGAAAGGAGTTTGCAACTTTCCCTGCCAAAGATATCACATTAGATAACAGATCGTCAAAGCCACTAGAAATTTTTGATAAAGATAAATTTTTCGTCGAGGCTTTTCGTTTTTCATGAAATGCGTTTGGATCGTTCCGTCGTATCAATAAAATTATTTCCAAATGTGTTTGTCTCCCATAGATTAATTTTTAAGATTGAAAATCGTTGTATTTCATAATACGTTGAATCAAACACGCACACATGCAAGCATCCCTACCATCATTACAGTTAACATTCGGAAATCGTACAAATTTGTTAAGAACAATTCATCAACTCAGGCCTGATTCTGAGATTGAATTCACCCGCCCATGTACCTACCCACGTGAAACTGACGGGGATTTGCGCCTTTATCCTTCCTCTAACTCCCATCCGGAGAAAACTCAATATTTCCTGAGACCTTCAACTCCGTCGTTATCCGCTTGTCGGACATGATTTTCTGTAGCAGGTAAGCCCTTCCTTAGGGGAACTGTAATCTCAGTTTGGCAAGGGGAACGACTCCTGGTCGATAGTTATCACGGACAAGTCTATCGAGTTGTTACCTGAGGCAAGGTGGTTATGGTTACAGCCCATTCGTGCGTGGGAGTGGGTGGGGGTAGGTAAGAGAAAGGCCACACTGACTTAACTTTATGGATGACATCCTCTGGACACCACCAAAACTGAAGCGCACGGGAGAAAAAAGAAAATCCAGCAAACAAAGAGTCAAAGTGCTGCTAAACATCCAGACCATTCTTTCCCAGGTTTGGTTAGTCTTATGTTTACCTCCAGTAAAGCTGTAAGAGACAATCGTCGCCATTTAAATCATGTTTATGCTTGTATTGCCATTTTTTGTTTAAAGAATGAACAAGGGCGCAGCGGCCCCGTGCCCTGACCATGTGCCCCCCTACCCTGGAGAGTAGATCCTCTGGTAAGCATGAAGTTATGATTGACCAGGGGTCCAGTGCTATCGTATTTCATGTGGCCACAGTGTTGTTTTAGAACAGGCGAAAATCAATGCGCGCACGGATGTCATCCATAAAACTAAGTCAGTGTGGCCTAATGAAAGTAACTAAAAGTTTTGAACGAAAATTGTGCAATTTTTGTGTGTAGGAAGGCGTTGAGGGGCGGGAGATATTATTGAATTTTTTTCTTCAATAATTTAGATCAGGTCCTGATGCAGGAATCATTTTAGGAATTCGCAGTCTTGGTGAGATGATGGAAACAGATGGTGCAGTCTGCAGGAAACTGGGTCAGAGATATTCCCTTCCATGTATGTGTGTCAACTTTCCTCACGGTCTATATGGCAGAGCACAGTTATGTTTTCACACATGCTGGTTTGTGTATCTGAGAGGATGATTGCAAATTAACGAATGCATCTCCAGTTTGTTTGTTAATTTTGTTAACCGGTAAACCGTCTGCCATTTTACCCGATACATCTGCCCTATTCTTAAGGCGTACATTAACACACCAGTACAATATGTACCGACTGCGTATACGTAAGACCAGACTGATAGGCTTGATGAACCCACACCGGGATGGACCCCTACTCTTTTCGGTAAGGTAGGCGCGTTCTTGAATCGGAACTCGATATGTGGCTCTCCTCAAACCCGGAACCTCTGGATTTACTTCCCATCCGCGCAAGGACGTTCCTAACTGTGACGTACTCATTTTCAACCGAGGAGTAGAGTGAGCAAATAAGTGTGCAGTGCTTTCCCAAGGGTACAACATTTGGGCCTGCTTTGGATTGGAACCTAGACCCTTTCGGTTCTAACTTCTAAGTCAATAACCTTAACCACAAACCCACCTTGTTTCTTGCCGCCTAAAGTGGCTTTTGGGGGGATAAAATGTATGTAAGTAATGCGTAGCTAAGACATAAATATATTTTACATTTTGCATGATTTAGAGCGAACGTAAACATTACAAAGTGTTATTTTAGAGCATCGTATTGTCGTGATAACTCCAGAAGGATCGAAATGAGAAGAAACAGTGATAAAACGCTATTTACAAGAGAACATGATGTATTGTGACTCTGGTGACATCTAGTCATGATAGATCAGCCCTCCCCCACAGAATGATGACGTCAAAGTAAAAATGGATTTCCTTCCCCAAATGAGTAAGAAGTCGAAGGTCTTGTAGCTAAATAGAATATTACATACCTGACATCATTACGTAGCCTTTGGTTGTTCCGGACAATGATTCAATTATCGTCACTATGCAACATTTGTTACAAGCATGTGTTGTTTGTGTTACAGGTAGGGCAGCGCAGTCTGTTATTTCTAATAGAAACACTGAAACCGAATCAATAGGAATCAAGCAGAACCAGCCGGAATGAAGAATCCGTGTCATATTCGGGCGGGAATTCCAAATGGACCTAATACATCTTCCCACGAGGGGCGGAATGTGCAGGAATGCCGTCTGAATTAAATGTCTTGTATATTTCTGGATATTTGTGGTACATTCTTGAAATCCGGCCGGCCTCTTCTCCGTCAAATGAGATCAGAACGTGTAGAATAATGTTGGAATGACTTAGAATGCGGTCGTACAGAAGTTCGAATAATATTGATAAACTTTGAATGCCGTTCTCCACCTCAAATGCACCTCGAAAGTTTTGAATTTGAGCATGACAAAAACATTCGTGCCTATTCCACAAGTATAGGCACAAATATCTGGAATGTAGTGAGAAATTCTAGAATACACTACGAGTTTCCAGGAGTATACAATGGATTTTATTCAGACGGCATTCCGGCTTATAGTGATTTTCGTGTGAACGGGCCTTTAAGTAACGTTAGTACATCCATAGTTGTCTTTCCAGCAACCTATGACTATACTCCCACCAGAACACACGCACAGTCCCCACCCCAGGATAACCACGATCAATAAAAAACACATCTGGATCTTAACCGCCCCGAGACGAAATTGAAAAGATTACAAACGAGATGTTAAATAAGGAATGGGCTGCAGGACGAGTTCTGGCACTTCATTATGCCGTGTGAGTGATGGGGTAACGGCGGGATACATGGTCCCCACTCCATCATCAACAACAGAGGACGTACCGGGGAGCATCTTCACTGACGTAGCGCGAGCTGAGGCGCAGTGGTGGCAATTAGACGTTCGTGATGGAAACAACAGTCAACAAGAACACATACTAAATATGCCCTACTGGGTTACTGTAATGCTAATTGGCTCTCCCTGAACGCTGTGTTTTGTGAATTGGCAGTCGTATATTTATAAAGATAAAAGATAAATCTTACTTGCAAAATTTGTGTACAGGATACTTCTGTTACATGTCAACAACCATTCCATACAACCAAAAATATGTATGAGACTGATCAAGACTATGTAGGATGGGATGAGAATGTGCTTTTACAACTGGTGGAATTTGTAACTTGTAGGTCTTTACTGTTTGTAATATGGTGGCAGCGGCGGGATTTTGAACACGTTGTGTGCCATATCCTGTGCAAAAGAAACATGGTTCTGGTCCCATCCAATCAGGTTTGCGATATAGTTAAAGTGCCCTGTCACACACGTCGTAAGGTCGTTATGCGATCTCGACCTGAGGACATTCTAACCTTAATTACACGTGTCCTGCAAAATCAAGCTGTTTTGTTACGAAAAGGCTAGCGATTCGTCAGATCCTTGTAAGTGCATGGTTAGTTTTGTCACAGCCTGCTTGGAAATTCTACGATTCTGATAATCGTACGATGGCGTCCTGCAACGAACGTCCTACAACGAAAGTGACCGATCGAGCCGTAAGAAAGAGGGGCACCGTCGTACGATGTTTCATGTATGTTTTGTTACAGAGAAATTACGAAGCTGATGGGCGGGATCCTTAAACATCAGATACCCTATTACTTCACACAGTACAGCTGTGCTTTAGAAAGTAGCTACTCGGAGTACTCCATTCGTTCCAATGAGCACGCTTGCGGGGCCGCGCAGGTACCAATCAGTCTTGACCTCGAAAACCTTTCTTTGATCTCAGGCCCTCACATCCTTGGCGCCTCTCATACCAACTTACATCTTATCTACAAATAGATGTAATCTTCGGTGCACCCGGAGAAAATTACATCTTTTGATTGTCCCAACTTTGATCCCCGAACACCCATTCATTTTCTCCCCTAGATACACAATTTTCCCGCCCCCTTAGGTATGGTCCACTAGTACCTTTGACCACAGAGCTAAGTCTTATAGCTAGTTGAAACCACCCATTCCCACCCCTTCATACATAGCCTGCCGCACAAACACACACACTGATCATGAATGCAGACTGATTTCGGCCCACTTCTACGTTCTTGAAGATGCAATGCCAACCTTTGCGGGTTACTAATTTTATGGCTCAGTTTATCACCGCATGTGCACACGGCAACATTAATCAGTCGGTAATTCCAGGATAGGCGGCGAGCCAAGTGGTAGGTGGGTGTTTTCCGGCTTCCTGTCATGTATATGCTCTGTCTGTCTGTCTGTCTGTCTGTCTGTCTGCCTGCCTGCCTGCTCCACCAAGAGGTATTCTCCTTATGTCCAGCACGTTGAAGGTGGTATCTCACTGCATCTGAGACACCGGTGCGGCACTATGGGGTTCGCTCACTGCGGCACTGTTGTGTTATTTTGCCTGTTGTGTATGACTTAGAAGACAATAAAACACACAAAACCTAAGAATTTTTTTATCTCTGAAATTCGTTGAGTAATCTTTCGAACCCAGCAGTGCCGCATCAGTGCCCCAAGTGCAGTGAGATGCCCCCTTTACGGATTCAGGAAAAGACAACATACCCATTGCAACCCACTGGCTAGCTGTTTCCAGCCCAACTGACCACACATCCTAAGTCAGAGTTCCATGACACTTTGTGTGAAGAACACACTTCATGTGACGTCTCACGAGTCCACAACCGACATATTCGGCCTTCCTCGAGCACACGATAAAAACAAATATATTCACTTCCATTTGCCCCCACCAGCATTGCTCATCTAGCAGCCACACAGCGATCCTCCTACCCAGTTGGTAAAGCCAGGCTCAATAGTAGGAGAAATAGTAGAAATTAAAAAGATATGGACACATAAACATGTCAGAGAAGATAGCTGTCCGAGGGATATGGTTTTTGGCCAGCTGACATGTTATCTGGCTATATTTGTCCAATTTCCATTTTTTTAATTTTTCAGCGACATGTGAATTATGTTATAGGCTACGACTTCCATAAGGACCTCATACGGACTTGAATATATACGTACGTGTGAACCCACCCCAATATTGATAGACAAATCACAACGATTCCGACAAACCATGTTCGAATTCTAAAGCACTTGGGGATACAGCAAACATCGGGCCAAATGGTTTGTCAGGAAGTGGCGTCGAAAAGTTGTATGTGGCATTTAGTTTCAATAACGAAAATGTCACAAGTTTGTATCTGTAGAAAGAAATTGCTACGACAAAACATCACTATTTTAAAGCCAGTGGAAGTCCACAACGTCAAGACTTTTAATTTAAACCCTACTGACGTGCATTTTCACACTCCCATGGGCAGAGCAAACCTTGGCACACTCCGCCTTATGACTGGGAGTGGAGACGTAACAGACGACAGAACACGGGTATGAATGACGCACTACAAGCGACCCTAATAATGGCGCCATTTCTTCGTGAACAAGGTGGTTTCGGTATCACAGGAAAAGCGTTTTAATTCTCTGTTCGCTGGTGTATCTTGATGGGGTTAGAAGAGCAACAACTCGTGTATTTTTTATTCATTACACGACTGTTCAAGCCGTGCAACATGTCAACTTGAGCCCGTATAAACTACTACTTGTTACATGGAACTGAAAAGCAGTATGAGGACTATTCATTCGAGTAATTGATGTTGTACTAATATGTGACCTTACAATGTTAGCACATTTGGTAAAAACTTATGTTATATGTCTATGAAAACCAACTCAGTATAACTTATTTACAAGAAAATATATGGTCCCAATATAATCTCCAAGCAGATACATTGTTTTCCTACTCCATGCCTGTTATTGAGGCTAACCACCCATCTGCTCGGAGATTGCTATTCGTCATGATGTATTTTTAGGAGTGCTTCAGCAAGTCTGAACTTTTATCAAAAACGTACTTATTAAGGGTGATTTATGGCAAGTGATGGGGATATTGAAGGTTATTTTGGAGGTACTTTATTGGATTTCTCTGCCTAACAGGTAATTGTGTGTTGCACTTTAACTAGCACCACAGGGGGCCAAATGACATGTTCACTCAAGTATCTAAGTCATATTTATAAAATGGAATGATATTAGCTACCTAGTAGGGGACCTGGAAAGGAATTGGCACTATTGGCAGATTTCTTCAAAAGCCTACGTTATCAGGGTAACTTGGTATTAACTTCAAAGTTCATCAGAAGACATTCTGAAAGATTCGAGCATTTCCAACACGAGACACAGAACTTTCTTGTCAGAGGGATTAAAGAAGCCATCTTTATATCAGAGCCTTACAACTATCCCTTAACAGAGACTGGGGGCGCCATATATAGGCTTCCTGCAACTTATGATCCACTGCTCATCGAGTCACGTGTGCTATCTTCATAACGTTACGTGACAAGAGCAGTGGATTGTTCATTTCTTGACAAAGACTGGAGCTGTAAATCATCAGTCGAAAATTTGGGTAAGTCTAATTTTTGTGTTGCAGATTACAGTTCAAATCCAGATGAATTTTTATCACGCCGGGGGTACTTTTTAGATTCTGTTGTTCCCTTTCCCATAGCTCAACGTGACTCTTTCATTTCCTCAGAAATGCTTGAACTTAATTTCCAACTCAGAAACGTAAAGCCTAGTTTGACCCCACCCAAATACCCTAACCATACACATACATACACACACACACTGCCACGCTGCCGTTTAAAAATGTTAAGTGGTAAAATCTATAAAAGCCTCAGGAAGCAAAAATTTGGGGCGAGTCCCGAGCACCAAGATCAACGGTTCAACTTCCACTCCCTCATCCACGCCCTGTCTTCACAATCGTAACATCAGAACAAAGTTTGCCACAATGCCGTACAAACTGGGATAAAGCGAAAGAAGCTTATGAGATGAAAGGTATTTCTTCGAATGCACTTCAAAGGGATCACGATCCTTCATCTCGCCTCTGTCCATCCACCGTGGTATCTGTTGGACCAGAGAGCCTAGTCAAAGCTATCATTTTGCCCCGCTAGCGCGGATGATCTATGGGCTGAAGTCGCCGCCCCGACACGAAAATACACCCGGCCTTGGCGAAGACTGCAATCACGCCGCATCAGCTCAAATATGGGATCGACCACCCCGTAATTGAGATCCTCTGGAACGGAGCCGAATCTTTCTCTGACATTTCGGAGCTCGAAGAAGAGTCAGGGATGCGAAATGCCGCTAGGCAGCCGGGTATAGCGAGCCGCCGGGTGGTAAAGTGTAGGGATACAGACATAAACGCGAATCATTCATGCATTTAGAGTAATAATAAATTCGGTTTTTAGTCAATAAAGAATTTATGTTGTGCTTTCAAACTCCGGTTCTTTCATCCGTGGACGCACACCCCCGTGCCATCGTAAATTTCTTATATTGACTACGTTACATAATCGTGATTATTTACAACAGACTGCTACATTGTGTGTTCACTCGTAAAGGTCCTTTCGAAGTTTTACCCTAACTTCCACATTCGTCATCCGTGATTCTGAATGTCGTAACGCTCACACATTAGGGGCGATCCCTGTGTGTTAGTGTAAGTCGTGAAGGTTGACTGTTCACCTTTGAATTGGGCATGTTAACGGTGCTGGCGCTTTTGTAATCATCTGCAATTGCATGTGTTTAACCCTGCTGGGAGGGCGGGGTTTCAAATTAGGCGCTCTGGTGCCAAGTGGGACAAAGCGTCTTGAATGCCATCCAAGTTGAACAATTTCCTAACACAGGGACAATTCGAAGAAGTCGGCACGCCCGCGGTATAATCATCGAAGAAATATGGAAAAAGCATGAGCATGATTGTGCATCAGTGGGATTATTTTTGTCTGGATGATACTTTTACTAGTCTCCAAGCAGACCCAACGGTGCCTTAGAGATAGTATCAAAGCTGGCCAGGGACTTAGTATGGCACCAGGTGCCCGTTTGACTCCCTTAGCCGGCTATCTCCCTTTGGCCGGCTATACTCCTTTGCCAGCTTTGATACTATCTCTAAGGCACCGTTGGGTCTGCTTGGAGACTAACTTTTACTGCCCTTTCACTTTAAGAATAGTTATTCGCGTAAGTTCTAAGACGCATATGATCCGTGATATTTATCAAAAGTTCATCTATGCCCGCCTGGAAAGTTCACATGTGACATGTGGTGCTCTTGGGCATGACATGGCTTGGTCGCTATGAAGTAGAATGATGAGAAACAACAGATGACATTTCCCTGCGACACACAGCTATATTCCGGGTGATAATTACCGCTGGTATTCCCCTCCAGACGTGCATTAAGTCGGCACTCCCCGGCCTGGCCCAGTTGTTTTTTTTTAATGGCCGGCTGCGCAGTCGTAAGTAGGGTAAGGCTACAACAAGTAAATTTTATGGATGACATCAGCGCGCGCATTAATTTTCGCCTAATTTCAGAAAAAAAGAATCTTTTTCCTCTTCGGGGATGGTCAGATAGACCAAAATATGCAATTGCAAACATGTTGTGTTGTAGCCTAATAATCATACTTGTAGAAGTGACACTAAGGAAGTAGCCATGACTAGTATAGCTGCAGAAGTGAAACTTGTTGGATTGTTGGAAAAGTGCCACCAGTATGGAAGCCATGAATGTAGTAGCCAGCTTGGCAAGTGATACAAGTATACCACACTAGCATCACTTTTACTACACTAGTTCACTTCTTTAATACAGGAATGAATGCCTTGTTAGTGATGCCACGTTTTGTCACTTCAAATCTTGTTGCGACGTTTATGGTGTCAAATTTAGACATCTTATTTTTTTTACCCATCTTGGTTTTTTTTCGTGCTATCTCATGATTATTTTTGCACTGTGCATAGGATGTCATCCATAAAATTTACTTGCTGTGGTCTGAGTAGGGTAATACCGTGGCCCGGGAGGTCAGAGCACGCTATTATCAGTTTTCGTCAGGGGCTGGTGGAATCGCCGGGGACTATTTTCCGGTGGCGGAAAGGTCACGCCTACTCACTGAAAATGGTACGTGCCTTCTGGGGGCGGTAAAAAGGCGACCTGTCTTATGTGATTCGCACATAGGATTGTGTTAACTTTTGCTATGATACATCGATGAAGGTTAGACATCCAAGTAATAGGATACTCAAGCAACTGGACATGATTCTGCATGGATATGATTTTCCCCAAATCATGATCCAGTTGCTGGAGTAACTGCTATTTGGCGGTTTTGCTATGATGCACACAAGACAGGTATCTTTGACATCTTTGATTTCAGAACCAGGGGAAGTAACATGTTGGAAAACTATGTCAATAGAAACAAAGACAGATCGCTGGAGGAAGATACTGTAAAATGCAAATCAGTGCTTATAAACCGACGTTGAAATGCGGTCCCAGTCCTATGTACGGTGATCGTAATGTTATCTGATTGAACAGATGATAAAAATGCATATATGCATTTTTTTCACAAAGTGCATTAGTGAACTCAGCCAGTAAAATAACAGATATTGTGTTTCCTGGCAAAATCTCCAGCAAATTTGGAAAATCTCCGTCTATGTTTAGATGTTGGTTAGTGGCTCCGTCTACCATTGATATTTCCCACAGACGGCTATGAAAACGCACTCTGCGTACTTCCGTTCTTCCCAAAGGCTGTTAAAGCTAAAACAGAAGAATATAGAAGTTGAACTTCTAACGTTTTTTGTCTAGTGACGTCATCAGTACCTACTGAGTGTTTATGACCCTCCCCTGACATTCTTGAGAAACCCCTTCATGGTTTTACCATTCCAGATAGCATCCGGAGATTATCGCAATCGAAATTGCAGCCGCACCAATAACTATGTTAGTAACCACACGTACGGTCAGTACCAAATGCCTGCTATTTCCATTAGACTTTTCTTGCTTTAACATGGCTTGCGGGTTTTGTGCTAAACACGGCATCTGAAAGAGTGCGACGGACGTGGTGAGATCATGATATCGTTAACATGCGCCATATATGCGCAAAGCTGCATTTTTTACGTATGGTCCCAGGAGGGGAGTGTCCATTTGTGACAGACCTTTGGGAGACTTTTAAGTTACGTTATACGCCGCTGTTTCCCCACAAGATAAAAGCTGACGTTTCCCTCCGCCATCTTATGTTCGACTCTTGGAGCTTAACTTCCAAAAGGAGATGGGCCGTCGTCCAAAGGGAAAATGTCTGAGACAGGTGATAACGTTTGTGTTATATGAGATGACCTATATGTCGTGCGGCCATGTCAACATGTCGAGCTGTGTTATGCAAAAGCCAGTTATCATGAGCAATAAAGGTGGTATCTCACTGCACCTGGGGCACCGGTGCGGCACTGTGGGGTTCGTTCACTGCGGCATTGTTGTGCTATTTTCGACGATTTGTTATAATTTAGATACTGCGCAATGCGTAAAGATATGACTTAGAAGACAACAAAGTACACATGAACGAATTCGTTCTTTATCTCTGAAATTCGTTGAGTAATCTTTCGAACCCCGCAGTGCCGCACCGGTGCCCCAAGTGCAGTGAGATACCACCTTAAAGAAGACATGAGTATGATCTTTAGTCATGACTCTCCTTTATACAAAACAGTGAACCAGCAACGAGGATAGACGCGAGTATGATCTTTAGTTATGACTCTCCTTCATAGTATCATACAAATAGGTTTACATCTAGCGATACAACAGAATAGACTACTGAAGCCCTAAGTTATCTATCAGTATGACAGAACAGTGACATCTTTGTGCGCTTCATAGCGGGGGTGCAAAGTCACAAATACCTTGACATATCACGATCTTCCAGCAGCTTGTGCTTTAACAAGTGGGCGGAAGCCGGCTCTTAAGAGCTATCTAAAAGCCCTATCTCTGTCTACTTAAGAAAGGCGCCAAAATTCTGGGTATGTCTGCCATTGGACCGTACCTTAATAAATCAACACGATTCTTAAGGGATGCCGACTGTGGATAAAAGTACACAAGGACTCGTCTCTTTTGACCGAATCACTTCAGCAACGAAATATCATTCCGCAGAAAAGTACCCCGACCGGTGCAAACAGTCGGTGCTGAAAATAATCCTCTGTCCGAAGTTCATAGTTACTCAAATAGAACAAAATAGAAACTGGAATTAGTGAGTATAAGTCGCGAAAAAATGCAACTAAAACCTCACTGGCACAACAGTACTAACTTCAGAGAGTGTGGCTACAAGCCGAGAGCTAATAATATAGATACATTCTATTGATATCGCCTGTTTCCAGGTATTTCCGTGTCCGTGAGGCACCCAGGAAGAGGAGATAAAAGTGTTTGAACATGAATACATGGTACTCTCGGCTAGCCGTCTTTCAACTCGCATCAGCCCTAATACACATTCAAGGCCATGGGATGTTTTCCCGACTCCAGCGCTTTCATGGAAGCCATGATCCCACTATATCTGATGGCCGGGTCATGTCAGGTGCTAATATGCTCTAACCTCGCCTTTTGTACCGGGCCCAGTGGCCATCGGGTCGTAAATAGATCGATGCGGGCGTAATTAACTGTGGGGCGGCCGGGAAAACCGTCGGGAACGCAGAGGAGGATGCCGTAGTCTACGAAATGCCTCAAAAGGACAAACTATTTTAGATACAACCCAGGGGTCAACACAAGACAGTAATTGTGGGCTAAACAAGACAGATGCACTTTATTATAAAATCATACACACTTCAATCCGTAATGGTTGGGTAAAGTTCAATATCATGGCATGCTATTTTAATACCTTTGAACGATAATTGAAAAAATGCTACTAATAAGTCAATTCTAGAAGCTTTAATAAGCGTCGCTTATGTTAGCAATTGTACGCTACACAGTGCATAGATCTAACGTTGAAGTTACCATGTAATAACGGAGAATACATCACATCGGTACAATTTAACGGCCTGTACGCATCGTCAAGTGCAGATCAGACTGTGCAAGTGGCTATTAAGCAAATTCCAAAGCCGGTCAACCTGTTGCTAGATGCCTATTGCATGGACGGTCATTATTAGCCATCAATGGATTTATGTAGACGCCAATTTTCTGCTGTAGGAGAACAGATGGTGGAGCTCACAACAAACTTTCGTTTCGCTGATTATTGAAATTTACAGATGTCAAACAAACCTGCGCACACGCCAAAAGCATTCGTCACGTTCTGTAGACATGGTGGTCAATGCTGAATACAACCGCACCACACAGTTAGTGATTTTGCAAACAAAATCACTACATCATAAGGTACGGACGAAGGCAATCTTCAGTGAATCGTAATATTTCTTCACTGCGATAGGCTATATACGCGCATTGGAATGAAAGTGGAGCTATGAACGTTGAATAACTCAGTAGTAATCAATTGACTATTTTTAACGCCAAAACAGGAAACGTTTCATCAAATCATCATCAGCTGAAGTTGCTGGCTGCGAACGTTTCAGACGACACACATTGGTTACGTGGATTTTTGACAAGCGCATCACTGAAATTAATACTGATACATGTACCGTAGTTCCTTCTATGTACTTGAACGTAGAAGTCCTCTGGGCACAGATAGGAACTAAGGAAAAACATGCTGTAGTCCCAACTTGCCAGACTGAAAATCACATCGGAAGTCTGACTGCACATACGCATGACGAAATGTGACACTTGACGTCCAGAATAAGATTACGTAAAAAGCACTCTCCTGGGTTCCACGTCTTCGCACTTTAGATTAGAGGATAGGCGTCCCTACTGAGAACCTCACGGGCATAATTCCTACCCTTCGCACGACACGGGAATTATATTCAGTCGAACCTACTCAATCCAACTACGTCTCCATGGCAACGGGATGGGAAGGTTTGCACTATCGTCTGATCAAGGCCCCCTAGGTCACGGTTCTGGGGTGATTCTCCATTCAACGCGGCGCTGGTGGTGGACGCTATTCAGGAAGGCGACTGGAAAATCACTGTAGCGATTCATTGAATATGTAGCAGATGTTCCATGAGACGCGACATTTGGTTCCTGGAGTGAGGAATAATGAAACACGGCACAGCGCGCTGCACCTGAGCGACGTGTGCCAATATTTACATGTGTAGCCCTCAGGGTTAACTCAGTAGGTATTTTAGTCTCCCGCTTTATTTTAGATCACAGAACAACGTTTTGGTATCAAAAACAGAGCGCTGTAGTGAGGTGCTGATCCTCTGCAGACATTAGTGGATCATCCCGTGGAAAGCTTGGTGAAAGGCGAAATACTAAAAGAAAGCCGGCGTCATCCAGGCTGGCCGTGTGACAGCCGTTCGCATCTGGGAAAACGCTGCGGCTGCGGCCGTATACATAGTAACTGTGCCACCAGGACCTTTGCCCTAAAAGGGCAACGCAGCGTTTCGAAACTTCCCGTGAATCCACACAGCTGAGAAATGGGTAGTTTATAGGCTAACCCTTTCCATTGCCTGCACCGACTTGTGTCATGTACAAAGCCTATAACAGTTTTGTACTTGCATTCAATCCCGGATAAAGGTATTTCTGATGGACAAAAATGCAGCGGGGGGAAATAACCAAAGAATTTGTTTTGACTTCTGAATCACAAGTTTTGTTCGCTGTTATCTTAGGACGTTTACAGAAGAGCGCCCTTGCCCTTCATCTTACATATATCAGCAACATTTAAAATGGTGAAACATCAAAATCTTTTTCCAATCGTCTGCATGACGATATCTATATTCCAAGGATGCTAATTGAGAAGAATAATTCGACATTCCAATCTCTGTTTCTAAGTCGAGGATTTTTGAGGTTGCATATTCACGCGTCAAATTACATTTTTATGCCCACAGGTCCTGAGGTGACCTAGATGTAAAAGTGGTGTTTCGGAGCGCACAAGATATTTATGTCTCCGGTTTCCGTTTGTTGACAATGGTTGGGACAAAACCTACAGTGATAGAGAGTGGTGTTGTGAAGTTGTGGCTGCGGAAGGGTGGAAGGTTATAGAAGGATGGCCTTTGGACTCAAAAGGCAGATCGCGACAAATCGCATGCAGCGCAGACTGCCACGGGATGGGAAGAAGACGTTCATGATCACAAATAGATTCCAACAGCGCTAGCACACCATGTTTTGGCTACCCTTGTAGGTGACTCGCAACAAGTCGACATGGCAACAATCCAGGTCGTTCAGGGGCCCTGTTGAGTTTTACAGTTGTGAGCGTTTGTGGGAGAAATCTTAAAATGATTTACTGTGTCATGAGCGGAGAACTAGAGAGAGGATAAGAGAATACAAGGAAATTTCAAGAGACACAACACGTAGATAAGAAAAATAGGGCGATGCATGTACTAGCGCTGTGAGATTACGCGGTGTTGTGTTAGACGCCCGTGTGTTGAAGTGAGTGTGTGACCGTTAATCTTTGCGCTGACGATTATAAATAAACATTGCCTGTGTAGCTAGCATAGAGATTTATTGCTTGAAATGCATGATATACGCTACGTGGAAAGAATAACACGGTAACTTACGTGCCCATGTTCCCGTACGTGTTGAAGAATTCCATGTGCGTACAGGCCTGTATCCACCCCACGGCCCATCTCCCGGCCCGGCGGATTGGCGGCACCGTTACCTTAGCGGACGCCCTGAAGTAAGGCGTGCGGTACTTCAACACAACGTCTGAGTACTCCTCTATGATCGTCGGTGTGGTGTCAATAGAAGCGTGCAGGTCAGTCACTGAAACCTTGAATTTACAAGCAGGGCAGCGGTTACACCCAGCACTGCTCTGAACGCACCCCATCCTCGATGTGCCGAAAGGATCTCGCTGGACCAGCAAGGAGAGAGGGAGCATCGGGCCACCGGCCTACATAGTCCCGCGGGGAGCACCTCAGGCGTACGGTGGTTTTACCGTCGTCGGAATCGGTGCTATTGAGTCCGTAAAGACACGACGATTTGAGGAAGAATGTGCCACCCGTGTCGGCCGTGCGACAGGAAAGTGTCCCTCGATGTCTCGCCAAGCATCGGCACTCGCAGAATGTGCGGTATACACACATCGCCATGTGTGTAACTCTAGCATTGCTATATTTGGCCAGGAGAAATGCTTGCCATCGCGTTTGGTGCCAGCTGATAGGGACAGTGAGCGCCTGATGTTTTTCCCCGACGGGAAATGCAGAGCGGATGAACAAGAAGCGCGTTTTGGCCACTGATAAGACCGCTATAGTGATGGCTGCTCTTTGCCAACGTTGTGGGTAATCATATGTGAGGGGTTTCGCCGATCAGCTGGTTTTTGCCGCGAAATTTGCACGTTTTCCGGTGAGAGAACGTCAACTTCCGGTATTTTAAACCGTCCCACAAGACCTCGCGGTATAGCGCGATCCAACATGGCGGCCACCGGCTAAAAATAATCTTTCTCTCGTGTCGTCTGTGTTTTATTTCCAAATTTAGCACGCTAGGAGCTGTTGTGGAGGTGGACTTGGACCTGGCAGGAAAGATGGCTTACCCGAGAAGTAAAAAATCGCGAGGAGCGTTTTTCGAAGATGACGAGACGGACTTTGCGAGTGGAAGGGGAGCGAACGAAAATCTGATGAATGAAACTATTGACATGAGTAAGTTATGGAGGAACCCTGACGCAGTGTTCCCCAAGCCTGGCCCTCCACGTAGGCACAGCTTTGAAGAGGACAAGTCGCAGGGGGAGGGCGGGGATCGGTTCAGACGTCACAGCGGCCGGAGTGCGGAGGTGAACGCGGCGGCAGAGGCGGCGGAGGCCAGGGCTCAGGGTCGCGCCCCTCCTCGGAGGACCAGCCGGTCATCAGAGGATGCAGAGGAGCAGGACAGACAGGCGGTCAGGGGAAGGCCTGGTCTGGCCAGGCAGTCCAGTCAGACTGGACGGAAGGGCAGTCAGAATGATGCCAGCCTGGGGAAGCCCTGGGGTCTGCCCCGTACAGACAGGGGAAAGGTATGTCACACACTAAACAACTACAAAATAGTACCTTGGTACACATTGCATTGTAGACTGGTGCCCCCAACCTTGGGTGCCCCCTATAAACCCCATGAGTCTATGACATTAGCCTAATTGAATCATGCCTCCAGCAGACCCTTGACTGATCAGGCCCCAACATCTAGGAGAGAAGACCCAGTTATGAATTCCTGGCAGTACGAGATTGTAACACAGATTGTAACACAGTCTTCCTTGTAATATGACTTGTCTTGTGTACAGACTGTATGATATTGTTACAGGTAACGTTACGTAATGTCCTTAATGTGAGAAAGTCTGGCCTAACTCAAGTTGCAAACATTGTGACCATTTGAAAGAAGATGAACTTTCAGAAAGAGTCAGTTTTATGATTCTGGATATATAGCTGTCACCATATTGTAGCAAAGTGATTCATGTTGCTATCCCAAGCTCATATCTGTGAATACGGTCTGTGAAGACTGGATAAATTGCTAACTATTTAATCCCAAGCAGCTTAAAAGTGGCAGGCAGTGGCATAGCATTCCTACATGTTTGTTATGTAGGTATAGAAAACCAGTAATTAAAGGTAACCATGGGATTAGCTACAGTAGAGTGTGGAGATATTAGATTTGATCAGAATGATAAAGAATAGGAGATTGAGAAAACCATCCAGGGAAGGAACCCAAATGGAGTGTGCACCTGTCATTGAGAAGTAGGCCATAGGTGTCACAAAGATATGTAATTTGAGTGACAAAAGCAGATGTTTTACCACAACCACAATGAGAAACAATATTTCAATGAACTGAAAAGAGACTTATTTGGTATTGAAAATATACAAATCAAATGAAAATACTACATGGAAGCTCCAAGATACTATGGCACTTTGGGACTTTAATAACTACCCACAGACCAAATTCATAAAAATTCAGGAAAAGGATCTTGAGTTGTACTTATATAGGTTAAAACACACATCATGTTACACAGTTAGAGATAACATCCCTGTCATCACAATTGGGAAATAACAAAGGTAGATCTATAATTCTGTAACAGTATGTGCATCAGAAGATATATAAGACTATTCCAGATGTTCCAAATGAAGTGTTGTTTCACCCCTTATTTTCCAGCCACAACAGACCATGGGTCCGTCCGATCCCAACGCCACCCTGGGGGAGATCATCTGGAGCTCCCTGTTGGCTATCGACCTTACCTTGTCCAAGGTACTGAATGGATATCCATGAGATGTGTTGCCTAACTGTTGAAATATCTCAGTATTTTTCACAAACTTGTTAAAGACAGGGTGTGAGGCATCCTCCTAACGCCCGGTCCCCAACGGCACTACCTTATGGGGCCCTGCTGTCCCAGGCCCTACCTACGGGTATTATGATTGTCGCCACAAACAAGCTGTCAACCAATCAGAGAACAGGCCTTCCTTGGGCTTGTTGTTGTCGCAAGCTGTCTCGCAAAAGCCGCTGGGAAGCTATCAGCCAATCATGTTACGTATTACCATGACTTTGTTTGCTCACCATGCCAACGCCCGATCCCCAACGGCTGACTGCCCATATAAGGGCAAGCTCATTAATATTCATAAGCAAGGCACCCCTAATAACCGAATACTGTGGCTGATTTGTCAGGGTTGATATCATAGGCTTTGCCGTGATTGTCAACCCTGAGTGTGAGGGTGGGTGTGAGGCACAAATGTGCATATGTGTATGTAGTCAAGTACTTCTGGCACCAGTTGGCGTATAGGGCGGCGCACATCTCTGTTTTAGTAGCCCTGGGCCACACAACTTTGTTCCATCACTACAGTAAGGGGATAGTCCACCAGTAGGGGTGTGTGCTCAACTTGCATACTCTTTCCCAAATACTGAGTACTAAGCAGAGAAAGCAGCATGTAGCATCTTTAAACTCTTTGGTATGACTCAGCCAGGGATCAAACTCACAACCTGCTGAATGCAAGGCGAACACCTACTGAGCCATTGCACCGGCACTGTACAAGCCAGCCTTTAATGACCTCAAAATGGCCACTACGTAGACAAATTTTCTTAATGCTTGGGCAATACACCTTTCTCACGCGGCGGCCATGATAGATCCAAGAAGAGGTCAATGAGGCAAACAGACAAAACTTATTTCTAAAATCAGGTCCCATTTAGTTTTCCCCAAAACCACACAAATTTTGATGATGTAAGATGGAATGATAAATATTACAAGAAGTGTTATGCACCGAAAGATTTAGCAATTTAGAGTAGTGTAGACTGACCCCATAGTCCATTAATAGATGCAAAATAAAAACATAATAATGCAAATTTTTAATGAATTTGCAGCCATTCACTTATTGGTCGATTTCCTAATTGGCAGGCTACCATTGGTCGAACTGCTAATTATGATGGACAGCCTTTTGTTTGCCACATTGAACTCGTTTTAGATCTATCATGGCCGCCGCGTGAGAAAGGTGTATAGAGTACCACCAGAGAGTGGCCAATATGACAGATGGTTGTTATGTAGAAATGGTTACATGTAGGTTTCATTGTGTAAGGGGAAACAAAAGATGCTAAACCTGAAAGGTGTAGAAAAGGTGGAAAGGGGCACTTCATTTCTAAAGTAGCATATAGTAAGTTATGGACAGTGTAAACCCATCTACAATGTATGTTCCAGTGTAAAGTGCAAGTTCATGAACATGTACAGTACTGTGTAAGTGAAGTATACCACTACAAAGTGGAGATAGCATACTTGATACGTTACAGTGTCATTGAATGTTTGTTACCTCTTCTATAGCCGACTATGTCTAATATTGGAGACTACAATGTTTCCTATTGGACATCTAAAACTGTCTTCATTCATATTTAGGGTATAAAAGACCAGTTTCTTCCAGATCACTTAAGTGTCACTGACCATAGTGGATACTATCTGAAAGGTCTGACCATTTCCAAATTTAAAATCATATCCAGTTGCTTGAGTAACTGATTTTGGGCATATCTTATTATCTGGATGTCTAATCTTCATCGTTGTGTAGCCAACTATTTTTTACTACCTGGTATCAGAAGAACTAAGTTCAATTTCTTACTACCATGTACCTCCCTACAGTGTATCAGTGTTTGTGCGAATCGCTCGGACAGTAACCTGCGCCACATCCTGATGTTCCTGGAGTTCTCGTGCCACGGGCTGCCGTGGATCGCCGGCACGCTCTTCATGCTGTACAAGAGCACCACCATCCTACAGGTGCAGAAACTGGTCAACCTCTTTGCAGGTAAGGAAGGGTATCAAGTAACATGACAGCGTTCTCACCAGAGTTTTTTCACAGGGTAGTGCAGCATCTTAATGCAACAAAAACATCTGGAAAGTGATGCAGGTGTAAGCACTGTAGGGGATTGTGGTGAATTCTCTTCTTCTGAAATTTTTTAAAATTCATAACCCTCTGAAGTACTCTCTCCTGCATTTTTGAGGCTTAGGTTTAGTGAAATGATGCCATTACATGTATTACAAAACAAAACGAAAGTCCCCTTTACTGGTTGAAACACAGCATACGGGCCCAAATCACAGCATAGGGGATCCAAATCACAGTGTAGGGGCACCCTATGCTGAAAAGGCCTAGGGAGAACACTGATAGAGTATTTTTATGTAATGTCATAGGTATGCCTACATTGAGGCAGACACAGCTATTTGCATTTCAGTGAATCGTAGATCAAGCATTATTTTTTCACATCTTGACCCTGTGAATATTATGTTCTAAAAGAGGGCTTTGTTCAGTAATATATAGAGAGATGGAAGTACATTTTGTATACTGTAAATGCATTTAAAATCGCGGGGATTTAATTTCGCGGTAGTGGGAAAAAGGACTTTTCGCAGTGGTTTTAAGTACACAGGAGCACCATGCACTGTAGTCTCTTACTACCATGGAAAAATGTTCGTGCCACACAAAAACCGCAAACATTAAACCACCGCGAAAGTTTCTGCATTTACAGTAGTTCGCAGAAGAGAATAACAGAAGAATGGATAAAAACTGGAGCTTTCCATTGAAATGCACCTGTTTGCTTCATTGATTCAAAATTTTTTATTTAGTGAAAAAGCTGTGAAAGAAAAAAAGGGTACAAAACTGCAGTCAATGAATCATATCTTAGTTGTTACTATTTATTAGCAGTATGTATCATTAAGATGTTTGTTATCTATCTAACTATCAAGCACCCCTCTGGTACAGCATTAACTTTCTGTAACAAGTTATTCACCCATGAATGCCTGTGTATTATTAATCTACAGAGATGATGGCAGATAATCTTTATGGCTTTTATTGCAGTGCATAATGGCCTGAGGCCTAATGTGGAGTACTCGGCATACTAATTTTACTTTGGATACAGACTCTGAGCCTGAAGAGTTATCGTAGTCCCTTGAGTTGTTTCAATTTTCCACCAAATTAGATAAAGTACAAGATGTCATGTAGCAAACAACATGTGAAGATGGTGGAAAGATTGTAGTTATTCAGTACATTGACTCATGCATACAATCTTAACTTGTTTGAAAGCTACCATGAAATAAGAAAAAGAAAGACATTTAATTAGGCCACACCAATTTAGTCTCTTTGTAGTTGGTTCTCAGATACTGTAAATGCAGAAACTTTTGCTGTGGTTTAATGTTCGCGGTTTTCGCGGCGGCCGCTTCACCTCGAATTTAAAACCACCGCAAACATTTTTCCATGGCAACACAAGACTACAGTGCATGGTGCTACCGCAAAATTAAAACCACCACGAAAAGTCCATTTTCCCGCTGCTGCGAAATTAAATCTCCGCGAACTTAAATGCATTTACAGTATTTACAGCAGGAGAACAGTGGGGAGGGGGGCATTAAGATTAATGATAATGAAGTTGATTCATTTCTTAGTGATATACATTAGGTGTTTTTCTTGTCGTTTTATCTTGTTGGACCTGTCCACAAAAACCAAACTTGAAAAAATCAGTGGACTGGATGTTGGACTGAATTGAAAATGAACAGATTATATTGGCAGATGTTCATGCATTTTGGCTAACAGGTCCAAGTAAAGAAGTAAAGCAGAGTAGAAAAGACTTGATAGTCAAGCTTGGTCTAAAACAGAGGCAGTTAGTGTTGTTTACATGAAGATGGGATTTTAAAACACCAAAAAATGTCGGATACTACACGAAACAGAATACTCTGTAGCAAAATGGACTATAATAGTATTGTTTTGAGTATCGCCCATTTACAAGTTTTGCACACATAATGAGGTTCAGGTCTGGTTCTGGACCTTGACCTGATACTCTGAGTCTGAACCTAGACCAGACCTGCACCTGAATTTTTTGTACTGGTACTCAGCCCTACCTCCAACTCAAGTTGGTCTCTGGCTGTACCTCCCACTAAACTACTAATGGATTAGCCCTATTGACCTTTCAATGTCAATGTTAGAAGCATCTGTAGGAGATGTAAGTTGGCGAGAATCCATCCAAACACTTAGTCTGATATTCCACATCTGAGTTCTAAGCATTTTATACATGCAGACAATTGTGTCATTTTCCATTCCTAATAGATGATGTATTATACTGTGAAAATAGAATTCACCTTGAAAAATGTTGTTGCTTTCAAGTTCTCTCTATAACCCCTTGTGATAGCTACATAACAAGGAGTTGCTAATCTACATGAAGTTTGCACATTTTGTTGCACTACATGTACTTGACACAATGTTTATGGGCATTTAGTATAATTAAATCATTGAAGCATTTTAGCAAATTGAGCCAAATGAAATGCTTTCTTTCTTCCCACCTTTTTTTCTGTACATTGTGCCCACTTCTGTTGTGTCAAAAAGAGTCTAATCTTTATATGAAACATCATATTCTTATTTTTTGCCCAAGTGAAAATGAAATGGTGCGTGTATGTGCCATATGTTGTCAATTTCACAGAAGTTAGATTTTGAATTTTCCAGTTCCACCCTGGTTTTAAAGGCCTTTCTTTAACTGGAGATATGAATAGAATTTCCATGTAATTCTGCAAACATAAATGTCATTCCCAGTCAAAAACTCTTGAAGGATTAATGTAACAAATAATTGGTGTTTGGAATAATTTCAAACAGAAAGATCCCAGATGATACACCCAAAACAGAAAAAAAACAATTTGTTCTAGAGAATTAGTTGAATGGTCTGTATGTAATGATCACAAAAATTGGATTTTTATGATCCTTAATTTCATACTTGGAGCATATTACAACATGTAAAAGTATGATTCAAAAGACAACGTTAACAAAACGCACAAAGCAGAAAAAACAATTTGTTCTATGAAATTAGATAAACGGTCTGTTAAATCTTTGGTTGCTCAGTGGTCGCAGCACGGTCACAGCATCTTGTGGAAAGGTGTTTAAGTTAAGTGATTATTGATACATTGTGCTAGGCTGGGAGAAAAGGCAAGATCTGGATTTCAATTATATCCAGCAGCCAATACTATTACTAGACTACAAATTGCACTATCAAATAAGTCAATATATCACTCCTAGTGGAGATACATGACCAGCAAAAGATGTGTCATTTTATCATTTATCTATTAAGGGCTTTAGTTACTTCCTGGCTGCATGATAAGTTAGATGTAAATATTTGCATTTTTTGTTACATACATTTCCTGTGTTATTCATAGTCATACATGTCGGTACAGATAGTGATAAGTCAAATTTGGCCTGACAGCAAATTAAGCATTATGTCATGTTTTTCTTTCCTGATAATACAACATGATTAATACATTCGTCAAGAAGTTTCAAGGATATATTAATATTTCTGCTTACAAGCGATTAATATATAAAAAGATGAAATTAACATGACAGACTACTTGCATTTTCCAAAGAGACTGTTAATATGAAAATGTTGACAATGATACATAGAATTCAAATTCAACAGATATGACAAACAGTGAAAGTAAATGCATTTATGGTATGAAAAATAAATGGGAATACTACTACATGGTAGCTAAAGGAATTCTTAATGTATAGGAGTGCATTGCACTAAGCACTGAGACAGCCAAGTACTTTATAAGCCTAATCCAAGTACACCATATTGCTGCCCTTGAAACACTGTCTGCATATATGCATGTGTCATGGTCTTGTTGTTATTGCTTGAAGGTAAAAGGAAAAGGTTTTCTAATCATGTTTCAGAAAGCGATCATTCTCGAGACAAGGATATTCTTTAACCGATTGTGTTTATTCCATGCTGTTACTCGGTATGTTATAGTTTTACCTTTCTTTAAGTTTAACAGACCTCATCTTAACATTAAGGAGATGCTACCTCCAACAGGGCTCAAAACACTTTTTCTGCATACCTGCACTGGTGCAGGTAACATTGAAAATTACCTGCACCAGACAAATTTTACCTGCACAACTCTGAATTTACGAAGTATTAGTCATACTAAGATTGTTCAGGAACCATTGCTATTTTTTTTCTATCATACTTTATAGGTTGTAAAAGCCAATGCAGCGAATAACAATCCACATACACCTACATCATAGGACATTTATGTATAAAACCCAGCAATGGACCAGTGCAGGTTTAAGTGCAGGTAGACATCAGAAATACCTGCGCAGCTCCAATTTTACCTGCACTAACCTGCATAAACTGGTGGTATTTCGAGCCCCGCTCCAAGGTAGTTCAGACTTTAGAGGTCCATATATTAACCAGCAATAATGGCTAGATGGGGTATGGAAAGAACCACATGTGATAAATCAAGTAGCAAAATGGGCTGTTGCAAGGTCGTAATGGCCAGTTTTTCTTAAGAACCTATTTTATGTGGCAGGATAACTATTGCCATCAGTGTGACCTGTCTGACTGTGTGTTTGGGTCTCTGAAGGTTGGTTCTCAAAATGTCTGGCACACTGTACACTGTCTACCTTATGTCTACTGAGGTAGCCTTTTGGCACTATAGCAGCATGTTGTTATAGTGTTAAACAGCAAGGAAAGGGTAACATAATATGCACGACTAAAAACAGTCTCAGAATAAATATTATGTGTATGGCATAATCGTATTATGGTTCTAGTTGAGACTCTCACCAATCATAATAATTTACTTTCTTATCAGTCATGATATTATGTTAGTGATGAATATTGTGTCACTAATCAGTGATGAATATTGTGTCGCTACAATATTAATATACATGATCATGCTACAGTCAAATTCAATACAAAATACCTCCTTAATTGCATGTACAGGCTGTACAGTGTATGTATGTTTTTTTTGTTACATTCTGATCCAATAAATAATATAACATTTTGTCACCCATACAGCTCTGATTCTCGACCTTTTCATTGTTGGAACCATGAAAGCAATGGTGAGACGTAAGCGGCCACCGTACAACGAGGGCGACATGTTTGCGACCATCTCAGTCGACAAGTTTTCCTTCCCGTCCGGCCACGCCACGCGATCGGCAATGGTGGTATCGTTTCTTATCGGCAACTGGTGGATGCCTTTGGCTATAAAACACTTTCTCGTGCTCTGGGCGTTCGCGATCGCCATGTCAAGGGTCATGTTAGGAAGACACCACGTCAGCGACGTTGTCTCAGGGGTTGTGATTGGCCTGGTGCAGTACCGGATCGTCAGTTTCTTCTGGTTCTCGCCGTGGTTTTGTCAGACGCTGGTGTGGCCTTTTCTTGGGACATTAAAGAGTCCAATTGCTGTGGGACTTTAACTTACACCTTGTGGAAAACTATGAAGAATGAAGACACCCCTCCAGATTCTTTGTTTGGTACAGTCTTACCTAGAGTACAATAGAAGGATCCGAGTTTGAGGGAATGGTTGGGACAGAAACACAGTTATTGAAGGAATGGAATTGTGAGCACTGTTTACAGATAATTGGTTACAACACCTTTCTTTACTCTGATGGTATGAATAGCTCACAATAGTTAGGATGGCGAGAGTATTGAGGACAAATTTAATGTAAGGAGAGATGAGCACAATCATATGACAAAGAGGTTTATGAGTGGAACAAACTTGCTTATGAAGGAATTGAAGATTACCAAAGACATACACCAAATGACAAGTCGCCAGTGTTATGTATTATATGTACTTGCAATCTTTTGTTAAAAAGAAAAGAACCTGTCCATCATATGAAGGTTTCACATTTTTCTTTTCCAATTCAGTATGGGCATAAATTCTCAGATCACACATTGCCAAAGCCTGACATGTTGAAATACATAACGTAACTCTATGCATATGCTGAAACCATTGTGAGGAATAAGATGATATTCATCAAATTTGGTCAGTCTGTTGTTGCAATACCATTATCTTCCAATAGGTGGCCAACCTAACATGTTCAGAAAGGCATTTTTGATTACATGTATAAGTTCATAGTGACAACAAGTTCATGTAAGTTGTGGACACTTTTTAAAATAAAAGGCTGACAGATAAAGTACTATGTACAATGATATATAGATGTGTGAAATGTTTTAATGCATCATTTTAGATGCTGTGTATCATTTGCCAGAATTCCTAAGAAAAAAATATAAAGTATAATATTAAGTAAAGGCTGTAGTACCGTCTGTCGCAGTGTAGTTTTCCTGGTGAAAGACAAAGGTTTTCCCTTGGCAGCATTTTTTGAAGAATTCTTTTCTTTTAGAAAGAGATTTCAAACATACTTTTCATACAGATGTACCTTATTTATCATCATGCAGAAAGATGACACACTTGTGGAATTGCAGTTCATCTTTTCACTTTTATTCTACATGAGTGTACAAAAATTCTGAAATAACAGTCTTATTATATGCATTGGTGTAACATCTGTGCATGAAATGCTGCTTAAAATGTATTTTCATCCTCTCTCTCTCTCTTTCAATCAATACAACATGTAAATCAGTTTACACCCAATATAAAGATTGGTTTGAAACATTTTTTATTGTTCACAACATGAGTGGTACGAGCATACGGAATGTTAGCTGACTTTTCAGTGTTGGTTGGTCTAAGGTTTGTTTCTGTGTATTGCATACCTGGTAAACTGCCTCATGGCAAAACACACCAGGTTTGTACTGAACAGTACAAGCTGCATGTCTGGACAGATCTATTTCACCCACTCACACCGGGAAGGACCCCTCCTCATTGAAAAGTGTGGTGTATGATTTTACATGCTTGAGGTGTTGCCGCATGGCTTTCCTCAAACATCAGCCCTCCATCTAACGTCCTGTCCGAACGACATCTCTAACTGTAGCTAGGTATACTGTTCTCATTTTTACCTGAGTGAAGTAAGCAAGTACTGTAAATGCTTTTAAGTTCGCGGGGATTTAATGTTGCGGTAGCGGGAAAATGGACTTTTCGCGGTGGTTTTAATTTCGCGGTAGGACCATGTACTGTAATCTCTTACTGTTATGGAAAAATGTTTGCGGTGGTTTTAAATTCGCGGTGAAGTGGCCGCCGCGAAAACCGCGAACATTAATCCACCGCAAACATTTCTGCATTTACAGTACCTTTCCCAGGGGCACAATGTTTGGGCATGTCAGGATTGGAACCCCAGCCCTCTGGGTTCTTAGCCAAATATTCTACCATCTCCATCTCCTACCATCCCTACTGTACTAGTCCATGTGGCACCCCAGGTTGTTTGTACCGGTTGTATCAAGGACTTATGAAATGGTGGGAAATTAGTCTGCCCGCCCCCACCTCTGTTATCTAGGTCACTGACCTGGTTTTGAGATCATCGCTGTTACAACACTTGAGTACCAATTCAGCACCAAGGACAGGGAAAGCAATGCCTGCTGGCTTTTGTCTTTCCGTCTCCAAAGTCTTGCGGAAGTCAGAAAATACACAGAAGCCCACAAAAGCACTATTTTGACCTGCTGCAATTTCTAAAAGCTACAGACGTATTAGAGCTCCCGAGTCTCTTCCAGAGAGGACAGAAGCATCTCAGGAGTTCTAATACGGCTGGATACCAGGCTAAGAAAATACATGTAGGTTTTAGAAATTGCAGCAAAATAGTGCTTGAAAATTTCTTACTCCTTTTGGGCTTCTCTGTAACAAAAAATGGTTTGAATCTGAATATGGATTTTAATTGACCAGATTTTGTAGCTACTAGGGGTGAGTAATGGTACAAAATCTTTGCTGGACCGGTCCAAAAGAGACAAACAAGAAAAAACAACATTGGCACCTGGCCAAGAGTGGAGCATGAAATGGACACCATTGTGTTATAAAATGTATTTTTCAAAACTCTATATATTCCATGTAGTTATGAGATTTTTGGTAGATGTAAACAACATGTAGGACCCAGGTGTGGGGGGTTTGGGGATTTCTAGATTAGTCTACAGCCCCGTGCTTGGAATGTTTCCTGTTAGGCCACACTGACTTAATTTTGTGGATGACATCCGCCCGCTCATTGATTTTCGTCTGTTCTCAACAACAACAACAAAAGTTTGGCCACATATGACCCCATATCAATCAGAATTTCATGCTCACCAGAGACCTGCTCTGCAGGGTGGGGGCATACGCCATAGCGCCCATGTTCCCTCTTTAGACAAAAATGGCAATGCAAACATGATTGAACTGGCGAAAAGTGCCTCTTACAGTCTTACTGGAGGTGATCATGAGACAAACCAAGCCTGGGAAAGAATGATCTGAATGTGCAGTCCTATGGTTTAGAAGCACTTTTTAGTTTTGCTGGATTTTTCTTTTTTTCGCCTGCACGCTTTAGTTTTTGGGTTTCCAAAAGATGTCATCCATAAAATTAAGTCGGTGTGGCCTTACAGGAAATACAGCCCAGGATCATTATTCCAACTGCATACATGTATACATTGTATATGCAAAGGCCCAGGAACAGGCTCAGAATGCGCACTTCACATCAGAGAGTGTCACATTTCTGAGCAATCCAGGCAAAGTCTTTTCATACTATAAACTCTGGCTACTTAAGTCAGTCAAACTCCCACACATACATTTTATGATAGCCTTAAATGCTTAAAAAAACGAGCTGCTCTGCCGTGCACCAAGTACCAGTCATACCTCGGATTCCACGTACGCGGCGGCACGCGGCTACTCTTGGAGACTGTTTGGATTAATCACTCCGTACGACAAGGAAAGCGGGAGAATGTCCAAGAATCCAAGATGTGCCACGGATCCACTTCCGAAGTTACCCGATGAGGGTCAAGACTCCATATGCCCTTCAACAGGTATGATTTACATAGATAGCGTCCGAAAAGTGAGGTGAATCTTATATCTGATGTGCTTTAAACAACATACATGTAGGTTGCTTTAATACTGTAGTAAGATTATTGAAGCCAGTTAAAAATAATGGCGAAAAACTTGATGTGTATACAAAAAAAACAGCGAGTTTAAACTGCAAAAGCGTGCTGCAGAAATAACTTGATGGCAATCAGCAAAACAAGGAGCAAAGAAAACAATTGTAGCTTGTAAGAAATGAAACGCTGGTACCCTGAATGTATGATAAGAAATGTATGCATGATTATTCCTATGATGACATTTTATTTCCTTTATCACAGTTACACAGCTGGGAGTAAACAGTTATGAAGATGTTGATAGAAATGTACCAAGAACACATCTGGGAAGACCTTGGCCAACAAAAGAAGGTAACATGCATAATACCACCAGGTTTACTGCAATCTCTCAATGTTACAATAATGTATTTGTCAATCAACTGCTCAATGAGTAATTTCACTCAGTATAAGAGTATTGCTTGCCTTTCATTCATAAAAGTCACAAATAGGCATTTGAGTTCAACCTGCACCATGTGTAGTCTGCACTAGTTTGATATAACATTAGCATTTTAAGTACGATCTACATAGCCAGCAGTATAACTGACCTTTAGCATAACACACCAACAACTGGCGCATGGCTGGATTCAAGGCAATGAATTTGTTGCAGATGGTTCTGAATTTGTTCAAATTTGTACAAATGTATATTGGGTACTGAGAATTTGGTTGTAGTGTACTGCTGATTCTCCACAAACACAAAGGACATTTAGGATCAACCTGGAACTTAGAACTAACACTGAACCACAAAAACATATCAACCAATCAATCAATCATTTGCTTGCATCATAACAGTCTGACACATAGCCTCTAATGTTACAGATGCCATATGAATACATGTAATACTGATTCCACTTAAATTTTCTTTTAGCTTCCAAGTCAGGGAGGGTCAATGCTGAATTTCAAGGAGGGATTGAAGGCAGAAGGGACAGAGGGAAGGAAACAATGGACACCAGATCTCCCATGGACCCTCTGCCCATACCTCCTGATGATCCCTGCACTGCTCGTCTGTTTTTAGGTCAGAAAACACATCAGGAAATGTATGCAGCACTTAACTGTTAAAACTACTTTTTGAAGATTCAACAATATAATTGACAATTTATATAGCAGTTCCTGTTGCACTTGAAAGATACTCGTATATGGCTGTCAACTGTTTTGTCTCAATACTCTGGCAGGTGAAAGATGTAACGTTAGGTAACCTTTATCCGTGGGGTAACGTACATGTATATCCTGTTGTATTTAAAAATAGGGTATTTTGGGATCGTCAAGTCGAAAGACAGTAGTTTCACACTGCAGTATTTTGGAAATATTTTAATTTGAAATCAGAAGCAGAAGCAGAAATCCCTAGATATTGATGCAAATTTATTAACGCAACGAATATAGGTTACCACATGGATAAAGGTAACCCAACATTATTCATTGGAAGTGAGAATGAAATTGATTGCCTCCACACTTGGTCTTTTCCTTTTTGATTTTTGTGTTGTTCCTAATGGCACCCAGCAACCCAGCCTAGAGTAGATGCTACTGGAGATCGGGCAGAAACACATACCAGCAGGTATGCAGGCATTGATGACAACGTTGTTGAGGAAGATCATGGAAAAGATGAGATAACCGAAGATACTGGTCAGTATTAATAAATATCTTTATTTCATGTACATGGAACCATATAGCCTCACTAAGATTGCACTCCTATCGGCCAGCCTTACAGTTGCCACCACAGGAGAGGGTACACGGGCTATATGGACCCACCTAAGCAACATAATACAGAAAAATACATTTTCTCTATACATACATTTCTATACACATACATTTGTATATAAATTAGACTGAACACAAAACAAGTTACTACTTTTGCCAGTATTGAGCCAGCGGTCACTACGGAAGATGGTACTCAAGTAACAAGTTGTATAATCTAAGGGAAGCTTCCTGTAGTAGCAGTCCAATTTCAATTTTATGACTCTGTTATAGACTATCTGTTTATCTCCAACCAGACCCAGGCTATCATTACTACACTGGCATGAATCAAGCTTACCTGGATGCACAAAAAGCCAGACTGAGTAGTTCTCCACAAGGTCAGTGTGCCGAGGACGTAACATTCTTCAGGAGATGTGTCCAGAAGCTAAGACTGACGCCCGGATACATGTTGGCCTTTTGCGCTGGCGTTGCCATTGCAGCAGTAATGGCCGTGATCGTCAATAACGTTGTCATCACGAACCATAAGGGACCACCGGGCCATCAGAGGCCAAGGACTCATTTGCCGGTACGACTCGAAAGCACATCGGTTTTTCGTATCTTATTACTGGAATATCTAAGTTTTTCCTTTTCCTTGAGGTTTTATTATTTGACAATTTTCTTTTTAAAAAATGCTTTCAGTGGTAATGTTTTAATGTTCTGAAATGAGCATCTATTTTTTGTATTACTTTTTTCTTCCAGGCTAGAGATCCAAACATGGCTTCTGCAAACAGAACAATCATTATAGCACAACAACAGCCGGTAACCATGAGAACCACAGCGTCAACTGTGACAACGCTGCCGGCAGCCACAACAGCTGATGGTATTGTAGATTTCTGAATTTATATCACGATAAATCTTCAAAATGAGGCACTATGCTAAAGCATTACTTATCATCTTACTTTACAATTTGTTGCAGTTTATCAAAGAAATAAGTAGCATGACAGGTAATTATAACAAGTGGGGCAACCTTAAGTTTGTGAGATAGTTAAGATATAGGTTATTCTGCAAAGCTCAATTTATTTTTCCTGATCTTAAACTAATTTCAGTCACTTTTGTCTGGGTAACAACACACAATACTTGGGCCACAATGCACAGAAATGATATGTTGCAAAGACTTTTAAGATGTTATTCATCTTAAACTACATTTTTTTGTATTATTTTGTTCCAATCAGGTACAGACAAAAGCAGGACAGAACCATCGTTGAATAATTCATCCTGTGCATCTCTCGGTCTGCTGCCTGGTTCCAGTACTGGAGTCTACACGATCAACATTGCTGGGCAGAACGTACCTGTACGCTGTGACTTGAATACAACTGGGGGAGGTACTGTTACTGTAGACTCACTTACTAATGAATAATAAGGTCACATTTCTGAACCATGTTCTGCATTTCATTTTTTTAGTACTTATTTATCTATTTATTTTTTAATCAATTGTCGTGGTTTATTTTGTTTGGATTAATTGTTTTGTAGGACAATTTAACCAGCCCTTTAAAGGCCCTTCCAAACATCATTGTTGTGTGACTGAGTCAGGATGGTCTAAGGTGCTGCATTTAGGTCACAGTCTGATACAATTACAATAAGCAAGGGTACATTCGAACCTGGGTGAGGTTTTTTCTATGTTCGACAAATCCTATGTAATGTTTTCTAATACTCTTTTCATGTGATTTTGTTTTAACATCCAGTTTTTTTTTTTTCAAAACATGTCCCAGACAGCTTTTTGCAAAAGCTTTCTTGTTTTAGTGTACTTGTTTATCTATTATTTGACTTTGTTTAAGTGCTTGCTTGTCTTCACTTATATGTACCATGTGGTCTGTCTTCTGTTGATATCTTACTCCCAGGTTGGACAGTCATCCAGCAGCGATTTGACGGAAGTGTCGACTTCAACAGAGAGTGGAGGGACTACAGGGATGGCTTCGGTCATCCGTCCGGAGAGTACTGGCTGGGCCTGGAACATGTCCATCAACTGACCAGTCAGGGCAGCTGGACACTCAGGATTGAGCTTGAGAGACGTGGAACGTAAGGATTTTTGATATGCATTTAATCTTGGGGTTCAATGAGTTAATGGTATCTCCAGGTATAAGTACCATTGCTTTGATATAACGCGACTTCACCTTTATACGCCGGGTAACCTTTATCCGTTGTGTTTGAGAACAGGATAGTACATAGGGATACCAAGTCGACTAACAGTTCATGGTTTAAAATCATGATATCATTCCCAATATTGCAGTTTGAGAAACCTCTTTCCGTCGACTTGGTATCCCTAAAATCCATGCTTTTAAAAACAACGGATATAGGTTACAACGCAGATAAAGGTGAACTAGCGTTACATGTACCAAGGACCTTGAATATACAAATAGAGGGAATAGTTGTGGGGAAAAGACTGTTATAAGCATCTCTTTAAATGTTTGTTCTACAGTGTACGACACATCGTTTCCGGTCGCTTCATCGACCAAACTCTAAACCCTGCGGATGAACCTGAAGGTGGCTTTTGGGCTGAATATGGCTTCAGTGTGGCCAGCCAGAGTACCAACTTCCGGCTCCACCTGTCAGGTTTCAGCGGTACTGCAGGGAACTCCATGAATGCCATCGGCTACCCGTGGACCGCAGCCACCGGCATGATGTTCTCCACACCAGACCGTGACAACGACGGGTCCCTGAGCAGACACTGCGGCAGGGAAATGAAGGGTGGCTGGTGGTACAACGACTGCACCCTGTCAGGACTCAACAACAAGTATCCCAATGACAACGTGCACTGCAACAGTAAGAAGTACATAGAATGGCACACGTTGTCAGATAGATTTCACTGTTTGATCAAAGTCTCAATGAAAATAAGACCAACTGAGTTCTGATCATCATCAATGATCACAGCAATTTGAATTCGCACAAACATTATGACTGATGTTCTGGCAGGGAACAGTTGTATATATTGTATATTGTATATTATCATATAGCCAGGCCCCGCGGACCAATCAGAAGTCCCCGTTCCACGTTGGTTATCACACCGTAACACAAAGATTCAGGCCACGCAGGTGTGTATCGCTCCTCTGAATCGACACCGGCACCAGTGTTGATGCATTTTGACCAATCAAAAGTAGCCTTACACACAAGAAAGTAAGGTATATGCAGGCATTGACCAATAAAAAGGAGCAAAACATATGCCAGAGCAGAGGGAATGAGTACAGACTGCAAGGGGGAATGGCTCCTTCTAACATTGATAATGAGTTTTGTTGTTCTAAAAAGCCTGCAATGTTTCGAATATTTTCTGTGGAAATTTTTGGTTTCAAAATGCAATGTGTAATCTCCTTACATATGCATGTACCAAAGAACAAATGTGAATTTTCAGAAATTTGACAAAGGAATTCACGCGTATAGTACCAAGAGATCTATGCGTCATACAGGAGTTTGCAAGTTTGGGTAGGCTATATGATAATAACGTTAATGACCCGCCTGTTCCTCGGTGTACATGGTGTCATAACGCCTGGTCCTTTGCTATAACCACCTCATAAAACCACCTCGTTCGCTTCGCTCACATCGGTGGTTTTATTCGGTGGTTATAGCAAAGGACCAGGCATTATGACACCATATACACCTCGGGGCGGGTCATTAACCCTTAATTGTTTACAGCAATTATTGAGTAATGAACTACTGGCAGATTTTAGTAAGAAGCTAAATGGGAAAGGTAGTCCCATAGCCTTTTTTGAGGCTGTACTAGTAGGTTCAGTGGGTTGTTAACGTTCTCTTTCCACTGCCTTTTACTTGTAATATACCTAGTACCAACCAAATTCAGGTAACCATTTTACACTTGGGTGGAGTAAGGAAAATTGACACAAACAATTCACTGATTCACCAATTTTGGATCAGAAATATTCAACCATGGCCCAATATTGAAATGGTGGGGAATTTGTCCAATCATCTGAGTCACCACTCACCACCTGTTATTTGGGATCCAGATTTTGTTTGCAAATTCATGTTAATTGTTGTCTTTTTTAATGATCATGTAACGTTACAGAAGAAAAGGGCAATTAGTACCAATTCCTAACATTCTAAGACACCTTCTGAACAATTCTTGATGATGTTAAGTTGGACAGTTTATCTACAAACTTTAAGGCTCATCTTTTGACAACTCATTGTGACAATTGCCTTCAGCTCACATTGTTAACTGATCCATAAATAGCTAGATATATGTGGAGAAGGAGACCTCAAGCCAACCGTTCAAGTCATATAACTATATGTTCTTTACTTTTGTAGTCACTATGTCTCAGTCAGTGTGTGTGTATGTTGCAACACTGTAAATATGGCATATATTGGTTATCAATTGTTACTTGTATATATTTCTGTTTATCAATTTGATATTTTGTATGCACCATGTAAGGATATAACATTATACCCTGTAGCTGCCAGCTATGAAATGAATCGAATCACTGCATCAACAATTAAAATGTGTATTTTTTGAGTGTCCTCAAGCAATGTACTTATCATGAATAAACGTCATTTCATTGAAAACTAAACTTGTGTATTGCTTTTATTATTGTGTATTGGTCTACAGAAAAACACAATCTTCAAATCTGAAAATGACTATAGAATGATGTGGCTCTGAAATAAATAAACTTAACGTTACATCTTGGAAAGTTATTGTGTTTTATCATTATGGTAATCGTGCATGTAAAAAAAGTTATTTTCTGCACGGGTACATTTTTTTTCTGATTGCAAAGAGATGAGTTTATGTAGCTTACGTTATATGGAAAAAAAATTGTGACCAATCATTCAAGATAAACATTTTTGTTCAATCAGTCACCTTTGATAATGCAGTATCCCTACTCCTTTCCACTCAACGAAAACAACTCATTGGCAACAATTCGTGCAGTCGGTGCCTTACCTTTGCGTGTCAAGGGCGCCACTAAGCGAACTAAAAAAGAACGACATAAAAGTAATATTGCTAATACGATTTTACATTGATTAGTTAAGAGCGACCCCTACCAGTCAATGAAATAAATGCATATTGACTAGAGCGTCATTAGTAGCCGCACGCACACATTGCAATTGACTGGTCAATGGTCATTACTATTGAAAAATCAGAACACGACAGTGTTTGATACGCGGTGATATTGATGCTATTATCCATATGTATATTGACATGACCAATCAGCGTTATTTTTATTGAGGTAAGTTCAGTTTTATCACTTAGGTCAAGGAGGTTAAAACTTGCTTTGATGATTGTTGATGCCACACCACGCAGACTAATATTAACGTTACTTATCCCTGATGAAAATTAGTGCAATTACCGAAATCTTGAACCTATTGATACTGTATTTGTGTCCTTATTGCCATTTGCACACCATTTTTAAACACCTTAATATAAAAGCCAACGTCGTTGGGTGTACAAAAATAACGTTTCGGTGTAGTGATCTTTTTCCTGCATTTATATTTTATTCCGCAACGAGGCGCTCGTGACACGTAGCCTGGAAATACTTGTTGATGAAGATGAGAACGACTGGTGTCAGACTAAAACGAAAGGTGACGCGTAGAATTGACTAACGTTGGTGTAAATAACGTTACATGATGTATTATTTTGATTTGTTAGAGACAAGAAGAAATACTTACAACAGGGATAGTATAAGTGCAAGTGAGTAAATGTCACCCCCACTTACAAAAATGGTCTCTTCGTGCGGTCACAGGTCAAGGGAGGTCAGATGTCATGTTTTTGGATGGGCTACAATTTCTGGCCGGTTGATTCAGCCGCTGTTTTTAGTCACCTTTTCTCAACCGCCTCAATCAACGCTGCGTTAAAACCAATTAGATAGCGTTTTGTAAATCCAGGCGCCGCCAAATCTGACTACAAAGCGATGCAAGGTGATTTTCTTTGCGGAAAATTCGCCGAAATTGTCGGAAGGTGCTAACCACACCCCTGCCGTGCACACTTGTTCCAGACAGCCCGTCTGGCTGTACCGTTAGAACCGCCACCGAGTGAGATCAGAACCCGGGGGTTGGACGGTTACCGAGGTTTTCACCTGGAGGGAAGCAGAGGTAACGATATGAATCGGTGCGAACATGTCTGACGAAGAAATCCCAGAGCAAGAGAGGAAGATTGTGACTGAGTTCTGCTATCTGCTGGACAAGTCCAAACAACTCTTCAATGGACTCAGGTAACAATTGTGATTACCTAGGGACCCGGAGTGAAGTATTCTCTGCCTCTCAGTCTCTGTCTCCCCGTCCCTTTCCCTCTTAAGTTCTTTTCTTCTTCTCTCCCTCTCTCTCCCTCCCTCCCTCCCTCTCTCTCTCTCTCTCTCTCTCTTTCTCTCTTCTCTCTCTTTCTCTCTCTCTCTCTCTCTCTCTCTCTCTCTCCTCTCTCTCTCCCTCCTCTCTCTCTCTCTCTCCTCTCTCTCTCTCTCTTTCTCTCTCTCTCTCTCTCTCTCTCATGTTTCATGCATCTGATATTGCACTGTAAATCATTAGTCTAGCATTATATAGGATACACAATATTTATGGTCTAACTTGATCAGTAATATTCCTTTCAGGTATCTTATCATAGCTTAGAGACTTTCAGACTTCTGAACTCCTGGCGGTAACAATTCTACAAAGGGGAAGCTGTATACATCGAACCTTTCAGTTTTACGAACATTTCATGTGACCATCACACCTAAAGTGTGCAGTTCAAATCCAATGTGAATTCATCGGGAATTATCATCACACTTTAGCTGGAGAATCATTATCTTATTGGGGTCACCTGAGAAAGGGATAAATCCCAGGCAAGAGCTAGACCTTTTCCCTGCTTTTAGCCTTTTGGTACCAAAATTGCAGCGTGAAGGTTGAAATACTAATGCCCACCTGCAACCTTTGAGTTTAAGATATAGCGCTAGTGAAGATTATATAGTTTCAGAACACATCGAAATTTTGTAGTAAAAAATCAGGACGTTGTGAATCACACTTGTGTTTTGAATTTTGAAAATTGTAAAATATTATCTGATGAGATAATGTAAGGACTGTCAGATATTGAAATGTCCTCACCTTTTAAAGTACTGTATAGCCTTTCCAAAAAAGTCCAGTATTCCAGGATATTGGAGGTCAGCTATACCCATGGCTGAGCAACCTTTCACTCAGTATGCCTGTCCAGAGAAAGTGCCATAAAGGTGCAGTTTATAGCTATAGGGTCTTTGGGGATGAGATAATTTCATTATGTCATCTCTCTTTGCACCTGGTGGATCAGCAGTATTATAATCAATCATATGTGTCCCATATCAGCCAAATATGCATCATAAATACATTGCATGTTTAACACCTGTTTGAGATCATAATCTTGTTACTTGTTAAAATATCTACCAATTCTCAAAGTTATGTTAGTATATTCCATTTATGGCTTCGGTAGATGGTTATACATTGTATATCATCCTTGACTTCCATGAGATGATAAATAATGAATGATGATGGTGTTGATAAGGGTTATTAGGAATATGCACAGAAATTCACACTGACTTTGCAACATAAGCATACTGTGACATTATTATGCAGAATTTGAATCTGAGTCAGTAGTATTTCATGTGATGCACTACAAACTGCCTACAATGTATGCAAAAACTTAATTACACCCTCCTTTTTGTCTGTCCATTACACCATTCCCAACAGCTTTCATTTCTTGTAATTGTAAGAATAATTTAGGATCTCTCGTACATTTTCAATGGTTCAGTTACTCTCCTGGTTGTTGTGTACACAAAATCAGCTCCAAGGACATGGAACCACACAAGTGCAGTTATTGCATAAAGCTGCATTATGTTAGAAGTACAGGGAGTTCTATGTGAATGGTACGTAAAGTGAAGAGGGCCTCTGTAAAGTTGAAGAACCCGTAGCCAGGGCCTCTCATGACCCTCAATCAAGAAGGCACCATTCCTGTACAAGGGTCAGTGATGGTTAACACTTGGCTGGTATACAGCTGTGAACTTCCCGATGAATGATGTAGAATATCCGATATATCGCCGTGGAAACGCCATGTGGTAAATATGGTGAAGTTGGCATGGGGTGCCAAGGAATGAGATTAATATGGAGGCAACAGGCTTCCAGGTTCAAATGCAGAAATTAATCATGCCAGTACTCTCCAATCTTATTCTGTAGGTCTCTTGGACCAGTGAAGTGTTAGGCAAATGAATGTTTGCTACTAATATGGTAGAGTGAATCATAGCACTATCATTGATCGGCACAGTCTGAAGTTATTATCTTTTTGCTGTCTTATCTGCAGTGTTTCTCAATTTTTCTCAAACAAGTAATTTAAGTTTTTCTTTTTTCTAAAGCTGCCATTTTAAATGTTGCAGTTGGTTTTAATTTATATTGAGCTCTGAGTATATGTTACAAGATATAGGTTGTATATAGAATTGTCAACTTTTACTTAAACCCTGAGTCACCTGTGCCCCCCTGCTGTATTTTGCAGAGATTTACCCCAGTATGGGCAGCGTCAGTGGCAGGCGTACTTTGGCAGAACCTTCGATGTCTACACCAAACTGTGGAAGTTCCAACAACAGAACAGGTAACGCTAACACTAGTAACAGTATTAGCACCAACCCTACAGTTTGAACATGTACCAAACAGTGTCTTGTGCCCTGATTTACAATTGTCAAGATAAGCCTTGTGTAAATATTTACTTGTAGAAAATCAGTTATACATGTATTCCTCTTTCTCCCTGTAGCCTACTGCTGGTAGCTTTTGTTCGCTTAATTGTCCTCTTTCAGATTTGATATCATTTTCTTTATTCATCAATGCACACTGAGACAGCTAGGCTAATGTCTTTACTACTAGTAGTAATCTTGTCAATGCTGTTGACATCAAACTTGTGTTTGCTAGAAAGCTTTGAGAAGGCTAATAGCATTTTATCCTTCTCTGTTACTGCTGTGCTAAACACAAATTATAGCAACTGTGCATTGCTAGCACTAAGAGTATAAACCTAGATGTGTGACCATGTGCTCAAATGTCAAATATATTTGGCACACTCACAATGTTCCATTCATATACCAGAACAATAGCATGTATGATGTTCAGACGCTTTGTTTACCTTAGTCTACCTGGTCCAGAAAAGTCTGTTATCCTTTGGGTCATGTTTCATTCTCACCTGGACAGGTGACACCAGGTACAAAACAGGTGAAATGTACACCTGGACCTTGTTTTTTCTTCATATGTTCCTATGTTTAGCCACCTTTCTTTCAAATTTTTTTTATCTCAGAGGTTTTTGCTTTGAATGTCAGAGGTTTTTTTTACATCGTCCTATTCCTGACTTTGAGAGGAAAATGTTTTTGATAGGCTGTTGATTTAGCACCTGCAGAATGAAGTCGCAGGTAAAGGTGATGCTTAAGTTAACAAAGTAACTAAATCTTCCACAACAAGACATGTCAAGGGTTATGGCTGGCCACAGAGCGCTGGGTGATCGCAAACATGGTGTGCTTTGAAGCAGGAATGTTGAAGAGTAGGTTTACAATATTTAGGGTTAAGTTGACAGAAGATGCAGGTAGAAATGAGGGCCCTGTACTAACACCAGTAACATGCAGGCTTTTTGTTTGCTCAGGAGATTTGTAGGGATTAGAATGGCTTGAAATGTTTTCCTTCATACATGAAATCCTAGGTTTTGTCATGTCTTTTTTTACATTCTAAACATTCTCCCTCCAAATTAAGATTTTCTAAAGGACGATATTATTCGTGATAGACTTCTTGATGAAATATCATGCATTCATGTTTTCTTATTTTCAAAAACATTTTTGTATGAATTTTAATCAACCAGTAAGAAAGTAACAGACAATATTTGCCAATCCAAAAGATGAAACTAATGTAAAATGGGGTCTTACTTTTGGAATGCTTTATTCATATTTTTTTGGTGTTTACCTTTAACGTCCACTCAAAATTTGTCATGTTCATTATTTGTACTATGAAAATGGCACTGTGAATACTTATAGCATTGTTTGATTATATCATTCACTCCATGATATATCTCCCGGGCTCTATCATAATCTTATTACAATATTCTTTTATAGCCTAATTATCTCTGCACCACCTAAATAATTCAGGCCACCAGAGATGTGCACACACAATGCAAACAGAATCAGTGTTCTACCAGACAACCTAATTGGCTTAGGAAATCAACTGAAGAAGAATCTGGTCAAAGGTCGCAGTGGTGATTGGTATTTTTGGCAGAGTCTAGTCCCAGTTAAGGAAATTGGGTTACTATGTATTCGTCTAGTCAATACAATTGAGTAACTGATCATGAATATTGATAATTGCTCTAGAATAGATATTTTTAGATTGTGAACCCATGAATATTTTAATGTTTTGATCTTGCACATGAATAAAAATCTAGGATTGGTAGAAAATATGTGATAGATCTGTATAATATTTAGTTGGTCATGGGTCACAGTTGAAAAGGCTAGGGGTTAACGGTGTATACGCAGCTCAATGCTTATCCATAAACTTGAATTTTCTGTAGCTATATGATACATCTGTACTACGTACAGCACACACGACATACAGGTAATACAACTAAATCAGCTGATAGCCTTGGGGGAAACATCAGCCCCTGCTGATGACATTGGGACTGTGTAACACAAGATTTGTGAGATCACCCATAATCGGCAGTGCATTGGGCTTAGGCCCAAGATCTAGAGGTCCCGGGTTCAAACCCGTGTCACCGATCTTGTGCCCTTAAGAAAGGCTGACTTTGCACGACTTTCCCCACTTCACTCAGGTGAAAATGAGGGACATCCCTCGGATAGGAAGACTGTGCCATAATGATGGACATAATGATTGTGGGCACTAAAGGAATAAAGAAAGATAGGTTTGTAGGAAAATACAGTTAACATTAGGACAAGGTGTGTAGGTGTAGTAACGCTTTAAGCCCTATCAAATTAACACCTGTAGGTTAAGGTAGTGTGTAAACAGTTCTACCCAGAGGCATGTGTATAGAGCCTATAAATGGCCCCTTTGTTCAATGGCAACGTCTGGAAAAATGTCAACATGGGGGCCAAGGCCAAGGCATTTCCAATTGTTAGAGACTAAAAATACATTCAAGAGTCTGTTTGCAAAACAAGTTTAGAAAGAAATTCATCAGAATGTTTCTTCTGTGTCATTTTATCTGACCGTGGTAGAATTACTTTTGAGAAAGGATTAAAATCATTAACGTCAAGCGCACGAAATTAAGGTTACCAATTTTTCATTGGCTGCTTGTTAGGTTGATGATTAAAAAGAGAATAAGTTAGAAAGATTTGAAGTTTAGAACAGCTTTCTTGTCTTTGGGAAAAAAAGTCTTTTTTTTCCCAAACTACATCATAAAATTCATTTTGATCAACATGATCTTGACCGACTGAATTGTCCAGATGGGCCAGACTGACGAGACAGGCCAGATTGTTCGGACGGCCCAATGACTGCGTGTTCATTGATCTGACTAACACTTATCATAACCAGAAGGTTTCTTTTTTTAACCTCCTTGTCATAACCATGTTTTTGTCCTCTCCCACTCAGACAAGTACTGGACACCAGATATGGGCTGAAGAGATGGCAGATTGGGGAGATCGCCTCCAAGATTGGCCAGTTGTACTACCATTACTAGTGAGTGTCCTCAAACAAACATATTACAGTGACTTTAAAATCTAGCATTCTGTCAGAGTCAAAAGTACTTATTTTGCACTTAACTTGTAAAGAGTGCTGTAAAGAAATTATCATAACAGTTACTGAAACGTATACGTAAGCTATAGTTGCTGTTGTTACCTGTGTGAGCACTAAGCATTCACTAAGTACTAGTAAGGTGTTGATGTATATGAATGATAACTGTTGTACACCCTCCAGCCTCCGGACCAGTGAGACCAACTATCTCCATGAGTCCTTCTCCTTCTACTCTGCTATCCGCATGCGAGCGTACTACTCCAAGGCCAACAAGGAAGACAAGTGAGTCACAGCAAGTGGATATACTGGATGATAATGTCATTCCAATCTTTATCAATTTTGAGGAGATGATTATATCTTTTGGAGCGTTTGTGTCGGCGTTCATGTGTGTGTCTGTGTGGTGATAAACATATCATTAATTGGATAGTTTAATTTGTGTAATTAATCAGGAAAAGTTATAAATCCAATGTGTTCCATGATAGGACTATTCAAACATGCGACACTTGTAACTAAGAAATAAATTATATAATTACATGTAGTCAGTAGCCATTACATATCACCTTCCCAGTGGAACTACTAGTACTCAGTATGTCTTGAGGCCCCTTGTGCTGTACATACTGTATATAATCACATTACAAGCAGTCTTTATCATAGTTTGTTACTTCCTACTGGTAACACATGTACATAGTACAGTATATTGTATACAATGTCATGTGTTGTTTACCTCCAGGCCTGACCTGATGGTGAAGAAGCTGAGATATTACGCCAGGTTCATTGTAGTCTGTCTGCTACTCAACAAGACTCACCTGGTCAGGGACCTTGTGAGAGTAAGTATGTTCTACAGTTGTTCCTTAAGCTATGCTAAAACAGTATAATTCACTCTGTGTACGTAGTCTTTGTTTCCGGCACACCTTTTAATCGTGTGTGTCCCATAGTACACTGTCAGCAATAGCCACAGGCTAGTTGGGCAACCCTGGCTGTGCATGCAGAACAGCCAAACCTATAAACAAAATTATAAAAATACACTGTCAGTAGAGTGGCCGGAAGTGAGTAGTGAGATGATAGCAAAGGTCAGAGTTGAAGTACAGTTCAAAGGTGGCAGAACTAGTTAATCAGACATGTTAGTCCATGGCCAGGTCATGGGATCGGATACTTATTTACTAGAAGGTAAATATTTTCTTGGTCTCATTGTCTGTTTTTGCAGTTTTAAATTTTTGATATGCTAATAATTTTCACCGTAGATTAACAGAAAGGAATCACTGGATACATGTTACGTTAACGGAAACAATTTAACAAGACACTCCAAATATTTCATGATCGTGAGATCTTGTTGAGTATGTAGCACGTAAATGGCATTGTTGATACATAATCACTTTCAAAGAAAATGTTTGTTATAAAAAGAAAATTTCATATCCTGTTTCCATCATACTGTAATCTAAATTTGATATGTCCTGTTATGCATACTGTAAAATCTGAACATTTGGCAATTGAAAAGATGTGATTGAGAGTTGATGTTACTGAGCCCCTCCAAGTTAAGGCATTTTACAATGTATTCATTTTTGTTATCGTTTTTCTTGAAGGAGTTGTCCAAGCAGATCCAAGACTATGGGAGTACCTATGACCCAGGTGACCAGCTGGAGTGGTCACTGGTGCTGGGAGAAGTCCAGGCTTTTCTGGACGCCGAGCCGCTGGTCATTCTGGACACAGAGTCGTCCCCCGTCACGATATCCCAGCGCCTGCAGAAGGACACCGTACCGCCGCTGGAACCAGGCACTGAAGTCAGACTGTCTCTACAGGAGGTCATCATAGTGGGCAACAGGAAGGACCAGGTGAGTGTGGTTTAGATTATGATAGTGTAAATTCGAAATTCAGTTATTCTTGTAGGCAATTTAGAGCCTCCAAGGGGAAAGAAGGTTTTTACTGTATATTGTGGCAACAGGAAGGACCAGATGAGTGGGGTATAAATCATGATATATATAATGTACTGTAAATTCAGCTGTTTTTGCAAGGACATTGTTTCATTTTAAGAGGAGAAAGAAGGTTTTTACTGTGTTTTAGGTTTGTGTTTGAAACAACTCTGTAGTACAGTAGCATTGAAAAACAACACGTAGTCCCAGTGTCATGATTTCACAGTTAGTGACCCCAGTGGAAACTGCAAAAATACAACCAATGCAAACTTTTCCAGATTTACAGTACTGTAGCATGCTAAAGAGAAAAGATCACAAATCTGTCCTTAGTGCTGAAACCCCTCCACACAAAAGTTAAGATACTTGCCCTTGGTGCTGAATTCCTCACAAGAGAAGGATGAATAATTACATCCAACAGCAGCTGCTACATAAACAGTAAATAAATCCTTCTGCAACCTTCCTCAGGACAATAATGATCAGTTCTACTTCCCACTGCTAGGTGGCGCTTCAGCAGTAATGATGCAGTCCCAATCATGATTAAGCTTATGTCCCCCATCATCAAACATATGTTGCACAATTTGAACCTGCAGGTGAAGTTTAGTGAGCTGACAGTGGACATGTTCAGGATGCTGCAGACATTGGAACGGGAGCCAGAGGGCCTCGATGCAACAGAGCAGACCACTAACGGTGCTCAACCGGAGAAGGAAGGGGAAACAGGGGAGGTAAACAACAACAACAACAATGGAACACAATTTTCTTGGAACACCCTGTCTTGCTTATGTCCTAGGTCACAAAACGTATGGACAATTAATCAGTGTTTAGCTGGGACGTGTAAGGGATTGCAGTTGAATGGTTACGTAAAGCTAGTGCCTCTCGTATGAGAGATCTTCAGCTGTCAGCCTCAGTATTAAACCTCTGCAGGTAAAAGAACCCAACACACGTTTAAAGAATACAATGTAGATCTAGAGCATGCTACCCAGACCAGCGGGCAAATGTTAGCCATGTAGTGCTACTAGCTACTTGAACAGGCAATTACCCGGTAAGGATTATAATTGAAGAAGAAGAGATTGTTGATTGTGTGACACATGTAACGTAAGGTTACCAGTTTACGGTCGATTTGTTAATAATGCCGTTTTATGGAAAGCGCGCAGGTCGGGAAGTGAAAAGCTGTCCTTAATTGGAAGACATCAAAGTCGGTCTGCGTCAAGCTCTGTGTGGCATCATATTTCTTCTGAGGATTTCACGCCGTACGAGCGTCTTTAATAAACAAGTCTGCAGCCAAGAATTCTTCCAGGGTGACCAATTTACGGTCAGTTGGGTGTTTCTCCATGAGGTTATTTTTCTAAAGGACATATATCTGATCAATACCCTTAAAAGCCCCCCACGTAGTTCACTGAGATAACACAATGGATAAATTGTTTACATATGGCCATGCTGCCACTTTGCATAGCCGCTAAACGTTATCGGTAAGTCATCTTTGCCCCAACAGAACGCCACTCAGAGCGCCATGCTGTTCGACAACTTGCACAATGCTACTCATAATAATGGCAACGCATTTGGATGTTGTTATCACCTGTATAGATAGGGACTGGCCTTGAAATGCGTTCAGTATACATGTGGCTTGCTCACGCCGTGCCCTCCCCACATAAATTAGCCCCAACAGCGCCCCTTGCGACAATTTCTCGCTCTCCAGTGCACCAAGCTTTAACGGGCAAGTCACGTGATGCAACATGGCGTTCGAAAACTACCCGCTCGGCGAGGACAGTCACTTGTTTTTATGCAGTTTATAAGAGTTTCCTTGGACAACATACATAAAATCACCATGCATTCTTGAGATAAGAATTCCAGGTTTGGTTTGAGGTGATGTTTCAATTCATAAAGAGTTTGTTGGATTTTAAAGAGGGGACGAAAATAGCCGTCTAGAATTACGATCAGAACCGGGTCATCTGTAATAGTGTTGTGCACACTCAAGCGTAAATGTAAATTGTTGTCGGACTTTTCAGACGTGATTTGCTGTATGCAAAGTTATAGGATAAATAAGGCAAGACATATAGATGATATAAACGTACTTCTTTCCTACTCAAGAGAATTTTCTTTTTTACAATTGACCTCGAAGTCTGCATCCACCAATAAGTGACCGTAAACTGGTCCTGCACGTAAACTGGTAACCTTACGTTATGAGGCAATATGCTCAGACTCAAACTCATGTTAACTCTCCCACTCCTGCTACAGAATGATGAAAACATCCCAGGAAAGAGAGAGAACCCACACAAGTACCTTCTGTACAAACCCACCTTCAGCCAACTCTACACCTTCCTGGCTTCAGGATTCAAGGTATGGATAGAAACTAAAAAATCTGAAGATTCTGAAACAATTTATAATTTAACATCTTCATTCAAAGACTCAGATTTGATTTATCTGACACGTGTTTTTTGTATAATTTTCAGGAGCTGCCACCAGATGGAGTTATGTTGGTGTACCTTTCTTCTACTGGGTCTACAGGCTGTTCTAAACCAGAGGATGAAGGTATCATATCAATCATACCAAGATTCTTATTGATTATGATTCGTACATGATGCACTAAAAAGAAGCCATCCCTGCTATACAATAATGTATTGCAAATCAACACCTTTGGAGAATTGTAAACAAAGCAAATATACTGATTACACCTACTTGGTCTCTACCATTCTCCCTGCCATGGATGTATAATGTGAATCAATTTTCCAATTTCCTCAAAATAGAGACAGAATGTTATTACGTTATTTGAAAGTATGTAGAAAAAAATGTAAATGTCCACCCCATCATCCCTGATGGTTTGTCCCACCCCAGGTGCGTATGACTACGGAGGGGTGCTGACCAATAGCAGGAAGGAGGGGGAGGAGCTTATGAAGAAGTCAAAGCTGCTGAAGGACATGCACTGGTGAGGGAACATTTCATTTTCATGAAATAATGAACAAATGGCTGCTGACTATAGCAAACATGTGGTCCTGACAATAGTCACAGAGTAACAATACACACAGCAATTTTTTTAAGGATCGTTTCATGATTTCACACTTCTGTAACAGTTACTGTTCCATCAGTCTTGTAACAAAACCTCATGTTTAATTTTTTTGAAACAAAAAGTTCATGTCAGTTAAACATTCTTTGGCACACAATAGTTTTGAATGATGGAATGATAATATCCAGTAGTGTTCTCTGAGTTGAAACAACTCGTTACATGATGTCCCCCTGTTGTTCTGCTGTAGTCTCCATCCAGGTGACCTGTACCCCTTCACAAGGAAGCCTCTATTCCTGGTGGTGGACAGTGAAAACAGTGAGGTGTTCAAGGTAAGACTGTTTCCTACACAAACAATAGTAGGTAAAGTGTTCACACTTCATAGTGAAATGGTTTAAAGACATTCAACAGGACTGTCTCCATAACCCGTCCCTCCGTCCTTGGATGGAAATCTACTTAGTTGGAACGGCAAAAAATTTTGTGCCATCCGTCCAAAAATCTGAACTTCATGACATGAAACTGATGAAGACATTTTTGTAAGGTCAAAAATATGGAGACAGCCTTGACTTATTACAATATTCTTTTGATCAGTTATGAAATTCCATTCCCATTTGTTTTCTATACTCTATGATACACAACAAAACAAGATTTAAAGCCCATAGTAAGTTGTACATGTTTTTTTTCTAGAACATGCCGAACCTGTTTGGCCAGCCCCGGGTGTGTCTGCTGTCCCCTGTTACAGTTCCCACTGATGTTGTAGGTAAGATCTCAAGACTGTTGTTAACTTGTTAGACCTTGAAACGATATAAATGTGTCATCTCATGTTATAGTTTGATGATGATGATCGATTAAAAGCAACACCCATGATGTGCATTTTTTGTTTACTTATCTGTAAATTGTTTTGTTTCAGCCAAATGACTCTGGTACTTTTAAAGAAAAATTGATCTACTTTTACTCTCTTTATATTTATGTTTATTTTACCTCATCCCCAGATGAAATAGCCAAGGGAAGCCTGTTTACCCTGTTCCTGCACTGCCCCCTGACCGGCCTCCTCACCATCTGTAAGCTGTCGGACATTCCCATTGCATCCTGGGAGCGTGCCCAGAGGCAGGTGGGAAGGATCCTGGAGGAGATCGCCAGACTGCTGATGGGCTGCAGGAACGTGGGTGAGTTATGGGTGGGGAACATGGGTTGGTAACATGGGTGAGTTATGTCATGGGTAACATGAGTCATTGTGTAACATGGGTGAGTTAGGTATGTCATGGGGGGGGTTGGTGAGTAACATGGGTGAGTTATGTCATGGGTAACATGAGTCATTGTGTAACAAGGGTGAGTTAGGTATGTCATGGGTGGGGAACATGGGTTGTAACATGGGTGAGTTATGTCGTGGGTGGGGAACATGGGTTGTAACATGGGTGAGTAATGTCATCAGTGTGGAACGTGGGTTGGTAACATGGGTGAGTTATGTCATGGGTTGGAAACATGGGTTGGTGAGTAACATGAGTGAATAATGTGGTAAGTTAAGTAATGTGGATATTAAAGTTATGAGGGTTCTTTTCAAACATGATGGGTAATCTCTTGTGGCGTTTACTTCTCTAGTAAATTGTTATTGCAAATATGGACAGGAAAATTGTAGCCATAGTGTCTTATCCGCATATGTTTCAGATGGGATGTACCACCAGTTCTATGGAGATGAGTTCCTGCGGCTGTTGTTGCTGCGGTTCGTGTTCTGTTACTGCGTCTTCAGACTGCACAGGGCATTCAAGGTCAGATTACAGCTGTATTTGTTACCATATGTGCAATGTTCATTTCTTTCTTCTCCTACAAATCTTTGAAAAGATCTGTGCAAAAAAAATGAATTCTGTCACAGCAACTTTAATCCTGCTATCTTCTCCATCTATAGCACATCTGTTGCTACCAGACTTTTAGCCAGTATTTTATCAAAGGGGGTCCAAAATTCTTAGCAATTGAGATTCACCACGCGGCGAACGCTACAGACATGAGTGTAATGTAAGGGGGTCAGGGGGCATTGACCTTCCATGGTTCTGAATTTTAGAGAATCTGGTTAAAATGGTGCCTTCTAAGGTATCCTGAAGGGCAAATTACTGTCGGAGAGGTCACAGTTTTCAACTGTCTTCAACTGTGACCTAGTGTCATCCCTGGTCAATCAGAATTTCATGCTTGTCAGAGGATCTGATCCCAAGTGTAAGGGCATTTTCAGGGCATCTGAAGTAACTATTTTGTTTGTTTCCCAGGGCCCGGCGTACTACCCACAGTGTCACCCCGAGCTGCCCAAGAACGAGGTTCTGGAGGCGCTGACCGTGCAGAAACAGCTGCTGGACCTGGCCTCCACCCTGGACATCAGAGCCATGTTCTATGAGATAGACGAGTCTCTAGAGTAACAGTCTGTGGAGAAACTCTTATATGTGGTAACCAATATGTTTGACCTACTGTGTAGTGTTAACTGTATGAACAAAAAGGTTTATCCTTGTCAAAAGTCAATCTTTTATTAGATAAAAAAAATCATTGATCCTTTCAAAAGTCAATCTTTTATTAGATAAAAAAATCATTAATACGTTGGGAGCAAAACTTTCTATAGAAAGATAAAGAGCTTCCTCTAGTCAGTCAGAGACAGGTCAAAGAATTATGTTTTTTTATGCATTTTTTATGCATTTGTGTAGCATGACAGTTGTTTTGTCCATCTTGCCAGCAATGGTACATGACAGTTTTAAGGAGCTTGTTGATCTGGTACATGCACATGGATAGGTGCAATCAATTTGCATGGGAGTTTAGATAAGAAGACCTAAAAAAATGTTTAGCCTAGTATTAAAACAGTAAAAGGTATCATTGCATCTGAAACTCCATCCATAGGTAGCTTTGCTTTTTTTCTAGTGGAATTTTTTGCTCATCTCACATATTGGCCCACATCCTTAGCTGAATTCTGCACTAAAAGCATTCAAAAGGGGCATGGAAATCAATGAATTGGTCTCTTTTTTTCAGTTCCACCTTGGTTGTATAAGTTAGAAACAGATATTTGTTATTACAAACTTTTTACATGTCAGTAAAACTGTACTCACTACATCAAGCCATTACCCATTTACCTCCTGCATGTAGCAAAACTCAGAACTTCTAGATCACAGGTATGTTGTGTAGTTCAGTAAGTAGATTTGTCCTATCAATGTTTAGGTAGCTACTCACATATTCTAAGGAGTTTGTGATATTACAACAATAAGTAGATAGGAAAACGTCTGAAGTGTTCGCTGTAAGTATTTGCTGTTGATAAAAAGTATTTATTGTTGTTAAAGTACTATTGTTGTACATATGGATATATCTCTATATATATTGCTGTGTTGCAAAGCCACATATTGCTGTGCCAAATGAACATTTGTTGCCAATTCCCTTCCTTTCTGATTGATGTATGACAGATATCATCATGTAGAAACTGTCACAATAGATGTGAGTTAGTAATATGCTAGGATGCTAAAATTTTGTAAACATATGGTAGCTATAGTAATGATTCATATTGGCCAGATTGTCTAGAGTCAAATTCAGAATCTTTGTAGGTGGTTTCAATGATTAAGCATTTATAACTCTGAATCCTTATGTAGGAATGTTAGTGTGTAGCACAGGTTATAGATAAATAAATGAAAATAAAGTGAAAAACAAGTAATCAAAGTCATATAGACAGACTTCACCATATTGACAAGTCATCAACAATATTGACAGACTTAAACCGTCTGAACCAGTTTGTTTGAGTGAGTGTTTCTAACATTTACTATTGGATATTACTGTTTTGTATCTCATTTTCATCCTGTTACAAGATGTAACAGGGATGCTGATTGGACTATTCCCACCTAAGTCAAAATGTAATACTAATAGCTATCCTTATTGTTAAATTCCCACCCGTACGAAAATGAAACAACCAACCTGATTGAAGGATTCCAAATGAAACTCATGCTTTTTAAGTTTTTGAAAGCCCTTGTGTGCTCTGTTATAACAATTCTATGAAGTTTGGTTTAAAAAGGTATATATTTATATATTTGGATCCATTTATTTTCTATCATAAGTTTTATTCAAAACTTTAGGCCAATTTTACTCATATTTACTTTTTTATGTTTTCTTAAGAGGCATGTAAGTTGTACAATTCTATAATACTTTTTAATCATTGTTGGTTTGTATCTGGTTCAACATTTGTATATTCATATTCGTTGTTGAATGTGATATATGTTTTTTCTGCTTACCTGGCTATTTTCATGTATAATTTGTGTAACTTTCTTATTTCAAGTATGTTTACAGACAGGAATTACACTTCCAATTATATACTTTTAGTTACACACAGTATATTAAATGTGTCTTTATTCTGGCTATTGTAGATATAGCATTGGAGCTGTGTACATTTGTATGACAACAGATTCAGTATTGTCTTGAAGCTTCAATTACATGTATTTACATTGTTGTTAGTTGTTTTGTTGTACTTTGTTCATTTTTGTTATAATGCTTAACCAACCAGTCCACTTCTTTACCCTTTTGTACAATCTCTTTAGCTTTGGCTTTGATATTGTTCATTGAAATAAACATTGAAATATTGAATCACCAACACCCAGGGATCTTTTGCATTGTGACTAAATAGACAATCAAGATATTCCATATACTACACAGACTATCTAGATATTGGGTATTAAGGTTCACACAACAAATCATAACGCCAGTCAGAATTGCCCCCAGTATGGTAGCAAAAGAACTAACAAAGGTAATTAGTATTGGTTCTGTACAAGTACCCAATCGTTTACCAACCGACGAGGAAACTATTCACAGATATCTTGGCATGATTAATCTTATGATCACTTGTTCTAAAGATGACATTAACATAATTTACCCATTTGTCTTCTTGGCTGTGAGGACCACGAGTGAAATAGGCTGTGTGTGGAAGTGCTCCATAGCGTCAATTTCATATCCAAAAAGTTCAGAGCAGACCAATACGTTTATGATCGACAAACCAAAGTCTGTATTGTGGGTTTATAAAAGGTAGAGAGACACATATTGTACAAGATAGACTTACAAGTTGCACTTCAGAGGTTGGCTGTACATTTTCCTTTGGTGACTGAGTCACCTGTGCCCTTGTCTCTCATACCATATCTTAATTTTCATGGCCACTTGCTTGCTGACATCAAGGACTTTAACGTCATACTGAGTTAGACTTAGAGCCCAGTTTCTCAAGTTCAACACACTCCTATGTTGAGGGGCTAATGATGTCAAACAAAGAGACATCACTGACTATTAATGACTATCTTGTCGGACTTGCATCATGTTGTAACTCAGAAACTGCAATATCCATCTCACCTGCACATCATCAATAGTAACCTATATGTATAACAATTTTGTATGTGGTCTGGTCGCATATCTTGCTCCAAAGAATACAGTATGCAACATCTATATTCATCAGCATTCCAACGATAAGAAGTCACAAAACAAGTCTTGTTTTTTACCTTATTCATTTAATACACCAGTACATCCCGAATGATACTTTTTTTCGACGAAACAGCGATTCTTTAATGATAACGACCTACTCTGTGCGGGTAAATTGTGATAATAGACAGCATCTGTGTCATGATATTCATTTGGGATGAGAAAGCAATCGCTGCCCGTGACCTACGTGTATTGTATTGTCTACAATCTAAATAAAGTCAATACACAGATATTGTCAAGTAAACAATACATTATAATTGTTCTTTCGGGGTATAAATGTTTCCTTGTTTCACACAGCTATTAGTCCAGGAATGCGCCCTAGCATACATTGCACCTTAAAGCAATCTACACACCATGTATACGGCACTCTGATACAAAATGCGATTTACCAGCAGACAAACAGGCAAAAGTACCATTGCATCAGCTCAATATGTTTTTGTTTCACAAAAATAGATTGACATTTTGATGTGGCAACCCTTCAGAAAGTGGCAATTACAGGGAATGTACACCTAAACACCGCTTTTGGCAAAGTGCGACGAAAACGCCTCGTGTATGAGCCACTAACCAATTGTCATATTCTTAAAATGTCTTAAATATCATCATTCTTCATTTTAAATGGTCGTATCTTCGAACTTAAGGCCAATTAAGGCCCAAAAATTCTAACCCCTTTGCGAGCCTTCCGCGATTTCCCCATTCTCCAAAAGGCCGAAATTTGGCAATTTGGCGGTCGTTTTAACACTTTTATGGTCGCGGCCGTGATCGGTACTGCAGATTAGGGTCTAATAGGGTATAACGTCGCAATTTGTAAAACTGTCAAAATATAAAAGAGATCAAGCTTAAATTCAGTAAATACCTTCTCAAACAGGCCAAGATACCATCAGAAATATTCGGAATTAGATTTCCGACTTTTTAAAAACACCAATTGACATCAAAAGGATCAATTTGTGGGTGACCCAGGCGTAGCCATGTAACAAGGTGGCCGCCCGTCGAAGCGCCCCCTACATTCATGTACAGACTACTTTTTGTGCGTAAAGAGTAGGTTTAAGATATATCGGGACATCATTCACCTTTTTATGACAATTTGGGCATTTTATTGAACTGTTCGTCCGCTTGCATGGTGTAAGAGACTGTCAGAAAAGCCCCGTCATCACTAAGAAACATAAAGATCTTTCACCCCAACCTCTGCTTGGAGACGCGATCCAATTTCCTGTGTGACAACTTTGGCATTCTAATTTACTTTTCATCCGCTTATATAACAAGCTTGAGAAAACAAACCGCAAAATGATATGATAAAGAGTACCTGCAAAACGTATAGTAACTGTACTGTGTGTCCAAGGAGCTCCTCTTTGGTGTATCTTAGCTTCTCTGAAACAATTCCATGTTTCAGATATCAAACATCAGACTGTTTTTCTGAAAATACTGTACTGTGTGTCTTAGATTCTAAAATTGCAATGACTTGATGTTAAATCAATTCGTACCAGAAGAAAAGACATTGTAAGTTATGAAAGCACGTTCAACAATTCCAGAGAGGTGAAAATGACAGCTAATGTTGAGAAAAAGGCCAGATTTGTCAGGAGAAAGCGGGTAATGTCCTCTTATATCCTTAACCTACTTATTACGAACAAAAAACTGATGTGCTCATGAATGTAGGCGGCGCTTCGACAGACTTTCGATAGCTCCTCGAGCGGCACATAGAAATTTGTAATTTTTATGTCAACTCGTGTAGTTAAAAGTCTGGCACCTCATTCTGAATGTACGTTAAGACATCATGATCTGTTTGGAAAATTATTCACAGGCTTTAAGCGTAACATAGTATGTATTTTCGCATATTTATAAATTAGGAGATTGTACCCCTTGAGAGCCTTACCTGCAGTACCGCTCCCGGCCGAGAACAGAAAAATGGTAAAACGACCGTCAAATTGCCAAATTCCGCTCTTTTCGGGAGTGGGGAAACAGCGAAAGGTTCGCATAGGGGTTTGAAAATTTGGGGCTTAGTTGACTTTGATTTTGAAAAAAAGAGCATTTTAAAATGATAGTGATGATATCTAAGACGCTTCACCTGCAAAACAATGACATATGACATCCTCCTTTCCATTTTGCAAAGTGCGAAGGAAACGGTCAAGCGGTTGAGTGCATATTTTCTGTGATTGTCACTTTCTGAACAAAAGGCACATTCAAATTTCAAGAAGACGTTGAGCTAAATGTGACGGCGCGTTGTATGTTTAACTATCGATCGATTTGTATTAATGTATAATAAGGTATATGGATTATCTAACAGTGCAATAAAACCTCGGACGCCGGGAGGCGCTGCTTGATGTCCAGCCGCGAATTTCAAAATTATCCAAGATTTCTTTTGGGGATTCCATTCGATAATGTAAAATGCTGAATTCCAGTTCATATTTCAGTATGATTAACCTGATTATTATTTTCACATACACACACACACACACCAGGCGTTGAAACTGTAGCTTCGTATTACGAGTAGTACTACCTAGCTACTCAATTCTTTTCCTTATGTTCATATCCGACTTCTGTTACATGACTTTGCTATGATTCCAATAGTTTGTTTTTGCTGAATATCACAATCCCACTCGTCAAAATTTACAGAAATCATCCCGAGAATATTAGATATGAGTCTAAGTGCTGCGAAATTGGAATGACTACATTTAACGTTACGTCATCGTTTCAAGCAATTACAGTTTTCTTTATCCCATTTGTCTCATAGATTTCCGTTGTTTATTACTGACTTATACTAATGAAAAAAGCTCAGGACATAAAAAGCAGGATAGATTCATCTGCATTGGAGGAGAGCAGGCCATTTATTTACATATGCGGCATGTAAAGTAAAGTTTGGTAACAAAAAGAATCTCACAATATTTCTTACTTAGCACTAGCAACAAAGACAACATCAACAAAACAAGACAAGACAAAGTTCATTCATTAACTATTTTGGCTGCCATGAACTCTACCATGGAGAGCTAGTCGAAACATAAAAGAAAATTCACTGAAAATAGCGTCAACATTCTCTATACCAAAGCTAGCTAGTCTTTTGTCATAAAAGAGTTTTCACACTTTTCATCACCCCTTTCCAGAATTCCTACAAGTACATTTATCATCACAAAATCGCACACTGAAAAATAAAGCAAGCAAAAAAAAACTGAATAAATCTTTGTACTTTGTACAATATACAGATTCACATATGTCATTTCACATGGTGACAACAAACATGTTATGTTGCATTGATAGGCAATTGATATGGACGTTTCCAAAGTTTCGGGGGGGGGGGGGGATCAAGAGAAAACAATTCTGTCAGAGGTCTTAACAAACAAAACCTGATAGTAGGATGGAAGCCTGGTATCCATATCATACTACAGCTAGCACTGGTCCGCTCATCTGATGACTTCCTTGCCAAATCGCCCAGCACCCGGCCGTCATGATTTGGACGTCATTGATTATTTCGGTTATTCTTTACTATAGAAGCAGTGAATCGGGGACGGAACTACTGTGTACATGTTCAATCCCTGTCATCATACCGTTGCTGAAGACCGCGTAACCTGCAGCCAATCAAAGCTCTCGCTCATAATTCTAGTCGAGTATCATACTGCCAAACGGTTTTGTATTTAACGGGCACCGAACTTTTTGGCTTGCAACCAATCAGAGGTAAGAGGAGCGACCCGGAGATAGAATAGTATGGATACCAGGCTAACAAGGCCCTGCCTTCCCCTCAGACAGTTAGCTTGGAAAATGGCACCCTTACAGTAATTCCTTTTCAAAAGTTGAAGGGTGACAACCAATGAGCTGAAGTGCCAAGTGGGATACAATATATTGAACGATGGGCAAGTAAATGTTGCCTTGTGAGAATTCGAAGATCTTAACGTTCTAAGATTTAAATTTGCTCTGTTCTTTTGACATCAAGGAGCCTTAATCTTGATGATACATAAGCATCATCGGGCAAGGAAATATATGATATTCATGTTAAGTTCGTATTGGATAGCAATCAACGTAAACGAGAGATGGAGATGAAATTTGGCCCCTTTCAACTTTTGAAATGGAATCTCCCTGCAGACGACATCTACCAGTCCAGACTGTTCCTCTCGAACTTGAACCTGGGGCTGTTCTGGCTGTAGAACTGGGAGTACCAGCGGCGGTGGCGGGAGATGCTGGAGTCTTCCCGCACCAGCAGCGGTCTGGGCACGTAGCACTTGTTGTTCCAGATCATGATGTCTCTCTCCACCTGGGGGCAAGTGGAAGAGAAATATATAGTTCTCTCTCGTATAGCTTTCCTGCGTAGGTTTGGTTTACCTTAGCTGGTGTGTTACGCCGAACGGCGGTTATACCAGCTATATAGATACAGATACAGATACCTTTCGATGAGAAAGTCGTTCACATCACGTAAGTCAAAACTACTATAGCTAGTCATACAAGAAAACGAGAACAGCACATATTACTTCTGACGTTTACTATTAACCATTTTTGTCATCGCATCTGGATGTTAAAAGCAACTTCGTAAGCAAATGTTTAATTTCCAGTAAGCAAAGACGTCTTGGGAAGTTAGTTGTTACCTGTACGGACTCTCCCCAGAGTAAGAACTTGGCGAGGCAGGTGGGCACCCACCGCCCGGTGTACACGCTGTGAGTCAGCCTCTGGAGCAGCGGCTCCACAGGTGTGATGGACTGGACCAGCATGAAGTTCCCAAATCCCGACTCCAGGAACAGGAACACGATACCGGGGCCGACCTGGGGAAGGACAGACTCTCATTAACACGTTTATTAAGGTTAGACATCCAGGTAAACAATATCAAAGTGCAAATTTGCAAACGATCCTTGCGTGTTCAACCGCTTTTCTTTCTTTTTTTTATCTTGCTAGATGTACATGTACTTGTGTTAAATTGTTTCTGTCAGTTCATTCTTGCGACGCTGAAGAAGAGCGATGGATGTCATTAGAAAGGTCCGGAAGTAAATTCTCAGTTGTAGAGATTGAATTGTATTTGAAGACTCTCATTAATGTACAAGTAACGTTACGACTCATACTTATGGCTCCAAGTAGCATCTTTGGCTGGCTGTTTCGGTCTAAACTCTAAACTCGAATATCTGCAGGCCAATTTGAGTTTCGTGAATTTAAGCGAACATATGAAAGAAACAACTTCTGTTCTTGCTTATTTATAGATTTCAATACTCTCCAAGCAGCGATTTCGATGGTGGTTATTTTTGTGCGGCCATTCCTACGATTCTTTTTCCGTAGAGACAGAAAAAAATATCGCAGCCACTACTAGGAAAACATAAAGAGTCGTGAAAAAAAGACATGCCCAAAAATAATCTGAAAAGGGCGAAAACCTCTGCTTGCAATATTTCAGATTATACAAACCAAATCTGTAAAGTCAAGTTCAACTGTAGTCAACCCGAGGGTCACTGACCTGTCGGGCAGTGGCCTTGATGTCAGCGATGGAGATCCTATGTCCGAACAGGTACATCATGTGCTGTGTGAGCATGGTGCTGCTGTGCGCGTCCGGGGCCGGGTCAGGCTGCCACTCCGCCCGCCACACGTGCTTAGCGAAGTCCCATGAGGAGGAGTAGATACTGGAGAGATCCACACCGGCGGCCACGATCGGTCCGTGCAGGTAGTTCAGGTGAGCGATGTCTGCCGCGTTCTCTGGAACCTCCTGGTTAACATTCAAGTTCATCAGAATTCAACATACCTCGAGTTAGACTCTTCGATTTCCAAACTTAAACTTGGGTGGTAATAATGATTGAGTTACTATCAGAAAATTTTCGTGAATGACAACATCAAGTCTTCTTTGAATCACCTCAAAGGCTTGAAGTTCTGCATGCTTGACACGTGCACGTGAGACACATGTATGATAGAACAGAGAGGGCAAGTAATACATTAAATTACTATAGCATGTCATGTTTTTATTAGATTTTACTCAACTTCAGTAGAGCATGGTTTAAATGGGACACGTCTGTCGTCAAAGCACCTTTTCGGCTTGATAAGCAAAGTATCTGTCAAACTATCATTCGGTAATTTCAAAGATGCCGATTTCTTCGTTGAGTTCACAACACATACACTGTGATAGAAAATGCGTTTACAGTTTGTGAGGTCTATTATGGTTCTACTAGTATTATTAGATTTTTTTAAATGCAATAACGAATGATCTAGGTACGTCTTCAAAGCACCTTTCGGCTTGTCATGATCAAAGTACATGTCCAACTAGCATTTTGTAATTTCAAACATGTCAATATATTTCTTCGTACAGTTTACAGCACACTGCGACAGTAAATGCGTTTAACAATATAATCTTTATTGCAAACTCATGCCCGAAGGCTAATTGCAAAAATACATGTATGAAAGTACAACGATGATAATGGTACAATAACAAAGTGAACATTAAGTGAAATAGGGGTCATCAACTAGTGATACTTCTAATCTAAAATAAATGCTATTGGGTTTGATTTCTTTTCTGTATACAGGGACGTTATATCAGAAGCCTTCTGGGTGGTGCTAACAGGAAGACAGTTTTTTGTAGTTCGGTACGATGTGCAAAGCTGGGAAAAATTTTGTTAACTAGTTTAAATAGTTTGTCTCTTTCTGTACTGTAGTGTGGACAATGACAAATAAAGTGTATTTCATCTTCCACTGCTTTTCCTGTTTAACAGTTTACGGTGTCTGTATTTACCTCGATATGTGCGTTGATGATATGTTCGGTGGTGCCCCGACAGGTCCAGTCACCGCTGGCTATCTCATCTATGATGGGCGGTGTCCAGGTGGGCTCTATCCCGTCACAATGGTACCAGATGTAGATGCAACCATTCCTCTCCAGGCACGGCCACGACTTCACTCGGGCAAAGTCAGGAACTATTCAAGTACAAAGTAATGTTGTTAGAAATGCTGGGTCACATTTGCGAGCAGGGGCCCCACTGGGCTTTTTTGTGAGGACGAAAAACAAAAGTGTATAATGATCAAGATATACGTAGCTTGTGTTCATAACTATCTTTTAAGCGTTTTTGTTTTGTTTGACTTGTTCTAAGGATTATGCTCAGAACTATCTTTTTAATTTTTTTTTAGTGTGTGTGTGTGTCGCATCTTTTGTATCGCATATCGTGATTTTCTTTTCCGCACTTCTTTCTTCTGACCTTCTAGGCGTCGATTTGAAAACGTGACCGAAGCATTACACTGAGAATGTAGTAATCATCGATTACCAATAAGGGATTATCGTTGCGTATCGAATTCATGTATCGCACAAAACAAGCGATGAAGTAAACTGAAATGATGTAGATGTAGAGTATTAGCTGGCAGTCAGTGATCATGTGATTACATTATCTGGCCACGACGTTCCCAGATAAATGAGTTATTGGTCTGTCTATATCTGTAAAAATCAAAGAGAATGGTGTAACCTGAAATAAGACAAAAAGGAAATTGAAGCAAATGAGATAAGGTATAAATGGAATCAACCTAATGAAATAAAGTTAAGTGAAGTAGATGTAACAGAATGAAACGAAATGGAAGAATATCCAAAGAAGGATGCGTGACAGATATACTTTAGATCCTCAACGGACTCCATAATCAATGGACCAGAGTTACAAAGTTGTTCCAACACGAAGGAAGCACTCACCATGAATCTACACAGATGAGTTTTCATTCGAATAGTAAGGGCCAGCTTTAATACTTATTTTCCCGTCCCTCTCATTGCTCATTGTTTGGAAGTCAATGTTGTTGATTTTCCTGGTCATTTTAAGCTTATTAAAAACAGATGTTCATCAATTTTATGTACTGAATTTCAGATTTTTGGCACGGCAGGGGTAAAATTTGTGTCCGTTCCAACAAACAAATTTCTGTCCCAGGACGGAGGGATGGATCCTGGAGCCATGGCACTCACTACCCACCTTTCTCGGCGTATGGGATGCCCATGCACTTGCCGTCCTCTCCCCTGAACTTCCAGCCGTGGAAGGGGCACTGTAGACAGTCTCCCACCACCGTGCCTCCCATGGACAGGTCCGCACCCAGGTGGGGACAGTAGGCATCCAGCACCGACACACTCCCACCAGCACTCCGGAACACAGCAAGCTTCTCTCCTAGAAAAACGTGTTTTGTTACGGTGGTTCAAAGAATATGAAGACAAGTAAAAATGGCTTTGGTCCTTCCGGAACACAGCAGGTTTCTACGCCAGAAAAACGTGCTTTTGTTACCATAGGAAGGCAAGTAAAATGTGTTTAATTGGTCCAAAAGGATGGATTTTTGTAGCCTCCGCTAGGCCTTCCTAATGGGATCTGGATAGTAGAATTCGGTAGCCTGGGTACCATACGGATAGTAGTTCATTCGCTCCTATGTTCGCTTCTGCTATCCACAGAGAAGCGATATAGTGTATAATGAATGTCAGAGCTAGAAGCGACTGTATATAGTATAAAATGAACACCGGAGCGAACTACTTTCCGGATGGTACCCAGGCTAAGAATTCGGTAAATGTATGGTGAACAAGATATGGAAAACGGAAGTTCCGCTGCAGTATCTTAGACAGCCGATAGGGGGCCCGCAATAGAACTTGACCTTCGTTTTCTTGCCACCAACCAAGTATTACACACACACACACACACACACACACACCCACACACACACACACACACACACACACACACACACACACACACACACACACACACAGACAGACCAAAAACAATACCTCCATTTTTCATGAAGGTAACAATGGTAACTGCGCTGGCAAATAAAACTCTATGGTAGCCAAATTCCCTCCGGCAAATCAGTCTTTCTTTGGCTATATAATATAACTTCAACTTAAACTATTTCAGCTAGCGTTATTAGTCTGGTGAAGACTATTCTTACTCAAGGTATCATCTCATTATTTTTGTACAATGCACACATAAAGATAAAGTGACAATTTCTCCCCATATCTTTATGTATGCAATTAAAAAAGAAGTGTAATAAAATTGCAATACCCATCGCTGTATCAACATCTAACAAGCCGACTACCTTATGATGTAAGGTAGTCGGCGTCATTGGGGCAAAAGAAATTGCCACACCTCATTTGCAGAAGATCCTGTATTTATTTGTTTAGAACAAACCGTTGAAGACCACGCCCCCACCAATTGACTGTGATTTCAAAGTGCCCCTCCCACTATTCATTGTGCAGTGTGTAATTTGTGACACGGCCCCGCCCCGGGCCGGTTAATTGCTACTCTAAATGAAGATGTAATTGTAACTGCAGATTTAAATGCATTTAAGTCTAGTGCATGAGGCAAGGTTGTCTTGGCGGATGCCTGTACTTTACCAGTAACAGTCTTTGTGATAAAATTTGTTGAAATGCATTTCCTGGCGCCCCTTGGGATTTTCAAATGGTACCGTCCAGTAATTAGATTGTGTTGAGCAGATCAAGGGCTTAGCGTCTGTTACTGAGTAATTTTCGCTCAGGGTCTGTTTTCGGACGCATTGATCACTATTCAGGATGGTGAATACACGTATGTTGACAGTAGTCCCAGTGACATGCCACACCCCAACGAAACTCAGAATGGCCCCTTCCGGAATCAACAAAGCGTAACTATTGGTCTGTTGGAAGTCTGTGTCGGTGCGACATTGGCATGACATGTCGGGACAATTGAAGTATTGCAGGTCTTACTTTGGCAACCCAAGCCAAACTGACTCATTTTTCTTTACACGTGCAACAGAGCGCTGAAAATGGATCACGCTGTGGTTAACCCTGCTCTTTGTTCTCAGTAGAAAGGGTTAACACGCTTTGTAGACACACTGTAGTGTGTGATGGGACAATTCCGTTAGAAACATAAGCCACCCCGCCCACCAACACACATACACACAAGCACACACTAATAATGTATATTCGAGAAATTTAGAATGACTGTCCCGATCCGGAAGGTACTAAGTAGTTCGCTCTGACGTTTATCATACACTATAACGTTATACAGTCGCTTCTTTGCTGTTCCAGAGAGATTATAGGAGCGAACTACTAGTACTAACCGGATGGTACTAATGCTAAATATGTAAGCTGTAACGCCACAATAAAAAGTTACACGATTACTTTACACCAATAGAGCATCAATGAACGCAGCCTGTGCGTTGATATATCTCTACAAAGAGCTGTAAAAACCGTGACGCAGAAATTCAAACACGCAAATCCTTACCGAGTACTGTTACTCCCTCCACTTGGTTAGGTCGGAGTTGACAGGAGTCCATCACCCTGAACCAGCCGTTAGGGTACACGGGCGGCAGCTCGCCTCTCCTCCGCCGCCGCCGCACGTCGTTCGCCACGTCCTTGCGAGTGTAGCCGGCAAGTTTGTTGTACCCGACATCGTGAAGAGTCCGACTGATCTTCAATGGACACAGTAGAAGCCGGTAAAGCCAGGCCGCTATGGCAACACCAACGCCATACAGGGCGAGTTGACTAACAGGTGGGCACTGCCATGGTGTCGACCAGAACGTGTCCCCGATGAGGGCTAGCGCCCATGCAGCATGGATATCCACTGCCTTGTCCTGTACCAACCCTACCGTAGCTAGGGACGGCACTAGTATGACTAACACCAGTAGGAAAAGGTACCTGTACGTCGGCATTGCTGTTGAGTCCGTACCTCTGCCCAGGTGTCACCCCCCTCGGTAACACGAGCGGCCGCTTTGTTTACGCTATAAGATGCGGCTGTTTTACGACATGGTAAACAGAAGCTGGAGTCACCAAGCACGCTGCCATGACGGCAACAAACAAAACAAAAAGAACGTAACCCTAGCTTCAGGACGAATCGAACAGGTATTTTGAAAGTCAACGTCCTGTCGTACGCACGTTCGACGTGTTCCAACGTACGGCTCCTGACAGAAGACGTTACCAAACTATGATGCTCGTTACCATGACGACGTTACGGGTTTGTCATCGCAAGGCTACCGAGTCTTTGATCTACAGTACTGCTGACGCTGTTGAGGCAAATATCAAATGAATCCACCCACTCAGACGGCACAAAGACTTTTGATTGGTACATAGGATTAGCCAGATAAAATCGCGCGCTTCGGAGGGCCCCAGGTAACAACCGGTCTTCAGCACAAGATAGTTGTTACGTGACGAGTCTCGGTGACGAAGGTGGAAATATTTCATTGTCGTCAGAAGCAACGAGAACTTACGAAATCAAACCAAATGTAGAAAAGGGGCAATTCTTCCTCTTATTTTCTTGAGTCTACCGTGTTCAACTTATTGAAGATTCTGTATCCTATGACGTTACTTGTAGACATTATAATGAGAATCCCTATTTTCGAAGAAGGAAGAGAAAAGGGCAGAGATTGCCCTACGGACTTTTTCTGAAAGCTAAGATTAGAAGAAATTACAACGGTGTCAAAGCTTCTTAAAAAGAACAAAAAAAGAAATCAGATGCGCCAATAGTTGCTACAGACCAGTCAATCCTTTGAGAGTATGACAATACGTCAGTTGAATTGCACGTTATATTTTAGGCACTCCTCAATAGCGACCCGCATACTTGCTCTGAACAAAGGAAACAAAAGCTTGGGGCTGAATGGATGTCAAACCACAGCACATAGAAAGTTAGATTACAATACAGTTTTAGGCACCTTAAATCTAGCCTAAGTGTTATCGAAACTATCTTATATATCATAATAACAAATATTTTTCTGGGATGATGAATTAACAATAACGTAACAAAGATGCGGGAAATTTGGGGGTTTGGAGATATTCTAAATGAATTTATTAAGTAAAGTCAAACATGAAAATAAAATCCGGGAATGCTGGCGTCGACGCGACCTATAGGTCGTACAGCTAATTTTGATTGACAGTAGGGATTGGATAATAAGAGAGTACATTACAAGATTAGCACATTTCTTTGATCTGTGAGTAATAGTCGCACAAGGCAATTAATTAAGCATCTGTATTGAGTGTACCGATAAATATACGCCTTGCTACTGTGTCATGCAATGAAGAGTTTCACTCACGGGTCCTCTAACATTCGACTAGAAATATCGTTGATGTCTGAACTACGGGGAAATAAAACAAACAACTCACGATCTGCTTTCACGTCCCTCTTTGTGGAGATTGATATATTAAAGTAAATCATGTACAAAAGTATTGTCCACTAGGTTTGTTTGCGAGGGCTTGCACTGTGCACACAAGTAATTATTTGCAGACTTGTCTGATTGATTAAGGAGAGTTGTCACAGGTGTTCAAGGTGTGGTTTACCTGTAAAATCACACTGTCATTGTTGTTTTAACAACATGTTAAAACATGTTGGTTACAAAACAACCAATGATGTACAACTTTACGATATTGGTGATCCACAGACACTAAATATGTCTATCAGACAAAGAGAGGCCAAAATATCAAACTTCTCTATATACATGTCTGCCTGAATCTTTTTCTTTATTGTAAAAATTAGAATCACAGACACAACGTAACAGGTGGCAGCTCCATTTTGAGTACGAATCCCTACTGATATGTGCGTCATCTATCAACATCAATCTGAACTGCAGGGAAGCTTTGCCGTGGTGCGCTTCTGTACATCTTCGAACAATGATCTTGTAATGGTACGTCCGCTTTAATATCTAAAAAGGCCCTTAAACCATTTCGAGATTTGAGCTGTCAAACTTAGAAACCTCCTAACAAACAAAAGTGAAAACATCTTCAAAATTCCCGGGTGACAAAAAAAATGACATCTGTTCTCTTATTGGTCAGATATAACACGACGTCTTTCATTGGCAGATAGGGCTTACTACTAGATCTAGTTTCGCAAGCCAAGATGGCGGCCGGTACTGGACGTTTGGTAGGACGGTTGGCACTTGTTACAGGTGAACATAGCTGCAATAAAGTTACATGGATATCAGAAATGTTTAGTATGGAGTATGTTAAAGTGGTGGCTACAACGAGACTGAAATTTCGTGATTTGCCTAGCTCCTCATTTCAAAGTTTGCCCTTTAACAGCAATGCCAATAAAACCATGCAGGTCATCAATGGTCGAATACTTCATGTACATTTAAAACATTGAAACAAAAAGGCTCGTTTATATGGAAGGTTATCATTTACATAAAGGCTCAGCAAAACTCACTGACAACATATATTATTTGGTTGACCAAGAATATAGATTTAGAATATATTAGAAATCTAAAGACCAATGAAAAAATAAATTTAGGTTGACAATGATTATATTTGCATTTAGAAGTGAGATTTGATGCATCCTTCAGTCTCAGATTTTATGCTAAATTATTCATGTAGCACTTTTCAGATTAATGGTTAATGTTATGTTTTATGACTAAAACTATCCATTTCATTGCAATTAGTTCCATTACAACATAATCTCTCATTTTGCACATTTTATCAAATGTCGTGCCATCATTTCCAAGCTGGAAGATTTTGCATATTGCTGTCAACTTCTGTCCGGAAACTGATTTTTGAAGCTAATTGTAAACTTTTTACTAGGTGGAGGCAGTGGCATTGGGAGAGCAGTCTGTCAGGCATTGGCAGCACAGGGGTCAAAGGTTGCGGTGGTGGACATCAATGAAGCACCAGCCAATGAGACGCTCCAGTCCCTGTCATGTGACCAAGGCTTACAACATCTCGCCTTTGGCTGTGATGTGTCCTCTACCCAGTCTGTTAGTCGACTACTGACTGATGTTACACAGAGGTTCTCCTGTGCTCCTTGTATAGCCGTGAACTGTGCTGGAATCACCAAGGATGAGTTTCTCTTAAAAATGGACAACAGAATGTTTGATCAAGTTATCAAAGTCAATCTCAAGGTAAGATCTTAGAAATTTATCAAACAGTATAAAAGGGGCAGTTTCTGCTGATATGGTCTTGTAAAAGTTTGCGGTTATCATTGACTTTGCATAATTGAAAAACTTTTTCACTTCAGGATATATTTCTGATAGCCCAGCTGTCTGATATGGCCTTGTGAAGTTATGTCTGCAATTATCAGTGACTTTGCATAATTGAAGACCACTTTTTTTTTTCAGGGCACATTTCTGATAACCCAGGCAGCAGGCAGGGCTATGGTAGAGGGCAAAATCCAAAATGGTTCCATCATCAACATGGCCAGCATTGTTGGCAAGGTGAGGACCTTGAGTCGGACTTGTACAATTTTATTATTCTTTATACCAATACATTACCTATATCTATGGTACAATAGATTTACATTTTTCTTCATACTGGAAATTATCATCTATTCCATTTAACTAACAGGTTGGAAATCTTGGCCAGTGCAACTATGCTGCCTCTAAAGCTGGAGTGGAGGGGCTCACCAGGACAAGTGCCAAGGAACTAGCCAAGTGAGGATAATACTCTGTGATATAACCTCCTTGCTCTGTGTATGACCTTTGTTAAGAGTCAAAGCATGTACATGTACTACAGGGATTTCATGCATGGGAGAGGAGTTACTCGAGACAATGACAGATATGCACACATATTTGCCACTTTTTTTTCAAAGGATTTGTCATACTCATAGCAATTCTGTGGGCATTATCATTATGAGCTGTCTTTATGCAGTTTTGATTTCTGCCATTTTCTTGCTTTATTTACAGATTTGGAATCAGATGTAATGCTGTTCTGCCTGGATTTATTGAAACACCAATGACTGATGCTGTGCCACAGAAAGTGCTGGACAAGGTGAGATGAAAGAACCCCTTTGATTGGTAAGATCAAAACACCAATGACTGATGCTGTATCAAAGAAAGTGCTGGATGAGGTTAGATGAAAGAATCAATTTGATTGGTGAGATCAAACTACACCATTCAATGGCCACCTTATGTAAAAACATCAATATACACATATATATTTTCCATTTCAGTTTAGAGATGTTATTCCCATGGGCAGACTTGGCAAACCGACAGGTAAGAAGGTCATGTGAAATGATAAGATTCTTTAATTCCTTTGTCAATTTCTTTGTCAATAGATAATGCTATACAATGACTTAAAAAGGTCTGACCAAATGAGGATTTTTTTTCCAGATATAGCAGATGTGTGTGTATTCCTGGCCTCTGAAGAGAGCAGTTATATAACAGGAGCAAGCATTGAAGTAACAGGTACGTCTTTTAACACAATCACCTTATGTAGAAACAAGAATAAATTTGTGAATTTGAAATATGCAAAACCAATGACCTACATCTCAGGCAACCGAATAGGAAAAAGTGCAACTGAATTTTTGCTTATGTATGCCTAATCATGATGACTACATTGTACTGTCATAATTTTAGGTCCAATGTTAAGTCAGATATTGTTCTTGATTCAAACATGAGCTGTGGTATAAATAATAAATAACAGATGGTTTTGTTATTCCCTTAGGTGGCCTGAACATGTAACAACCTGATATGAGGACTATGCAGACAGCTCAGGGATCAATTTAGTTTGGTTTTCAACATGTTTTGTACAAAATTTGATAGACAAAGGTTTCATCTTGTAAGATTAATGTAAGTGGGATGGAAGGGAAGAGTACTTTAAGAAAAAAAAAATGAGCATAATTGTGAGGAATTAAAAATGTTAAGCTACATAAAATCCTGGTTGCTTTCGGCAAATGATGACCTTACTTTCACATTCATAAAAATCTATTGAGAGTGCCTCTCCATTCTTGATAATAACTCAAGATTTTGCTACCAGTATACCATTACGACTACCATATATATATGCATATACTTATGTAAGTCAAGATTACATATCTCAAGATATTAATAGCCATACTTTATTGTACAGTTCTTTGCAAACCAGTTATACAGTAAAGCAACTTTATGTACAAAACAACAAACTCAAAATGAGTGTGGAACTGAAAATAATTGGAACTACAGGAGTAAAATATAAGGCAAATAAACTTGTGATCAAATCATGATAAAGTGACTCAAGTAACCAATGTTGATCCACGGTTTTGTATAAACTAAGTGTTAATATAGTGGTTTTGTAAGTAGTGTGGTTAATGTGCAGAGCTCCAGATAATGATCAATCCTCTATGGAAGGGTAAACACCAATTCCTTGCAACCCTGGCACGCCCATGCATCTAGCATCCTTTTCATCTTTTAAAAGTCTGGAGAGCCCATTGCTTTTCTACACATACTACATCATTGCACAATAACAGGTGTAAAACTGGAAAATACAATCCATGTGTAATAATATGCTTTAATAATTTGATGGCACAGGCAGAAATATTGGTACATGTACATCTATGTTACTGTTTTTTCATGGGTTCCTTTCAAGCATCTTTTATGTGTAAGCATATCTACATACATCTTCACAGCTATTTTGTAGCCACTGTACTTCATCCATGACCTGACAAAAACACTTTTGCACAAACAGCAGCAACAACATACAGCAGCACACTAAGCCCTGCCTATTCATCTCTAATCCGCTGGTCGTGCATTGCAAGAGAACTCCATAGGAATAAATACTCATCCATACAAAGTTATAGCATAGAAAATATCAATTGCATTGATAATCTGCTTATCCTTTAGTGCTATATACGTAACATATCAAACTTTGACAAAGACCTTAAAAGGTTGTATATACTTCCTCAAACATATATAAGCCCACTGCTAATCAGGACAAAGCAGCTGTGCTGTCCTCCTTGTAGTTCAGTCATTCTAGGATGATGCAAATGATCATCATCACTTCACAAAGTAACCACAGGTACTCGACATACATTTGCACTACAAAATGGACAACTTTTATATTTACAAGGTGATGAACATTTTCCTTTGTTCAATCAAGAGTTAACAGTCCTCTGCAGTCCAAGAAATGAGGCTACACATCCCTTATAAAGGTGGCAATATGGCCCACATTGGGCAACCTACATGTATTTCCAGATTGGTTGAAACCATTCAGAAACAGGGGTGGCCTGCTTTTACTAGATCAACACCTGTGAAGGCCAGACATGTCCTCATCACTTCTGTTTTTTCAGTCTCTTCATGTGTCGACTCGCTCCTGACGGGCGTTTCTTCCTCAGCTTCTCCTGAACATCGGAGTACTTCTTCTTGTTGTACCTAAAAGATAAAGCGAAATTGCTTCATGTCCAGGTACTTTCAGCAAGCTACCTAAAGGGAAGGGACTACCAAATACTAGTAGACTTTCCTATGCAAATGCAATCACTTCAAAACACATTTATCTACATTTCAAAACTTTACCCCCACTGCAAAGCTGGCCAGGTCTGAATTGGTTCGAAATGCTTGAGGTCAACTCAACCGTTTTAATGTGCTTCGGCCAAACAAATGAAATAACACCAGAATTTCACCCCCTATTCCAATGGGTCAGTCCAGCCAGTGACCTCAAATTCAGAGGTCACCTACAGGTCATAACATGTCACAAAAGTCACAGCAAGGAGCTTTTATCTGATATAAAAGCTCCTTGGTCACAGGTTGTTTGTTTTTTTGCAAAATTTTAGAAATAGACATGCTTCTTTCATGCATAACAGAAAACTCAACCTTTTTGATTTAAATTGCCCAGGAAAATATATTTAATTTAATGTTCGGGCTAAGTGTGCCCTAAACTGCATAACTCCAATTTTGCCCCTTCCCTGAAGTCCCTCTTTTCAACCTCCTTGCTGTTATTAAGTGATGGCAAAGAAAATATGGATGCATGTCCTGTTTCTTCATGTCTCGTGTTTGGCCACAAGACATGAAGAAAAAGGCACGAAATGGGAAGCCTGATAAAAATGCCTAAAAACACGTCAGAACAGCTTAGAGAGTAGCATTTGGGTATACCACAAGATGCCAGTGTCGTTTTATTTTGCCAGCTCCAAAATTAGAGAATCTAGAAATTCTTTGGGATCATAGGTGCTTTGTCACATAAATACAGAGTGAATCCAAAACTGTCAATTTTGCCTGCAGTTTTAACGCCAGCTAATAGGAGGCGCTGGTGAAATGGGTCCTCTTAGGTAGGCACAAACACACTCATCATCATGGCTGCCTTAGGGTAATTATTTACACCTGTCAATACCATTCAATGCTAATCAGGTGGAGGTGTTTAGTACTTTATGGAAAGACCCAAATCAAATGTTATAATTATTTTTATAAAAATAAATCCTCACATGTTGTAAGTTGGGACCAGAGGTCAACATAAAATTTTAGGATTACTACAGTAATACACTTACAAGCGTCACATATTTTGTCTGATGCAATAAAGTGAACCCTCTATCATGGCCACAAGAGAGACTTTCTTTGGGGCTCCCCACCAATCGCCTAGTTTCTCTCAGCTTTTAGGTACATAAATGAATATTCAGTCAACGAAATGAGCAAAAGTGTTCGTTAATACTGGGTTATTTGCTATAAGAAATTTTCAGACCAGAGATAACTATTTTAGTAGTTGCTTTCAAAATACTTACTTTCTGAACTCAGCATCTGCCAGTAGTTCATCCACAATGGTAGCCTTCCTGTCCTTCTTTGGGACCCGTGAACGGTAGAAGTCAGCGGGGCTGTCCTCCACTGTACCCATCTACATGCATGTGTGTAGCAATACATGACCAACACTCAGAGAGCCTACTTACGTACACATTTGCAGAGTACACAATATAAGACAAAAATTTTCAGCTAAATTCTAAATAAATTTTTGTGTCAAAATATTTTGGATCCAAATTAATTTTCTCAGAAGGCCACGCTAATTATCACAATTTTATTTTTCAGAAAATTGAAATTTTAATTTTATTTAAAAATTTTTGAATGTCCTTGTTGTTCAGATCTTTACTATGCTATACTAACATTAATTATTGAAAGTAATACGTACCTGGAAGTACTTAGGGTATGCCTCTCGGTCATTTTTCTTGTAGAATCTTTTGGGGTCCAAAACCTTTCGCATCTTCAACACATCCAGGTCATTCTTAGTTTCAGCTGTCAGCTCAGGAGCCTTCATGTCAAACCATTTCCTGCCTGTCGATGCTTCACGTTCCTCCTAAAAGCAGTCATGCACACAAGCATATTATTTTGTATACCTTCACAGAAGGTAAACATTGTTTTTGCCCTGTTTCTTCTCCAAACAAATAAGGTCCAGGACCAGACAGCTGTTACCATGGTTACCGGTAAAGTAGCAGGCACCCTATGGTATTTGGTTACATAATGTAAAAAATGGCTTGATACAGAGCTAATGGGGCTCAGGTCACTAAATTTAGAAATGTGCTGGAATAAGAATAAACATGACAGTTGCCAGTGTTAGACTACAACATGTGAAGGTAAACAATATGTATTTGCTGTTACCTTTCTAGTTACATTATGTATTATGCTAAAATATAACAAATTCATGCACCTATCCAATTCTTAAAGGTATGTGGTGCATATAAAATTTTAGAAATTATAAAAGTATAAAGAAAATTCCTTGGGGGAAAACTATTCAGCCATGGTACAGGAAATATAACCTGTAACTTAGCTGTGACATATACAATACAGTTCCATGTAAGTCATGCTACAATGCTAAAGTACAAGGCACCTTTCTTTTCTTCTTCAGCTGCTTGACAGTTTCCTTGTAAGGAGGCACGCTGTGCTTCTGCTCAAAGTCTGGAGTCACCACACTCTTTTTCATTATCTGGAAGAAACAACAAGAATTAAATCTTCTTTCCAAAAAGTTTAACCATGTTTCCGTCTACTTTTGATCACCATCTTTCACGAATACTTTTATATCTTTTTAGTACCACACCAATTTTATTTGTTGCTTCTCAAATTCTGCTGTCCTATTTTTTCCAGTTTGAGAAAGGAAAGAAAAATTTACTGCCTCTCCTGACTTCCAAATAAACGATGGGCCTCAAATTTCAGTGCCTGTACATGTTTATATTGGATGGTAGGTATATTATTTTTTTCACAATTGGAGTTTTGCTTATCAGGAACCACCATAAATATTGATTTGTTGCGTAAAATGTACCAAGGAAATCTGAAAACTTATTATTTGTTAAATCTGTTGTTATCTATGTTGTGTACATGTATCTTGATGATCAAGCCCCTCGATCTCTACACCCCCGACTTATAAAAAAAAAAAATTCTGCCTGCCAGTCCAATGTTTTCCTGAAAGAATACAAGAAGCGACAAATTAAATTGGTGTGACCTACAATTGAGAAAAAATTATCTGCAATCAAGTAGTACAGATACATGTTACATAGTGCAGAGTAAATAATTATAAATGGCAGGGCTATTTGTCCTAGTAGCCTAGTTATTGGCCTAACAGACTGATTACATGTACTTAGTTAATGGAGTATGCTTCTCACTTTGCCATATATAAATTTAAAAAAATAAAATGACCTATAAATTGTCCTACAACAACCATCTGCCAATCATTTTGCATAGTTTCTAACTCTAACCATTTCCAGCTTATATCTGAGCACAAGATCTTAGGGATTCTAGAAATGGGTGTCTGATTCATCAAGACAATCACAATTAGTATAATGGAGGGCCATTTGTTTAATTCTTCACAAACAATGGGATGTAATACTGGGGAGAAGGATCTCAGTATGATGGTCACCGTAAATGTAAACTGGTTATTATGAGTATGGAAAACAATGGGGTTATCAGATCCTGTTTGGCTGTCTTCCAAACTTTGAATGTTTTTTCTTCCTTCTAGTACTCTGTAGTAAACAACATGACATTTGGTCATTGACCTCGCTTCAACACTGATTGATTGGTACAAACCAGTCCAACAACTGTACAGTTGACTGGATCCCGCCACTCTCGAATTACAACACATGTTTTTTTTTTTTCTTTGGTGATTATAGTTTTTAATAAGTGCAATGTGGCTTAAGTTTGCACTTGAAACTTGAGTCTTTTTAGTTGCTCCATGCCAACAAGGAAATCACTTAAGTTGCTGAGTGAGAATACTGATATCTAAATTCAACAAAATGTTAGTTCTTAAATGAAGCCTGTTGTTTCTAGCTAATCTACCTCAAGAGCATCCCAGACCAAAAAATCCAGATCCTATAGCTGTTAACATGATACTGATACTGGTACTGATACTGACAAATACTGATACTGACACCTTGCTTTGTGCCACTTTTATGCACATGTAATGCATAATATTATATGAAAATTGTAGTGTCTCAAAATCCATGATCCAATTCCAAGAGCTACAATAGTGCAGGGATGCAAGGATTGATGTTGAAAATAATATTCTCCATGCAGAGGTTTTATTTGGGGCCTCATTTTGTAGTACTGTCAGCGATTTTTCGTCTACCTCCCCTCAAGCAGAGAATTTGGTCACGGGGCTAATAGTAATATGGTCAAAATCTACCATGGGGGGGTGGCAGACAAAAACATTGTGGCCATACATGTACCCCTGACTGAAACCTCTACTTGGAGAATAGAAAAAAAACTGTATTATTATTTTTTTTAACACAGAATTGACCGATGTGTTTTAAAAAAGACACATTTATCTGAAGTAGTTATTTATCAGCAGGTCTTTGGTATTTACAATTTGTAAAATGTAGTGACATTGAATACAGTATATCTTTGTATGTACAGGACTATTCCCATGTTTCACCTCCAGCTCTTTTGCTTGATTGCAAGGGCCACAGAGAGATAAGCAATTCTGCATCAATACAGAATTGATACAAATGGATACAGAACAGCAGGCAACTTAGTTATGCTGTCCTAGATACATGTATCCGTACAGATACAGAAAATAAGAACAAATCCAGCAAACATGTATATATGGTCGTTCAATGACTCTGCATTGTACATTTCTGTCTGTAATTTATTCATATCATAACTTAAGAATAAGACACACGTTTGCAACCATCATCCAGGTTGCGCCAACCCTGGCACAGACCAATCAATACATGCATGACCTTTTCCATGTTTCACTGAAACCTAAACTGCTCCAATGCTGCTCTCTTTATTTCTTTCCAAGACAGTTCTGATTATTATCAAGACATGATCACACGCAAACTATAACCCGGCATAGCTAGTCTGTGTAAAATTATCAAAGATGCACAAAGCATGGATAAAAATATTTACATGTAGTACTTCTAACCTCAGTGAGAAAACCAACTGCAGACCACTTGGCATATTAAAATTTCAAACATCTTCCAGTAGATCTTGAACCCTGTCTATATCGTGACTTTCGCTGTAAATACAGCATGTCTGTTGACCAGATGAGCAAATTGCAGTGGAAACTGGAAAGCTAAGTATAGTGTTAAGTTAACACTGCAATGAAGCATCCACAAAGTTGTTTGTATGCAGACGTGCAACTCCTGCGTGCCCCCAGGGTGTAGAATGCTGCAATTTACGCAGGAACGACCCTTAAGATAAGCCCTTTTAACCTGTGTGCACAACTGTCATTATTAGTAGGGTGGGGTAGACATTCATCACAAAAAGATATTGTTCAATCCTGCTTTTAGCAGTGTCAACCAATAAACCTAGAAAATGCAGCATACTTATCATAATGGCTGAATAACCCGATGGTAATGATAAAAAATGACTGGGTTATAATCAGGAATTTGACACAGCCTTGAACCTGAGATTTTATAAGGCTATGCTGTATTGCATTTAAATCTACATGTACATGTCGAATTGTTACTTTGAAGCATTGTTACTTCTAATCAACATGAAAGAACTGTGATGAAGACATCTTTTAAAATGTCTGTAAACCTGAAGTGTCAGGGTTAATTTGATCAGTCCTGCCAATACAAAGACCATGACAGGATCCCAGGACACATGCACATTTAGTGTAGTTGTGGGGGGCTAAATTTCAGACATGTTTTGCTCTTGGTTTCAAAGGAAATTTGGCACACTGACATCTATGATTGAGGATATACAGACTCATTTTCAACTTGAGAACCAACTGCAATAGAAAGGCGAATCTGAAAATGCAAAATAAACCTCTAAAACAAACAATAGCTAAAGGTGTCAATTTTTTTTTCAATCTAGATAACCTGCCATATGTTTTATACATTGACTGATATGGTTGCAACAGGGATACTACATGTAACTCCATGTTACAGAAGACTATCTAGCCAACCAGACATTGGTTGCCGGAAGATATAAGATTGAACCACAGCCAGCCATCCTACCATCAGCTTAAGTCTTTGCCACATATTGTGTAGAACCAGAAATTGAACAGGATCATTACTCATACAAATGACAGTCCTGAACATGATATGGATCATGGTTCCCTTGGAGGACAACTTATCATTTAGCTCATATTAAATCCAACTATTGATTTGCATTGTACATGTAACAACTGCTTCAAAAAAGGAATGTGGCACAGTGCACAGTAAACAACACCAAGGGGTCAAGGGTCACTTAAGTTGTGCTTCAGTTCCAAAATGACAAAAACAGAAACACACAAACAGGAAACGTGATAGGATGTATATGTCCTCAGTAATACATGTAGCCTCTTGATGCAGTAATTAATTTTGCTTATGCTTCTCTGACAAATAAATTCCCAAGTTTTTGTTTTTCATTTTCATGCTATTTTTGGGCAACTAAGCAAAATGTACTCTACTGTAAAGCTACTGCTTGCATAAAAGCTGTTAAATTGAAATCATTAGCACTGTTTCACTAGTTTACTAACTGGTAATAAGTAAACAATAAAAAAAAGGTGAACACTATGCCTATTGTGCTGTTTCAGTTAGCCTTGAAAATAATTTGTCATGCCCTTTGGCCATGTATGTATTGTTCCCAGCAACATCAGCCAGTCACATGATTGTGCAGGGGTGATTGTTTATCCAACCGAACATTCAACATGTGCACTTGATAACATGTCATTTTTATAAAAATATACAAGTAAGTATCTTTTTGGCAACTAAAATTCCCACAATGAACAGGATCCAGGTTTTAGTTTGTGTAAACATTCTGTTCGTCTCAAAACTCTTTTCTTTTTTTGTAAATAAGGCTATATCAATTTAATGTCTAGATTCTCTGGTCCACCCACTTCATTTTTTCTGATTTGAAAAAAATGTACATTGTATTATTCTCGTTACATGTAATATTCTACGACCCACAATTGAGGAAATCCTTTGCCTTCTTTGCGTTTTCAATGCTTAACATTCATTTTTGAAATGTCTAACAGCCACTGTTGACTCTGGCTACTGTGGTACAAAATGTTGTTTTTCTCTTCTTTTTTTTTTTAAAGCCCACTTAATCAATTGACATACATTTCCTGCAAAAATCTGTGAACCGAGAAATCCTATTAGTGAGGCCTAAAATACACTTGGGCAAAATAGGAGTCACAACGATTATGGAAGATAAGGGATGTTAAGTGCAGATGGTGTCTCAGTCATGGTTACATTCCATTTGCTACATATACAAACATGGGTGTGTATGGATAGTGTCTTCAACCAAAGAACATGGGGTTTGTTGACAATCAACCCTTCTGCCTTCGCATGTTACAACTCACCTTACCACAGTCACCTGTCCAAGTACATGTACACAGCTGTGTCTGATCACAACTGGATAAACATTGTGGACAAATTAGTTGTTCCTTTTGTTGAAAACTGTTGTCTAGCTGTTGCCCATTTACTGTTCTTGACATGGTTGTTTCTTTGACAAAAATGTGATTATCAATCAAGGTATGGAACAACTTAGTATTTTACCTAATAATAGATAAGTCATTTCCAAATCATGTGTTTGCTTGAATTTTGTATTCATCATCAACAGCATTAGACATATTCCTGAGGGGTTAAATTCCATTGACAGCTCTCCACTCTAGCTGCATTTTCCCTTTGGGGTATCTAACCAACAGCAGTACAGGTGTTGAAGTATGTATTTGGGGAGTAAATGTACGTTGTAAGTGTATTTGTTGTTGTCTGCATTCCCACGGTGCAATTCAGCCAACTAAGCACATCATGTTGACTGCCATACTGTTATGTTTGAAACTTTGAATAAAACCAAATAATCACCATCATCATGATATTTGGTATGTTGGTCAGTGTTGAAAGTGAAAAAAAATTATATCATGGGGCCCCTGACATGCAGCAGTACTTCAGTTATGATATTTTGTGTACTGGACATGTTTTCCCTAGGCAGCTCTTGGGCTTGCACAGACGTAACTGTTTTTGCCCCCTAGGAGCTTCTTTGGAAGTGCAGGGGCAAATTTGGACATTTTGATGGAGAAAAATTTTCAAAATAGGTCACAGATTATAGACTTTATGTTTGTAGGTATTGGAAGTATGATCTACATATTTAATGCTAATCATGCAGATGAGTGCCTCATTTGCATAAATTGCTACAATGACCTTCTTTGCTGGGATAACACTGTACTTATTTACTGTTCTTGAGTAAGGGATTATCTACTATATAAAAGTGATACACAGTGACATTCTGGTTGCAATCTCCAGTTTTGGACTCTCAAAGTATCAACTTGATATGTATGCAAATGATTTCACAATCAGAGACAAGCCTCATGTCAGAAAGGCAGCCATATTCCTACTGAAAATTACATTACCCCCCCCCCCCCCCCAAACATGAACATCACTTTTTATTCCCAGAATTTTGTAGCTGGATAGAATTTGTCACAATGGTTACAAATAAATTCAGATTGTGGCTATAGCATGCTACCTTCAACCATTACGTCATTTTGGAAAATATTTTCCTCAGATTTTTTTTTCAAATGCCTAGACTTGAACCTTTAAATCTTTTTGGATACCATCACGGGTCAAAATGGATCCTTAAAATTGGCTTCAAATTCCATCAACTGTGAGAAATTACCATTATCACATTGAAGTTAATCATATACAGGTGGTATCGAGATCTTAAGCTCAATTAGTATCATTCACACACCAAAAAGGTTTTATTCTGGCATACACCAAGGAGGTTCTATTCGGGCAAACACCAATTAATACTACCTCTTCATCCTGTCTATCCTTCATCAGGATGTTTGTCATGGTGGCGGTTTCTGCTGTCGGGTGTCGGTTGTCCAGGTTCAGGTACGTCTCCCCGACATCAATGCCAGGGTCAAGTTCAGAAGACAGCTGAATCCTGGGGGAAAACATGTCAACTGATATAAAAATCATGATCACAGCCACAGACTATTATTTTTATTATATTAAAAAATATTTAACGCTAACAAACTCAATACAGCATATACCAATGCCAGTCTGGAGTATAATTTCAAGACTTTTCAATACCCCCCTCCCCATGTATACACCCACCCACACACATTCCTATCTTTGTTCATACTAGTGGGATACACAGGTGGGATAAATAACTACTAGTACTTGCTGTCACCAATGCTTCACATGTAGTGAGAAAGGTAGGTGTTCATGTGTCAAGTGTTCCCCCTTACCAAAAGTCTTTCACCTAACAATGAGCAGCTGACTATACCTTCACTCTTTCAAAATTATCCATGTTATCTATACTGTATCCTTAGTGTTTACGTCTTTCTGGCTCGGAATCTGTGTTGTTGATTTTCTGTGACTACTATATACACACTGGGGCTGTGATCTAGTCAAAATCTTAAACATCATCATAACATTAGTTCAGAGATTTTAAAAATAAAACATATATCCTTGTAAGAGCTTTTGGAGGATTACTGTCTTACAATGTACATGCATAACATTAATAAATGTATTACCTCTTTCAAAGTAGTAAGGCCACTTAGGTCAATTTTTGCCCTTTTTATACCCTAGCCCCCAGATTCTTTGCTTTGGTCTTAAATTAATATCACAATAATGTGATGTACATGTATTGAAATTTGAATTCATGATAAATGTGCAATGCTTCGATGACCATACTAATTGTTAACTTACAAATTTATTTTACTTACATACCCACAAACACCATACATTTTTATTGATATTTATGTTCACCACAAACAATGTAAAATATATAAGAGATATCTCTTTCACTCTTTTTTTTCACTCTTTTTTTTTTAATAAAACAGGAATGTTTCCATGCTGGCTTATGACATGGCATGGGTAATTTTACCACCTTTTCATACACCCATCTACTCCTTTTTGTTGTAACAACAAAGAATCCAGCTTTTGGGCAAATTGGGGTGCGTGATCCTTGACAATTGGATGAATCTAAATGTTGTAGCCAATTAGACACAGAAAGACTTCACCATCACAGCCAGACTGCAGCACTTCCAGTAGCTTGTGTCCTTGGTTGTAATTGTTTGCTACCTGCAGTACCCTGCCTAAACTGTATGTGGGCCATCAGATAACTGTGAATAAACCTTGTATAATACTTAATAGTAATGTTGAACCTTTTCATACCATGTAAAATAACAAGGTTGGCCCTTTTCAAAGAGCCATTAGGTTACAAATAGACACATCATTAAGTCTGCAGAGCCGTTTCAGGAACTGGCTCATTCAATCAATCTGCCCTACTTTTTTCTGAACAGGTCCTAGAAGATGTAATGTTCATTTTAGCACTCTGGAACCAGACGATACCCAGGGGCGGCAGGCAGTTTCTTCGGTGGCTCAATGCAGTCTGCCCGCCATTCCAATTAATGCTCCTGGGAGATTTAGCCCGAGGGAGTTCCTTGGACTTTTACTCCCCGGAGCGCTAATTTTGGATCTGCCGGCAGACTCTCTTGGGCTGCAGAACAAACTATGTAGCTAGCTGCTCGGTCCAGTCTGACACCCAGGGTACATTTTAGGGATGGCTATAGTATACAACATGAACCCTTCAGTGTATATAGATCAGTATGCAGTTTCCCACCATTTTACGTATGGATATACTTCACATATACATGTATCTGCATTTCACTTTTATCAGCCATCTACTGATAACTGTTAGTGTTATGTAACATGTAAGGCACATCATATGACATCGCACATCATGCGCTGCTGTACTGCTTTGATGTAATGATGAACTACAATGTATGTCTTTACCATCTGAACCTTGAATGCGAGTGGGTGTATACATCCTGTACCTGGTGGCAGTTCCATGTAACACAATCAATACCTTAACCATTATGAAGATCTGTAACTAAAAAACAATCACTAATACACGTGTGACTGCCATGTTGGTATATTTAGTGGAGCAGGACTGGTGTTCCAATGTATCCTCCCATGTAGATGTGGTATATCATGATGCAAACAAGGCCTTTTTTGGCCAACTTTGTTATGCTAGCATATTGACCGCAAGCAGACTCTTTTGCAGCAGCAGGCCACTATGCGGAGTGGATAAGAATGTTTATTATATTCAAAATACCCAGGTTAAATACTTGGGTGCAAATGTTGCCGAGACCTTCAATTAATTACACAATCCTGTTTAGACTACAACTTACAGTACAAGTAGCATGCTCAGGCAAATAACATCCTTGTTTCAGCACAGAGAAACAAGTACCCATAGTAGTCCATACCATGATAGTGAGTGTCCTTCTGCACCAAATCCACTGTTTTCCATTTAACCATATAGACTTACCTTGTGGTGGTCCTTCATGCCACAAAAAATCCCTCCCTGTTAGTGTTACACACATGTACATCACTACAAGAAGATGCACTCCACTGAATGTACAGTTTGGCCCTAGGCACCACATTCCATGTGTAACTGTTAATAAATGTAATGTTGGCTAGGTTGTGTTCCCACTTCTCGCTTACCATGCAATAAAGCCATCAAAGCCTGCAGGTTGCTTGAGTGCCTCACCACTACCGGTACACTTTTTAAGTATAACCTATATGCCAAGTTGGCAGGGTTTATGCCCCATCTAATAGCACTTGCCCCAACAATCTGTACAGTAGTGTAGCCACTATCAAGTTAGACATAAACACGAGCAGGGTGGAATATGAATCTTCTTGCAACCACCACCCTACAAACAGTTTATATATGATTATCAGTGTGAGGTGAATATACGATTCAGGATTTTCAGCATACCCAGTAATCATTTGGCCAAGCATACCCGGTAGATTTCAGGGGGCACAGTACATTAAGCCCGCCATGCAGTGTTATGTTTCAAAAACACACATCAATTCTTCAATTGAGACCTTTTCTTTGAGTTTGACTCTTTGCGATCGTATAGTAGTCTGGCATGAAATTGTGCCAAGATGAAAAATTGCCATTTCAATTTTCATTTTTGTCAGTGTGATGGGGCAGGAGGTTGTTTCAGGTCACCCATGTGGGCCCACAAGACCCTACCAAGCAGCCTATTTTTCGGTTAACCACTAAGTTTTGAATTACCAGAAGGCTTATTATTTTGCCTCAATCTCTGCTAGTACTTACCTTTGTAGAGGCTGTATATCATGTGTGGCCTACTGAAATAAGGACAAGTCAGGTTACAGGCCCTGAAGAATTAATCATAAAGAGTTCAACAATCTCATTGGCCAAATAATCCGTAACAAACGTCTGATCATTTGATAGTCGCTTTTCATTGGCTGGGGCAGATTTATTCCATGACGTCAAACCATTTACTGGCTTCTGATTGGCCAAGGTCACATCATGCGGTACCCCCATCGAAAAGCACCTGGAACGTCTATACCCCGTGGCCCAATAAAAGGAGACCGTGACCACCGTATTAGTTTGCTAAAACAATGTAAAACATACATACTCCTGCCGACCATTTCGTATGCGTGAAAGAAAGTGAAGGAAATCTACAAGTTAATTTTGGAGCGTTGGGGTTTTCACACGGACATGTCTTTCACACTTTGAGACCTCAGCTAGAAGCTGGGAGAGACATGATGCTAGAAGTTTTGCTCACTGTTTCTTGCGCCACGAAGACTTTCCAGGCTTCGGGCCCGACAAATCGGGTACGATGACTTCGGCCTGCTGCTCGTCTTCAGCCGACGGCCGCTTGTCGATCATGAACGAGGCGGCAGATGTGGCTGCAGACGTTCCCGCCTCGGCAGCGGCGGCCGAACTCGTGGCTGAGGCTGACTCCGCCATCTTGGCCCGCATGCTCCGACTTGCCATCGCCACCAGTTCCTCCATTCCCCCCTCGTCGTCGCTCTCAGACGACTCCATAGCCGAGTCAGAGTCTCGGGGATCTCGGGAGGGTCTGGAGGAAGCCTCTGGTTTAGACTGTGGAGGGCTAGTCTTGCAAAGTCCGCCCGTCACCCGCCGCGCTGGGTCCGTTCTGCGAACCATGTTGCCCAATCTTGTTTGGGACTAGACAGATGGATACTCACGGCCGGAAGTCGCCTGTAGCAGCGCCCCCGTGCGGATACTTCCGCCCACCACGAACGGCCGGACTGGGCGCAGCTCGGGCAACTCACAGATTCTTGAGCTTCACTCAGCAAAATTGTAACCTTGCCTAACCAATTAACAAAATCAGCAATCAGTTCGCCTGAAACACCCAATAGCTAATCGATTTACGTTAAACCTTTGATATATCTGTCCCTATGTTGATTGCCCCCGACGCTTGGTCCAGGGATCTCCACGGACAACCACCCCATTTGCCATGCATTTCCCATTCTCAGAAGTTGAAAATATTTTCCTGTACAAATATTATCCCTTTAACCTACCTACCTGCTGCTTCAGAATTTCTAGGTCATTCAAGCTTGTTGGTATGCAAACAGCGGGCCATAATTCCCATTTGCCTCAACATATGGTGTTTTGGGGTTGATGGTTTCATCAAGCCAGTATTGTGATTAACTAGAAAGAGAGTGAGCATTACAAATCACAGTTGATTGCTTGTTGTTGCTTGTCCAAATAAATGTTAAGTTTGTGTGTCTTTTTTCGCTAGTGAAATGAAACAAGAAATAACTACGATTATTTTGTCAGTATATCATTGGGTAGGTATTTGGGGATGGTCCTGATAACTTATGTTAACTTTAATGTATTAATTGGCAATTATACGGAACGCCATGAGCCTAAAAGGAATTATATCATTTGATGTCATTGGTATTATTCTACCAGACTCCATAGGTTGTTGGAAAAAATGGTAGTGATTTGGCAACTTGTTGACCATTTGCGATCGACCAGCGGACACTTGTATTCAATGACCTCTGATAAGATAGTCACCCTATTTCACGCCCATGTCCATTTTATTTTAGTCCACCAAAATGTCTAGTAAAGAGTATGTATCATAGCTGTTTAACGGCATACCGTCGCATGCCTTATACTTACTGGTCATAGGTGATATTTGCAGGCGAACATTCCAATGTACATGTGTCCGATCTATAGACTATCAGCTGAGACACTTGCTGTCGTGTGCAGCTATAAAAGAATTTCCACAAAGTTATAGTTATTGACATATTTGGTGTGGCACTGGGTGACCCCCAAGATAAGTGCCGTGCTGATTGTTACCCACAAAGGTCTAGATATGAACGTACTCAATCAACACTGGGTCGAGCGCTGTTGCCGGTGGTAAATGCTTTCAGAGGAGCCTCCATCTTCGGAACGGAGAAGTTGAACTTTTTGACGCGGTCTGGGATTACATCAACGTCTTTATAAACTATGCAAACATTGTCAGATTAGGCCGGCTTAGGGAAAAACCCCGTAGCATTTGATGATAATTTTGGCATTCCCGCTGGGGTGCGCTTAAATCCCCCCCCCCCCATTTTACAACTACATTGTACTCCCATTTCACACAGTGACAAAGAATTGATTAGTGAGTTCTCTTGTCTGTACTGAAGGGCCTGAAGGTGAGTGGGTATGGTATAGTGATGAGTCACCCCACAAAAATGCCCGTTGTTCACAGTGAGCAGCAGAGAATTACCGGGCGGCTTCCTGATCTGACGCGCGTTTACTAGCCTCCACTGAGCAGCCGTTTTGACGTGCATGTACAGTTTTTAAGTTCTGATTGTAAGGCCAGTTTTCTGACAGTGGTTGACCCAAACCACGGGCGACAAATATTTGTGTCTCGCATTGGATCTGTAGCACATGCTTGGTATTGGCCTTGTTGTATCTTGTTAGTATTCAGTTCTCAAATGCCGAGCATATGCCATGCTTTATTAGTTTTTATGCAGTACTCATGTTCCTGTCTTCACCGTAAAAAAATTAGACAGTTCTTGAAGTAGTGATCGAGTCCAAAAACGGGTGGGTTGCTGCTGCAGTGAACTGTCGCGCCTGACAAGGTCACGGTCAGGTCGATCACGCCCGAAGATGACTAACCGCCGAGGGCAACTTCACCACTGGACGGCCCTGTCAGTGTTGAGTGCTAGTTGTAACATGTTACATATATGGTGTAGGAACAAAATGATTTTCAAAGTAGTGCTGGATTTCTTACTAGGGCCATACGGAGTCATGGTCACCCGGCCACAACGAATTATTGTGGATGTCGATGGGCATAATGTTATGATGAATTTCCGTGCCATTGATTAAGGGTGGAGTGTCAACATGCACGGTGCTGTTTAACCAATTATGTGGGGAAATAATGCATATAGCAATTTTAGGCTGATGTATGATGATACATATCTATTAAGAATACTTTTGACCAATTAACAAAAAAACAAGAGCGATTGGATTCCATTTCTAGTCGCAATTCTCTACTCCGCAGACGTGGCATCGTTTTAACTTAAAGCGCCAGGAGTTTTCGGCAGTACCTGTGACATCCCATTCAACCCAAATAACAACAGATCAAAGATTTACTCTATATAAAAACACTCCATGTCTAAAACTGGGGGCACCCTGAATGACTTAGTACGTGACGACTGGTAGGTGTCCGTGGCAAATCAACATGGTGGCTTAGGCACCCGGAAGTGGCGGTGCATCGCCGCTAGTGGTCGCTTTGCCGCGGAGTGATACAACCCAGATACTACACAATAATTCTATTCACTGCGTCATGTGTTGATCGCAATGGCACAAGAAGGGTTATCTAATCATTACCGGTGTTAAGGCCTGCAATCTCCCAGAGTGTCATGTAGCAATTAAGCAAGTCGTTATATACGTTACAAAGCAATTAAACAAGTCATTTTTTGTGAGATTATGTGAGTCAAGCTCCGACATAAGGATGAATGGAATCTTTAGATGAGCATGTCTATCATTCTGCCCTGAAGTTGTCACTACCTGTAAAAAGATCAGAATTCGAAAGCAACAACTTGATTGTACTACTAGAAATATAATGAATAATAAATTCATTGTGCGATACACGCAATTGACTATTATAAAAAACAAAATGCAATTATTCATACATCATGAATGATTTAATAACTATCTTTAAAGCGAATCAAACAATAACGCTACTCAACGCTACTCAGCGCTAACTTCACAACAGAAGAAGAATGTGTATGCATGCTTGTGGGTTGGACGTAACGTTATGTATGCATGCTGTATGTGCTGTGCTACGAATGAATGAATGTATGCATGCATGGACTTTGGCATGCATGTTTGAATGATAGGAATGAATAAATGTATGCATAAATGCATGCTTGTTTATACGAACACATGCTTTTAGCCTTATCGACTGATAATAATCGACGTATCACGAGTGTTTCTCCGAAGTTTGATTTTGCAAGTAAAGGTTCCCATTTGCTAATATCATTAGATCATCTTCTCTAGTCATTTTGCCCAGGCCAAAGTAGTTTTATCTTACAAGGGATAATATCATGGCTTTTTCTGATCAACCATGGTGCATGCAAATGGGGACCTTGTTTGAATAATTCATATATAACAAACTTAACAAAAATAACTTACCTTTCAAATGCCACAAGTATGAAAATCAGATCATTTACTTCTATGAAATGTTCGTATAGGCCGGGGGGGGGGGGGCAGGTTTATAGCATTTTGTCATTAATTATGCAAATTTTGGATTCTGATTTTGAAGACCCGTCAGCCCCCTTTGTGTTATTCTCCTTCAAAGTCTGGAACAATACCGGCTCCTGTAGTTCATATAGTATGTCCATAGCATGTACATTAGTCATGATACCAAAACCGGAAGTTCCGCTGCAGTGCCGTAACAAAGCACACATACACACACACTGTGACACACACGCACGCACACACACACACGAACATACCATATAATGGAGTCTACTAAATTTTGTATACCATAAAGGGTTGTAATTTTATTGCTGGTGTACACAATAAAACTGCCGATACACAAAAGCCTGAGTAACTACTTATAATTACTAGTGTATTAGCACAGCGTTTTTTTTTGTCCCAGTGTTGTTTACACTTCAATCTGCTGTCCAAAATAGATCTCCCTAAAAACCAGTCTGGTCATATGCATCACCGTTAAAGACGATGCTACAACAGAATCTGTTTCCTGGCCCCTTTGTAACGAAATTCTTAAACTAGTATGGAACATTTGCTTACATGTACTGCTGAAATAACTAGTGTCCGGCAAACCCAGTGTATATACTTTCAATTATTTCACATATTGAGCTTTGCCCGCTGTTTTGTCCGTGGCTAGCACGCTCAACAGCGCCTCCTTGTTGTCCTGCACCCACTGGTCCAGGCTCCTGGTACCCGGGTACAGCTGGCGGGTCAGCTCGGCGCTACGGTCCGGGTTACCCAGGCGGTAGAACTTGAACATGTCGCCGAGGTGCTTCGCTCCCGGGAACGGCAGTTTGCCGAACGCGTCCGAGGTCATCTGTGAACATGATAGCCTGGTTACCAAACCCTAGCCCGATCTCAAGTATCTATCGTGCATACACGAAAGATATTGGAGGTTGGGGTATGGTATCCAGGCTATGAACATAAAGGATAGACAGGTTATAAGTTGTCTACAGCATGCAGGTCGTGGATTGATCAATCTGTTCTGCGACCGTTACCTACCGTATGTACTTTCATCACCTTTGGTCATGAAAACCACGACCGTGGAAGCACTCAATGCTACTTTAGTTTGGGCCGTGAAATTCTTAGCAACCTCATATGCGTACTGGTTTTCCCCCCGCTTACCTTGGTCGGCTTGAACACCTTCGGCGCCAGGTGCTTGGAGAGAATGTCTGCGTGTTGCTGGATGGTGATGTTGTCCGCACACAAGCCCACGGTCCGGCCCAGCCATTCCGCCCTGTTCTTGAAGATCCCCCTGATCGCAAAACCCGCGTCAGGAACACTGATGCCCTGCATAGGAGCGCCCTCCATCGCCCATCCTGTAAAATTACACCAAGTAACAAAAAGTCAGTTGTTGAAATGTTTTTGTTTAAAACTAATCATTGCACCTGATGTCACATACTATCACATTTCCAAACCGGGGCCCGTCGGACCGGGATGTTTGTGAAAACAAAAAATAGAAATATAGTATACGTAAAAAATAAAAACAACGACTATTCTCTTTACGTTTGTGTGTCACGGTTTGGTGTCATACTTTTCGTCCCCGAAAGCTGCCCGGCCGGGCCCCGGTTTGGTAATGTGACGTAGGCCTTAGCTGGAAAAGGTATTTACTGTACTGCAATTACACTAGCCATTCTATATACATAAGACTGAATTCGTCGATCAAGGTTATGAAAGATCCGCAGCACAATTTTTTTGTCAAGAATGAGTGATATACCTAGCTCATACGTCCCATCCTCCAGTTGACGCGGCTTGAACACGGTGAGGTAGTTGTCGTAGTATGCGGGAAACATGATGTAAGTGGCGGGTAGGTCGATAGACCTCATGTACTCCTCGATGTGCGCTTTGGTTTCGAAGTGCAGACACGGGAACCCCGCGGTCTTCTGGACGTCTTCGAGGCTGCTGAACACCACGTGCTGTACACCGGCAGCTTTTGCTGCATCCGCCACAGCCTTTCCCTAGAGTAGATACAATTTGAACTAATTGGGCGAAATATCCGCGATATCATGCGTAGTACTACGAACTAGATCAATAGAAGACACTCTTGGTATCATATATTTGCCGACTTCCGTCAATTTTTTTTTCTGAGTGTAAAGTTTACTTCCGAACCAGTGGGAAATTATTTCTTACTAGTCTAGTTCACAAAAAATGTTTAAAAAGCTTACCTGCTTTATTTCCAGTTGATCGAAGTCTGGGAGTTCAAAATACTGCTGGGTCATGATAAAAGTGCCGTATGCACCCTGGACAGGAGAAATATATGTTGCGATAAACTGCATGTTTGAGTACCAAGCCGCTTTCAAATCTTATCAAATATAAACCCAATGATAAACCTAAAAGTTTTACCACCTGTGATTACGTTTAAGTTTTCGAATTGTCCAGCATAGTTACAGATGTAGTTTTTTTTTTTCTTCGGATGTGTTAATTTTCTTCTATCTTTTCTTACTTCTTTCTTTTTATATTTCTGACATGAGAGTTCAATGAAAGCACCCATGCAAAACTTGTCTATGTTCGTATATACTTATTCTTGTAAATGGGATTCTAAGGAAATGACAATGTTAGAACTATACCACACAAATGCACAAGAAGAAACTGATTTTGTCAAGAACAATTGCGCATATTTGATTGCATGCTGAACATTTTGACATGTTTACATTAATTACATGAATTCATAACTAAATTATGTTAATTTTGGCGACACCTCAGGGCAAGCCTAATGGTATAGTATTGCGTGCGAGTAGCATGATAAAAGACAAATAACTGTGAGATAAACATCTTGTATGTTCCAGAAGGCTGACCTGCAATGCCCTCTCCAGTGAGCCGGGATCGTCATAACTGCCTTCAACGACCTCAGCACCTCTCTCCTGCAGTGCCTTAGCCTTGGCGCTAGAGGCGCTCCTCGTCACTATCCGGACTTTGAAATCAGAGTCTTCCAGAAGAGCATTGGCCACCCCGCCTCCCTGTGATCCTGTGTAGATAAGACGATGAAGGTGTATCAATCAATTAATCGATATTTTAATATGTCATTCCTGTCTGCTCTTGTTTCGATAGGAATCTGCACCATGAAGTGTTATTATGTCTCAGCACTTATGAAATAGATACAAAAGAAGGCATTTGCTTCGACATCGAGTTTAGCCCCCTTAGCACATATGTTGAAAGTGTCCAAAGACAAATATTTAAATATTTACTTCCGCCCACTCCGTGATGTCCCGCAGTATTACACAACGTCCGGTTTAGTTTTAACATGGATGCTCTGATCACCATGCACAAAATGTGTACATGGTAATCTTGATCATATGGAGAGCATGTGAAATTGTTCCAGAGAGTTGGTATCAAGCGTGATGCTGGAACTCCAGCCAAACCATCTACTGGGATAACAATCTTCGGACTATTCTTGTGGATAGACTAGTACATACCGTCAGCAAAATACCAGCGGAGCTAGATTCGGACTCGAGACAAAGAAACTGTCGCTGGTAACTTATCCTAACTTGAGAAATGCTGTGTAGTTAAGTTTATCATGAGGTCTATCATTATACAGTGCTTTGATTTCTACTTTGATGAACCCCAGGCCTCCAGTCCTGACTGGACCTCCAGAGAGAACCAAGACGACATTCCAGTAAAACTAGATGTGATGGATGGCCTGGCTGGTTGATGGATGAGGCACCCAGATGTCCGTTGTTTTGCACTCGGGGCGAGGCGTGTGACGCTCCACGGCGTTAACACCGTGCAAGACATATCCCGTAAATTCGCTGACGTAAGCTTCTAAGATATGGAGACATCACTGCTCGTCCACCACACACTCACACCATCTCTCTCCCTTTTGCCCACTCCGAACTCTCATGATCTCAACGTGTCCACTTCACGGTTACCCCCTGTCGCACAGTCGGCGAGATTCGGTCGTATTTGCTGATCGCCAGAAAAATCACCACCGTTTTAAATCTGAAATATTTACACTGGACGACTATGGGGGCTGGGAGAGCAGTTAACCTTGGGACGACCGTGCATATTACGGCCAAAAATGTCATGATTTAGCTATCTACCTTGCAGATTCGTCGGCCGCTCGCCTATTCCTGCTGTGACTCACACAAACACTAAAACCTCCTTGCTATAAGTGTAAGAATACCTCAGTGGCTCTCCGTGGAAAACATAAGTACATTTCAAAGTAGATCAAGGCATTATGGAATTGGAGGGCCATACAGCAATCGGATTTCTGACCTCTAAGAAGATAACAGAACAATTTCACCAGTTCTAGTCGTTTTGTTAATTATTTTAATCTTTTAATATGTAACTGATACTGCTTAACCATACGTAAAACGAAGGAGGATAAAACTCGCCTGTTGCTCCGAAAACGGTGATGAGTTTCGCCATGTTGCCCTGAGTCGGTTGTTGTTATCCAATCCACAAATGAACAAAGCTCTAGATGTTGTATCTCTCTAGATCTTGGTGTTCTGGCAACTGTTCAATCACCACACGAAGTGTTGTTTTTATGCACACGCCTACCCCGTGGGTTGTCCCATTATCCAAATGGGTACACCTAGGGTCAACAGTCAAACTTTGGGCAGGCAATGCGAATAGCTGGGCGTGTGGTTCAATATTGAATGACTGCGTTACGCCTTAGAGTACCAACAACAGAAATAAATACGCAAATGAAGCTCTTTGACAAAAGTTGAAATAGATCTATATATGTAGCCTCCAAAGCAGGCTCTATGACGTTTGTTTCACTGTTTATTTGTGTTGTTTTCTGATTATATAAAGTCTGTGCTATTAAAGAGCTACCTTTCTTTAAACACCATTGCGCAGCAACAAGTCTGAAGCTGTTTAATGGATAAAAAACGTCACCTTATATAGGAATTAAAATGGCATGCCATGAAGCCTTCTATGGAGGCTATAGCTTATCTGGAAGGGTTGTACCATTATACATCCGGTTGGGGGTGCAGAACATTTTAGATAAGGCCATGCCCTTCAAAACACGTTCTACAATGGGTTTCTATGCAAACTAGAAAGGCAACATTTTTGTAAAAATGCAGAATGTTTTCCCTGTAGCCTTTTGTAAAGCTAGGCACACAATACTATACCAATAGGCTAGCATATACAGCACATGTATATGTATTATGTGCGAATGAAAAAAGGGACATCTTACATCTGCTTGTTTTTTGACCAGGTCACTAAACATACAATTATAGGCTCGCCCTATGATATTTGTGTACGATTAAAAAGGCCCGCCCTACATCTGCTTGTTTTCTACCAGGCCATTGACGTAATTTATGCAACTGGAGTCATTTATTGAATTGCTGTGATAATAAATATACTTTGAGCACACAAAAGAATATTCGCAATTGTGCTTGACATATTCAGTTTCTTTTTGTTCATTTTTGTGAAATAGATGTCATTTGGAAAAGGCTCATAGGAAAAGTCTCAAGTAATTTGGAAAAGTCTCATTTGGAAAAGTCTCAAGTCTCATTTGGACATTAATAATGAAGGCTTCACCCACATTATTGAGAGAACTTTCTGCATCAACAGAGCTGCACCATACATCTACTTGATGTCTGTCCACCCTACATTTGCTGGCCGTGGAAAGTACAGACGTCATCGTTGACGTCACCGTTGACGTCACTGTCAGTTGTAAGCTCTGATTGGTTCGTGGCAGAAGAAGAACACACCAGCAAAGACATTGTGTTTTTTGTCCCTATCGGGGACAACATAATAACCTCGTGAAAAGGGAGTCAAAATCTCATCTCCATGAAAAAAAAGTCCATGAAAACTTACCAGGATAACCCACCTCCTAAAGTGGCCAAAAGTCCTTCGATTTCTGTCATTTTTATACGTCTTTATGTGCCCATAAACAGATAAAGAAGCACAAAATTTTCCAAAGAAAATAAGTTTTAATGCTGTTTACTCCGTACTATTTTCTACCCTCGTCGGGCACCTTACACGCATGCGCTGATAGTCATGTGATAGTTATTCGATGGTTTCTTTCATCATGATGGGATACTTTCATTACATAGGAGGGTCAGAGGTTAAGAATACGTCATATTTGCATTTCCGCCATGTAACTACGTTAGGTAGTGAAAGCTCAGTGTCTATAAATATCTAGCTACGGGAAATTATATTTATAATCATAACAGACTTTTCTTCAGACTCTTGTTTCTTTCGGTATCTATAACGTTATATATCCCATGGGAATGAGACTCTTTGCAAAAAAAATGCTAGTGAGAAAATTCCATGACCCTCGCCCCCTCTATTGTTATTGGGTGGGCCGACTACTCACTCTTTGCAGCCAGGGGCTGAATTGCGAGGAGCTTACAATAGGCGGGGCTAAATCGCAAGGGTCTGGAGCGAGCTGCCATTCGGCGCCACTCAGGTGACCTCAATACGACTGTCGCAAGTGTCTGGAGCGAGCTGCCATTCGGCGCCACTCAGGTGACCTCAATACGACAGTAATTGCCCCGGGTGCGGCCAAGGTACTGTAGGTTTTGAACCAGTCGCACATGTGGCGGGTTCTTTAACGTGCCCGGGGTGTGGCTCTCCCCAGACACGGGACCTCCATTTAACGTCCTATCCGAGGGACGCGGCTCATTTTCACCTGAGTAAAGTGACGAAAGTCGTGTTAAGTGCCTTTCCCATGGGCACAAGATCGGTAGCACGGCAGGCACCTCTCGGTCACGAGGCGAACACAATACCAATGTGCTACGCGACCCCACCATCTGTAGCTTGGACACAAAGCTCCAGTTACTGAGTATAAAAGGTGAACATACCGAGAAGAATAGCGCATGAACACCTTAGCACTCTTTGCTGTGATTGGTCTGGGAGCTAATCTCTGGATTCGTGTCACTGATTATGTGGGTAACAGGGCGTTGGCTTCACCAGAAGACGCTTCATCCCAAAGGCAGCTAACATCAGTTGTTGTAAGGTCCGGTCCTTGTAGAGTCTGAGTCTGAGTCAGGATTCAAAGGTCAAGAGGCATGGCGAAAGTAATCACTGTTTTTGGAGCGACAGGTGAGTTTTCAAGTGATTTTTCAAACCACTTGTTTCTGGAAATTGCAAACAAACAATACCGGAACACTACTTTCTTTCTCTCGGCAGGCTCACCCTACAACAGCGCAGACAAGTAGTCCGTCTTTCACAATATGTAGCCTCTACCAGGCACGTGCACCGCGGATGGCTGGTTAAATAGGAGAAATTGGACTAATAGAAGGAATAGTATGCTATGGAAGTCGGCCGGTCAGAGAAGGCAGTACGCTATCCGCGGAGCCTGGTAGAGGCTAACATGTATAAAGCCGTCAATAACTGAATATAACTAAATAGCCATCCCATCCACAATATTCTTACCCAAATGAAAACACCAACGTTACCAGAGGAAACCAGCAATGCTTCATCACATTCACCTGCAAGGCAGAAACAGGTATACAGAAGCCAATACAATAGAACACTTTTAAGATGGGGCTGCCAAGCACTATGGCTAATCCCAGCTTCATCCAGCTGTAATCCAGTGTACCATTGTATATTGTCACCACTATCTTTTTCGTTCCTACGCAATACTTTTTTGCTTATTTGGTTGCACCACCACAACCGGTCACACAAGAGTAAAGGTGGTATCTCACTGCACTTGGGGCAAGGGTGCGGCACTACGGGGTTCGCTGTGGGACTGATTTTTTTAATAATTTATATACTGTGTGATACGTAAAAGTATGACTTAGAACTTAGTTAGAAGACAACAAAATGCACAGAGCGTAAGAAAAGTCGTTCTTCATCTCTAAAATTCGTTGAGTAATCTTTCTAACCTCCCAGTGCCGAACCGGTGCACCAAATGCAGTGAGATACCCATGCCCCAGGCGGAGCTTTGTCGTGTATTGTTTAGATGTAGCTGAAGGTTCATACTGGCTTTAGCTGGTAACCATACCATCGTGTTATTACAGCTGGAAAGACAGGAGACAGAAAATGGTCAAAATTCCCCGTTATCCAGCCTGTTGTTGGTGTACCAGTACGAATGTTCAGGTACAGGTACGGTTCAGGTCCAGAGGATCAGGTTCCGATCCGAACCTAATTGTCTGTGAAAACTTATGAATGGGCGATACGCAAAGCTATGGTCCATTTCGCTACTAAGGATTTTGCTTGGTGACTTCCACTGGCGTTTTAAAGTCCTAAAATTCGCTTCACTGATTCTTTTCAGGTCCGGTTTTCTGGACCGGTCCAACAATTTAAGAAAAAACGATTTTGTACCGGTGTGACAGCGATCTCGCCCCCCGTGATCTCGCCCCCCCCGGGGGCGAAATCACTAGCGATCTCGCCCCCCGGGGCGAAATCGCTAGCGATCTCGCCCTCCCCGGCTAGTGATCTCGCCCCCCTACCTCGCCCCCCTTTAGCGATTTCGCCCCCCCCCCAAAAAAAAACGGGTTTACATGACATTTTAGAAGTTGATTGGTATAAATCACAAAATGCAGTTTCAGAATGATATAAGTACACGAGTTTGATACATAACTCCATTCATAGTATCAATATTAACGTAATTACATGGTAATAAGATAGTTGAACTTGTTTCAGACAAGGAGGGTTGGGTCCCTTGTATTCCCATTATTGCATATACCTGAGTCTTGACATAAGATGTATTTCATTGTATTCACCTGTCCTCAAGCAACCTATATATCTCCAATATGAAGTCTCTACCATGAAGTGACCACAAAAGAACTATGTAATGTCTTTATTAATTATGCAAATATTAGGTATTAATTAGAATAACGCACATTTGTTATATGCACCTGGCCAAGGGATATCTTCACCTCCTACATGACTGTTTTTTCTAGTATTTAGGAACTGATACATTTACCCGTGTTTCTTAAGACTGGTACTTTACCAGTGTTTGTGTAGCATTTAGCAACAGCTATATCAACTTGCGCGTAGATAGTGTTTATAATGAGAAACTATTATTCACGTGTGTTTTTGTTAGTGCTTTGGAAATGTTTCCAGCACAAGAAAGAAAACACTGTGACAAATTGAAAACATATAGCTGACGTATTCCGTACCATAGACGGTGTTGATTTATACGCAGTAGCACTGTTTTTATGCCACCTCAGCTGCAAAAATTGTCTTTTTCATTTCAATGTCATGTTTGCACCGAACAATATAGTATCGACTTTCGAGGTATGACAGGCATCTTACGGTACGGTAATAAGGTGCCATAAGGTACCAGGTAACACACCATACACGTTACTCCCCAGGTGCAGTATAGTACCAGGTAGCGCACCTGTAATATGTAGTAACCAGCTGCTCGGGGGGGGGGGGGGCGAAAACGCTAAAGGGGGGCGAAAACGCTAGTGATCTCGCCCCCCGGGGGGGCGAGATCGCCGGGGGGGCGAGATCGCTGTCACACCGGTACACCCGCCCCTACTGGTTTATATAACCTCCAAGCAGATGTGCTGGCAGACATACATGTGCAATGTAAAATCAAAGTCTTTGGCCATCGAAACCTACAAATTATTGCCTTACAGGGACGCAGGGAGGTGGAGTAGCCAATGCTCTTCTGGAGGACCCAGAGTTCAAGGTGCGAGTAGTGACGAGGAGCGCCTCTAGCGACAAGGCTAAGGCACTGCAGGAGAGAGGTGCTGAGGTCGTTGAGGCCACTTTTGACGATCCCGGCTCACTGCAGCGGGCATTGCAGGTAAAACTGTTCACCCCTAACTGGGTTTCAATAACCTCGCCAAATGTTGTTAAACTTTACGAATGACCTATGTTATGAATATATCAAATTGATAAAACAAATGAGATGCAATGCTAAGCGTCTTTTTCGTTCATTTTCTGCCAGGGCGCCCACGGAACGTTCGTGATGTCGACCCAGACTTTCACTGAAGGTGTAGACTTTTATACTCTGGAGATCAAGCAGGTATGAACCTTTGGTTGACGCTTCACGCTACGGTAGAACTAGAATTATGTCATCAACACTAAAACATCTCATGGAGTATCTAAAGTCGCAAACTTTTTAAAGACTCTAATCTTCAGATTACGTTTTGTGACCACAAAATCCGAACCAACACGTCCCATAAATTGTACAAAACCTAATAATAATCACAGGACTCACAGCTAGGATATAAATCGCTCACCACAAAATTTCTCCAGTGTCAAAGACACGGGATGGTTGTTTGAAACTTCTCACCGTTTCCAAAATTACATCCGGTTGTTTGAGTAACTGCTTTTTGGCTTAATAGTATGTGGTCTTAAAGGGGCATTCCACTCCAGAAGGGAGTCTTGTTTTCCAATAAATAATGTGTCAATGAATACATAATCAGCCGAATTTTGTGGAATTCACCTTGGGATGAATTGCGTGATGTGTGTTTTATAAAACAGTAATGACACTCACTAAACCCATGCAGACCCTACCCATATGCATGCATTCCCTATACGCATAGACACTTTGTTTATCGTACATATTTTCGGAATAAATGAGGTACGCTGAGCACACCGAGAAGGCAAGTTGCACATAAGATAGCAAAGAATACAAGAACAAGACGAAATTTCTTAGCGAACCTGAAATTAGTTTGGTAACCTTACATAAAAGTTCTGCATTGTATTCAGCCATAGGATTAATTCAATTAGAGGGTACTAGTACTTGGGGAGTTTAGTAGAAGACTGAATGCTTTTGAAGCATGTGGAGCAACTGGGTACTTTATCGTATAATGTGAAGTCGTATGCAGTTATCACTTGCTTAAATGAATATCTATAGGAAAATAACACTCCCTTGTGGAGTGGAATGCCCCTTTAATGTCATACTGTTATCATATATTTATATCTGATGGGTATTACATATATAACATCGATCGTACTTACCACAGAACTATGGACTACTTGAAACCACATTTTACTTTATCACTAGCGATAAAACGTGAACAAGACTCTTTACTATCACATGTTTATGTACGCACGTAGTTTCTCTTGATTTTGATTTGATTTTTACGAGTATCTTCTCCAAGGGTAAGGCGGCGGCGGATGCGGCCAAAGCTGCCGGTGTACAACACGTGGTGTTGAGCAGCCTGGATGCCGTAAAGAAGACCATGGGGTTCCCCTGTCCGATGTACGACGCTAAAGCAGAGATAGAGGAGTACATGAAGTCTATCGGCCTGCCGCTTACGGCCATCAAGTTTCCCCCCTACTTCGACAACTACCTCTCCCTCAAACTGATTACAAAACTGGAGGATGGGACTTTTGAAATAGGTACATGTATCTTGTATTATGATGCAGTATTATATCCTGGTATTCAAACCTATTGTAGCGCCCCCACCCCCCCACCCCGAAGTCTCATGGATTTCCACAAAAAGCCCTGTTAGTTACAATAAATTACTATGTCGGATGTCATTTAGTTATTGACAACGCCGCAGTGACGTAGCCTCCACCAGGCCTTACCGCGTATTGTGAAATTCGGCAGAAAATGGGATTAATTGGTCAGGGGCTTGAGTCCAGGTTAACGTGATTATAAAACTGTGTGAAAAATCCATTATGGTGGCCAAACTCCCCAGGCAAACTATTTTTCATATACTGTATAGTATGTCCGGTAGACTAACCATGATTGTGTTCTGAATTCTTCAGGTTACTGCATGGAGGGCGTTGCCATGCACGGCATCAGTGTTCCTGACGCTGGTTTCGCCATCAGAGCGATCTTCAAGAACCGGGACGAGTGGCTGGGTAAGACTGTGGGCTTCAGCGGAGACAAACTCACCATCCAACAACAAGCAGACATTCTCTCCAAACACCTGGCGCCTTATGTGTTCAAACCGACCCAGGTAAGGAGAAAGAACGTACCAAGGACTAAAAAAAGGTTTCAGTTATCAGAAGTTAGTATCATGGCGTGTCAAGTGTTAATTTTTCGAGCTCAGAAAGACAACCACCCATTCATAACCCTGGACGCCAGACTATGACATAGCGGCTGCCAGGATTTACGCAAAAATTGGATCCAGCCGACTATAGATATAATTTTCGGGGCATGTCTAGCATGGCTAGGCCGTCCGGGTAAAGCCAAGTAGCGGCCGCGCGGTGCTCTGGCGTCCAGTGTAGCCAGTCATTCACCGTACCTTTTCCGAAAATACAGTGCATCCGAGGTCTGTGTGGATGTCTATCTATTTGATGCATCAATTCATCCCTACATCTATCCTTTATGTTCACAGATGACATCGGACGCGTTCAGTCAACTGCCGTTCCCGGGAGCGAAGGACGTCGGCGACATGTTCAAGTTCTACCGCCTGGGTAACCCTGCCCATGACGTTGAGCTGACCCGCCAGCTGTACCCGGGTACCAGGAGCCTGGACCAGTGGGTGCAGGACAACAAGGAGACGCTGTTGAGCGCTTTAAAGAGCGCGTAGACTGTGCGTTGTAAGCATATGTCGCTTGAAAGGAAAGAATTCTCAGGAACGCTCAATGAATATGTTAGAACTAGAGAGGCAACATTTGGCAGCAGATTAGCACATGTGCAGGAAACGTACATATCTTAAGAAACGTTTTTAACATTTGACAACACTCTGTAGATCTACTGATATTTCGTATGCACTATAAAGTAACAATGACACAATGTTTGCATTAGTATCTTATAATCCTGGTGTTAGATTTCGTTGTCTACATAGGCAATTGTAACGGTTAGTTTGCTACTCCATCTTCTGAATAAAGACAGCTTTTCCTACGGCAGATGATGCCATGGGAGGAAAGATCTTGATGGGTTTTTTTTTCAGTAACGACCTGACTTCTCTGACTGTCCCTTACCAAATATAAGTCACTGAAAAGTTATTGAGGGAAAACGGATGATGTCCACATAACTCCAGATAGGGACCCTACCGATTACATACAAGCAGTGATCATGATGATTGTACAATATAGGCGGCGACTAGCTACTCTTCAAGAGGTTCGCTCCGGCTGTTTTTTTTTTCGACGTGTTTTAGAATGTAGTCGGGCTTTCTATTTTATGTTCAGTTTTCATTTTTGGCCAGCGAACACGAACAGAACAGTACAAAATTGAAAGCCCAACGAAAATGACTAAAACACGTAAAAAAGCATGTACAGCCGGAGCCGAACCTCTGCTTGGAGAATAGCGACCATGCAGTGTACACATAGGCCTCTCCGATCAAACGCGGCGCCCCAAAGTAGGCTAGAACACATCAAGCATTTATACATAAAGTCCAATGTTCAACAACACGTCACAAAGTCATGTGAAACATTCATGACTCAACAACATGGCGAAAGTTATCGCTGTTTTCGGAGCGACTGGTGAGTTTTCGATTCATTCTTCAAGACATTCTGGCGTATGTAGTGCTGATACACATCCTAGATATACAATGAGAGTGCCAGGATCATTAGCAGCAACGTAGCTTGATTGAATCAAAACTATTTATCCTGCGAAACCTAAATCTTCTGGCTCAACAGGATTACAGGGAGGCGGGGTGGCCAATGCCCTTCTGGAGGATTCTGACTTCAAAGTCCGAGTGGTGACCAGGAGCGCCTCTAGCGACAAGGCTAAGGCACTGCAGGAGAGAGGTGCTGAGGTCGTTGAGGCCAGTTTTGACGATCCTGACTTACTGGAGCGGGCACTGCAGGTATGACGTCGGGAATTCGAAGTGACATAAACATTTTTTTACACAATTGAAAATTTATACCATACAATGAAATATGCGCAATTGTTCTTGACAAAATAAATTTCTTCTTGTGCACTTTTGTGGTATAGTTGTATTTCTAAGGAACGTTAGAACCACATTTACAAGAACAAGTATATAACATGCATTGGCATAATACCGGTAGTAAGACTTATACCGGTAGATTAAAAATACTGGAACTTAAAGAGATCTACACATGCAACAATAGTTATTTCTGAGCTGTGCACACTTCAGACATCTAGGTGTCCAATACACCATTTACAAAGCATCAATAACAATGCATTCGAAGACAACAAGGCCAAAAGTTTTCAGTATACTTTTTTTTTAATTTCGGGGTAGGCAGCTCGTCGTGGGACGAACACACTGTCACATTCATTGCCAAATTTATATAGATCATAATTACACATGCTCACGGCACAAGACGAACATGATTCAACAACAATCTTGAATTTCTGTTGGTGACCTACAACTCATGTAAAAGTGTGAAGAACCGTTGCATAATAGCCCGGATCTACGACTGAATGGGCAAAATTGAACGTACGCAGCCATTTTCCCGCCATTTTTATAGTGAAGTGTAACGTCATAGCGGTTGTGACGGACAGAAGTTAACGTTACAAACATGAACAAATTTTGCACGGTTGCTTTGATTGTCCCTCATTTCAGAAGGAGAAAAAGAAAGAGGAGGGAAAAGAAAGAAGAGGAACGCAACAAAGAAAACAATATGTATGGTATGACATAAGTACTCCATGAATGGAACTTGATATCATTCCTCATCACAGTTGAAATAAATGTGCTTTAAGTAGATTTTTATAGTTGCTCCTTTCCCTTTTCCCTCGCCAGGGCGCCCACGGAACGTTCGTGATGACCCAGTATGCCATTGAACGCCCAGATTTCTACCAACTGGAGATTAAGCAGGTACAAGACTTGGTTGACACAATTTTACGCTCATATGATTTTCTTTTTCACCACAGCCAAAGCATTCGGCAAATTTTACGCCAATGTGGCCTTTTTTATCATACTGTTGTATCTACCTGGCGTCTACTTCAAAATATAACCAAAGCATACTTACAGAACTGACTGGAGAACTGTATGCCGGTGCGCCACGCTCCCAATTGGGGAGCACGCGGAGCTGAGTGCGTGAGTATGACCATTCCCCAAACCCCCATCCTCACCCCAAAGTTTATGCTTTATTCCTTGCTATACAAAATTACAACTGACTCTTTGATATCACATATTTACATATGTTATTCGAATCTTTTAATCCTAGGGTAAGGCTGTGGCGGATGCGGCAAAATCTGCCGGTGTACAACACGTGGTGTTCAGCAGCCTGGATGCCGTCCAGAAGACTATGGGGTTCCCCTGTCTGCTGTACGACTCCAAGGCACACGTCGAGGAGTACATGAAGTCTATCGGCCTGCCGGTCACCATTGTGAAGTACCCCCTCTACTACGAGAGCTACCTTTCCCTCCGCCTTGTGAAGAAACTGAAAGATGAGACCTATAAAATAGGTTTGTAGGAGTTCTAATTGTTGTCCATTTCAAGCCCCCGACGTTTGTGGACAAACTCTTTCTAACATCCAAGGCTACATAAGTCTAAGAACCCTCTGTACTGCTATGCAAGAAATTGAAGAGGTTACTTTATGATCTATATATATGATACAAATCCATGACACGTATACAGAAGAAGACCAAGAATGTATGCATATGTTGGTGACTTTCAGTCCAACGATATATTCCCATTGTCTAAAATGACCGGTTTTGTTGCGTAGAGAGCCACGCCACGTGAGTTGTACTTACCATGTCAGGTATATATCCCGCTATAGTTAGTAGAAACGGAACAGTGACTATTGTTTGCCTTGTACTGAATTCTCCAGGTTACGCCATAGAAGGCGCTGCAATACACGGCGTCAGCGTTACTGACATGGGAATTGCCCTCAGAGAGATCTTCAAGAACAGAGACGAGTGGCTGGGCCGGACTGTGGGCTTCAGCGGAGACAAACTCACCATCCAACAGCACGCGGACATTCTCTCCAAGCACCTGGCACCGAACCTGTTCAAACCGACCAAGGTTAGTGGGGTCAACGTACTAAAGTTTAACGTTTGCCACTGTAGCATACGTATGTGTGCATGTATTAATGTTAATGGATCCAAAGCATCAATTATACCATCCGTTCATCCTTAATGTTCACAGATGACAGTGGACGAGTTCAGCAACCTGCCGTTCCAAGGAGCGAAGCACTTCGGCGACATGTTCAAGTTTTGGCGCCTGGGTAACCCCGACCATGACGCTGAGCTGACCCGCCAGCTGTACCCGGGCACCAGGAGCTTCGACCAGTGGGTGCAGGATAACAAGGGGGCGCTGTTGAGCGCTATGGCAAACAACATGTAGAAACATACATGTAGTATGTGTACTGTAGTCACATGCATGTTTGGAAGAAAATAACTTTCAGTAACGCTCAGTGAATATGGTAAAATTATTGCTTATTGCAACAGTACCGCTGTCTGAAAAATTACGTCATTCTTTATAGGTGATGAGAAATGAATATGAACTGACAAGTTGGGGGACTTATGAAGACTTTTTGTTTCAAAAAATATTCCTCAACTTTGGACAAAACTCTGTACCGAACTACCGATACTCATATCCGCTGCAAAGTAACAGTGATGTTATGATAAATCATTTACTTTAATAGTTGTTAGTTTGGGCCACAATTACAATGTATTAGATTTCGTTGTCTCACATAGGCAATTGTGGAAGTTAGTTTGCTTCTAAATAAAGATGATGCCTTGGGATGAAAGATCGTGATGTTTTTTGAGTAACGGCATGGCTTCTCCCAATGCCCCTTACCCATATAAGCAGATGCACAGTTGTTGAGGGAAACGGATGACCCACACATCTCCCAAATAGTCTTTCTAATGTACGTGAAGGCGACTGGACCAATTTCTTGCGCTTTAATCCTAATGTTTTGCATATTTTCACATTTCCACGACAAACAATATGCAGTTATTGAGATGGAGCAAGCGGTTGTATTGAAATAATTTATGAAGGCTTCTTTCATTGCATAAGAGGCTGTCAGAGGTAAAGAAAAAATCATGCGTACCACCTCTTGAGAACAAACCTGGTGTGTAACGCCTTAAGGCGGTTTACCTGGTATGCGATACAAACAAAAATAATCGCGTCAGAAGCCAGGGTTCAAAGTTCAAGAGCATGGCGGGTGTTATCACTGTCTTCGGAGCGACAGGTGACCTTTCACATTATTTTTAAAGGCATCAGTGACTTAATGTATGATCTCAATCTATTACTGGAAGGTGTGCTGGTAATGCGTACCTGTGTGTGTACATTAAGAGCTCTCTGATCATTATCAGCTTGATTGAATCAAAGCTATTTGCATGGTCTAACAGGGACACAAGGAGGCGGGGTGGCCAATGCTCTTCTGGAGGACACAGTTCAAGGTCCGAATAGTGACGAGGAGCGCCTCTAGCGACAAAGCTAAGGCACTGCAGGAGAGAGGTGCTGAGGTCGTTGAGGCCTGTTTTGACGATCCCGGCTCACTGGAGCGGGCACTGCAGGTAAGACTGTTCACCTGGTACGGTGAACGTACATCCGACGCCACAACTGAAACTTGACATCGTTCCTAACTATGCAAAAATTATGTTTTGTAGTCGTTTCTTTTTGACGATTGAGACTGTCTTCTGCTTATGATGATACAATGTTAATTTTTCTCACCAGGGCGCTCATGGAACGTTCGTGATGACCCAGAATTCCTTTGAACTTCAAGACTTTGATCAGCTGGAGATCAAGCAGGTAGAAGCCTTTGATTAACAAAACAAGTTCCGATAGAACCTTGGATAGAACAAGAATAATGTCTTCAACTCTGATTTTATATCTGAAAATGGCAACTTCTAAAATCCTTTAAATATCATCTGATGTTCAACCAATACATCCAGCAAATTAGATTTTACACAGCCTATGTGGTGTAGTTATCATGCTGTTATGTTTTATGTCTATTCCCATACTTCTTTGTAATCATGCTTCTAGGGGCCTGATCAGAGGAGGGCAGCCAGGACATCTAAGCTTGAACCAACCTGCTTGATCAAACTAATCTGCTCTTCTTAGGGTAAGGCTGTGGCGGATGCAGCAAAAGCTGCCGGTGTACAACACGTGGTGTTCAGCAGCCTGGATGCCGTCCAGAAGACCGCGGGGTTCCCCTGTCTGCACTTTGACTCTAAAACACACATCGAGGAGTACATGAAGTCTATCGGCCTGCCGGTCACCATTGTGAAGTACCCAGCCTACTACGAGAACTACCTCTCCCAACGACTGGTTAAAAAGCTGGAGGATGGAACTTATGAAATAGGTATTGTTGTGTTATGATAACTCCCTAGGGTGAGAATATAACGCTATCTAATAGTATACTGATCATTGTCTTAGACTTAGAAAAATAGGCCTTCTTATCTTCAAGGGGTGGTAAATGTAGGTTGATACCTTGGGTAAAAGATTGCTTGTAAAGTCACTGCAAAGTTCACGCTGATAACAATACCGTTTATCAAGTATATATTTAGTCGTTCAATATCGGGAACGTCTGTGGTTGCACAGGAGTCCCGATGGAGGGCGCTGCATTGGACTACGTCAGTGCAGTAGACATGGGTCCTGCTGTCCGGACGATCTTCAACAACAGGGCGGAATGGCTGGGGCGGAATGTGGGCTTCAGCGCAGACAAACTCACCATCCAACAACACGCAGAGATTTTCTCGAAGCACCTGGCACCGAAGGTGTTCAAGCCGACCAAGGTAAGTGGCGTTACTCTGTTGCGGTAGGCCGTTCAACTGTTACAAATGAGAACGTATCAGTTATCCAATGTGCACGTGGGGTATCGTTGGGTCAAGAAGAATAGGGTAGTATCAGCCCCGGGCCACCGAACAAAGAGCTCGAGAGTGGGACCAACGTACTTAGAACGAAACATTTGCAGTGGTTTAATTGTTGCAGGAAAGGTGACGGTTGATGAAATATGATAACAGCAATCAAGACTTTTTACATTTACCTTTACAGTTAATAAACATATTGTTTAGGTCAGTTTCTTCCTTCCCTCTTCTTCCTCTTCTTCTGTTAATAGTTTTAGAAAATCAATAATTTTAGTTCAATAAGACCAGACCACCATGGTCACCACACACGTACAGTCACCATGGTTGCTGCAATAAGAAGCAGACGTCCTACAGTGTTCGATTACATTATGTAGAAAGTGACAGGACAGAGCTAGAAAAGGGATGGTCATCATATTTATATGAGAGTGTTTGAGTAAAAATAAACAAAGCAGTTGTTTGCTAAGCTAGACCAGTATTGATGTGAAGGTAGAATATATGTTTTGCCAGCAGTTGCAAATGTCCCCTTACAGGACTTAAGGCCCCCTCTCACTTGACGTGCGGCACGCTTGCGGCATTGCTGCGTTCGAAAACGCAGATGTACCGCCACGGAACCTAGAGGTGCCGCAAGCAAACCTAGAGGTGCCGCAAGCAAACCTAGAAGTGCCACAAGCAAGCGCGACGTTTTTTAAAAAGTTTAAAAATAACGCAAGTGGCAAGATGCCGCAACAGTGCCGCAACAGTGCCGCAACAGTGCCGCAACAGTGCCGCAACGGTGCCGCAACGGTGCCGCAACAGTGCCGCCACCATGCCCCAAACAGTATCAAGGATATATTTTGCCTATTTTACACCAAGAATCAAAAGTAAACATCCTTTTATCACCGAAAAACTATTTTAGATGCATTTCTAATAATTTTACAGTGGTTTTCGATCCAGTAAAAACACTGCGAATTCCACAAAACTTACCTTGTATCCGTATTCAGAGTTAACTTAAAAATACATCTTTTGATTTATTTAATTGGAAGTAGGTCAGTATTTTATACTTGAAAACAAAAAATAAGTAACTGGTTTATCGATTAACCTACGGATGTAGAGAAAAAGATTATCGTACAAGGTTCAAAAATAATTTATTTATGTTGGATGATAACGAGTTTGCGTTTGCGTTATAACGTTACAAGCTAATCATTGCTGGTAGCCTGCCGCCGATAAAATACAAAATTGCAGTCATTCAAACCGATGGGCCATATTTTTCTCACTTTTTACAAATATGATAGACTTAGACATCAATAGGCTGGCAAGCCATCCGCCGACAATGAAAATACTCCGCGTCATACAAAATAAGTATGAAATATCAAGCATTTTCATTTTAAAAATTTGCAAAATTGGTGAATAAACATATTAACATACATAATTACACATAACGTTACATGGTGCAAAACGTACACATCGATTCAAATCTGGTATATGGTTCGTGTCCGTTCATTTGGGTCATTTCCTTCACAGTAAAAGTCGTTCAAAGTTATTTATAGCATATGTATCATATAATTCATTATCATAAGGGAAATCTTTTCATTATAAATCTCATTTTTGGGCATTCTCATCATTTTACAGTGATTTTTCATAAATTGACAACGCTGCAATTGCCAATAACATGTTCATTTAGTTTAGAAACGCAACAGTGCCGCACGTCAGTGTGAGTGCAAGACAAAATCGGCGAAATTAACACAGCAGTGCCGCAGTGAACGAACGCAGCAATGCCGCAAGCGTGCCGCACGTCAAGTGAGAGGGGGCCTTAAGTCTAATTCAGGTAGAGGAAAAGCAAGGCTCATTGCATCTGTTTGTAGTGTTTATGAAATTGGTCCAAATGTAGTTACCAGGAATGCAGAACTCCTTCTATCCTTACAATTACCTTAATTCACTCATTCATCCATCTATCCTTAATGTTCACAGATGACAGCGGAAGCGTTCAGTCAACTGCCGTTCCCGGGAGCGAAGCACCTCGGCAACATGTTCAAGTACCTCCGCCTGGGAAACCCCGAATATATCGAGGAGCTGACCCGCCAGCTGTACCCGGGTACCAGGAGCTTCGACCAGTGGGTGCAGGACAACAAGGAGACGCTGTTGATCGCGCTGTCAAACTGCACAGTGTAGTATTGAACAGAGTTCTCTGCGTCCTCCAAGCAGAGGTTGGGGCGAGGTATATTAGTGGCCGGGTCGTGGGATTTCAGAAGGCTTCCTCGGGCATGCAGTATGTTAAGAAATATCCGACACTGATATCCCCGATCCAACCTGTGCGTAAAGGATAAAGTATGTGCACTGTTTGAAAGGAAATAATTCTCAGCAACGCTCAGTAAATATGAAAACATTACTGCTTTATTGGCATCTTTCTCTAACGTTGATGATTAAGAACAGTCTACCTGGTGGAAAATACATATGACCTGATTGGTCGTTTGGAGACTTAAAATGAGTAGGCTAGGGATGCATGTAGATACCATTCTTTAACGTTTTCCATTAACACCTTTGCTCTTTTACTCAACTGTACATCTACTTATAAGGGATGAGGTATTTGCTTGGAGACCTTATTCTATTTCCTATTTTGGGCTTTTAGATCTAATTACATATCTCATAGTATGTCATTAATTTCATAATTAGTTGGATGTAATTATGATAGTAATCATGATTTATGTAATCATATATAAGAAACATCTAGTCATAAGACCAACAAGATGTAACAAGACCTAGAACGAATGATGATTATACCTATATTGTACAACTTTCCTCTTGAACAAAGATAGAAGATGTATTTCTAATACTATATGCAGTTTCAACTGTTGTTGCCTTCTTGTCTCCTTATAGTGTATAGAGTGTCTTGAGTATGTTAAGTTAAGACACAGGATAAGAACATCCACGAAGACGTCTTCAGACGCTGAGGACAATTGCTAGTCCAGGGATTTTTGCAGCACCTCCTTGTTCTCTGCCACCCATGTGTCGAAGCTCTTGGCGGCGGGGTGTAGCTGGCGGGTCAGCTCCACACTACGGTCAGGGTTGTGAAGTCGGTAGAACTTGAACATGTTTCCGAGGTCGTCAGCACCGGGGAAACCCAGCTGGGCAAACGCGTCAGCTGTCATCTAGGAGACAATACACATGAGAGGGGGAATTTAGTCACTACTGACGTACGATATAGAATGCTACATGGAAAGCAAAAAAGGCTCAGTTCCAATCTCATTTTTGGCGACACCTCAAGGACGGAGCCAGTAGTACATTGTTCTGTTTGACAGTAACAACATCTTCCATTTAGTCAATACTGACATACGATATAGAATGCTACATGGACAGCAAAATGAGCTAAGTCCTATATCTCATTTTTGGCGACGCATTGTTCTGTAAGCCAGTAACAACCACTTCCATCAGGTAACTGACTGGTGCCTACGACAGTTGAATGATCAAGTACTACAACAGACTTACGTCGCTGGCCTTGAACACCTTCGGTGCCAGGTGTTTGGAGAGAATGTCTGCAGTCTGCTGGATGGTGATTCTGTCACCGCTGAAGCCCACAGCCTTGCGTATCCACTGAGCCCTGTTCTTGAAGATCGTCCGAACTGCAGGACCCATGTCTCCTGCACTGACGATGTCCATTGCAGCGCCCTCCATCGGGACTCCTAGAGAATTACAGATGTGTCAATTGATTGAAGGGGTATGCATGGGGTATGCCTGATAAACGATATAGCAACTTTGGAGTGACATTACGTATTTACTACAACAATGACGGCTACCAATTTTACCAGCCCACCCTTAGCAATACAAAGATATTTATGCTTGACATTTCGCTCATCATCAGACAGTGCGGTGTAGCAGAAAGTGGTCGCAATCAACCGCTCTGTTGGAAACCCTGTGACAATAAAGATATCAATACAAGTAAGTACCCAATGGCCTCGACCAGACCTTTGTACGAGGGTATATGATCGTAGAATTTGGCAAAAGGGGAAATAATTGACCAGGAGTGAGTCCGCACCAGGAAGAATACCTTTTCTTTTCGAAGGTCACAAGCTGCACTCCTCTGAATGGCAAGTTATCTTTCTATTTGGCCAATTTATTTTTGCAGCGGCCAATGGAGTCTCGTAGAGACTACTTACCCAAAACGTATGTTCCGTCCTTCTGTTTTTGTGGCTTTAGAGAAGAGATGTAGTTCTCATAGAAGGAGGAGTATCTGACGAATGTCACTGGCAGTTCTATGGACGTCATGTACTCCTCTATCTGCCCCTTGGCGTCGAAGTGAGGACAGGGAAACCCCGCGATCTTCTGAACATTCTCCAGGCCGCTAAACACCACATGGAGAACCCCGGCAGCTTTGGCGGCGTCCGCTATGGCCTTGCCCTACGTTTGATGTGAAAATGTGGAAATGTAGTTACTCGCGATTCAGCTAGCAAATCAGAGAAAGAAAAAGTAGAAACAACAGAGGACAATTACGAATAAAATACTGAGGGGCCAGATTTTTGCCGAGCTACTTTTTTTCAGAAAGGGTAATGTCTGGCTACAGTGTGGTAAATCGTATTTTGAGCTACACAGGGAAGAACAGTCGTTAAAGGTAGTTCATACTTGTTTGATTTCCCTCTCCTGGTCCATATGTTCCCAATAGTTGGTCAACACAAACACTCCGTGTGCGCCCTGTAGGGGAAACAAACACATGACGTCCATTGCCATGGGCCATTTTTCCTGTATTTCACTTTTCACTATCCGACGTTACGACTCACGAGATACAACCATTCCCTCGGCTTTGTCTTGATCGTCACTGGAAGCTATACCGGATACAAGAGATTAGGCCAATCACCAAGAAGAGAGTATATAATAAGCTGCATAACATAACGAAATCAATTTTTCTAGTACCAAACTGCAGTTTTGAGACGGTTCACCTGCAGGGCAGGTCCCAGCGTGCTTGGATCGTCCAGACTTGCCGTAACCACCTCGGCACCTTTAGCTTGCAGTGCCTTAGCTTTGTCGCTAGAGGCGTTTCTCGTTACAGCTCGGACTTTAAAATCCTGGTCTTCAAGAAGGGCGTTGGCGACAGACCCTCCCTGTGTCCCTGTAAGATTAACATGCTTTTATGTGTTCTTAAAGATACCAATATGATGAGTAAGCAAGCGACCTTTCAGCAAAGCACAAAACAAAATGACAACACCATAGTCGAGAGCGATGCAGTATTTTTTAAATTTAATTTACATCAAAGGTTTTGCTTATTTCAACCAGTGATTTTAGTTCTTCTGAGTATACCGATGGTGGGCACTAGCGACATCTATGATGTTGGATCTTCAAAAAACGCCTGTTAGAAGCGGGTCTTTAACTATTTGCATAACGCACTTGCCTCGATATACGAAAGGTTGATAGGACGGTGGCTTTGTCAGCGGTCATGTTATCCGCATCCACGTGCAACTTACCAAACAGACCACGGATGAATGATGAACAATCACGGTGACCTAAAAACCTCACAGTGAAATGTTTTCTTTTAGTCCTATTCTTGACCTTTGGTAAATACTTGCCAATCACTGCGGGGACATCAGATTATGAGGACAATGCTCCTGGATAGTTTGTAGCACATTGAGCAGATTTTGAAATGTACAAGTAACCAACATAATGCTGCTAATACTGCTTAACATTTCCATACTTCCATTCTCATCAGACACAGTGCAAAGAAAATGCAATGACTGACATGATATTGGTCGACCCAGAAGTGCTATGTGTTTTGTCTGGACTCCTGTGTCCGGCAAATATTGTTCTCATAAGTAATGGGTGGATGTCAAAGTGAATGTCGACTTAGACAGATCTGGTCTCCCCTAAGTGTACATCTGGTGGGGGTAGTCAAATAATGGATTACCCCAGGCTCTTTTCAACCTCCTTTCACAGGCCAAAAGGCTATCACTTTGTGGGACTGCCTGTATAGTTGTGAGATTGCCAATAAGTTTAAACAACAGAATCTTTTTTCCCTGATATATCGAAGCTTTTGCTTATTTTTTGCCACCCTTAATTTAGACTAGAGTAGTCGCTTACTATACTGTTTTAGTCTGTTTTTTCTTTTGTCACCTGCAATTAGCCCTTGGGCAAGAGTTTGCAATAAACTTATTATCATCCATGCATAGGCGGTGCCACATTGTCAGAAATTCAGATCTCAAACAGATAAAACGTTAGCTTAGAATAGCTACATTGCTTTAGAAGATTGTACAATCATTCAATAATAGCAAGGCGAACGCAAGCTATTTCATGCTGCAAACGTTCTTTCAAAGCAAGCAATAGAAAACTTAACACCTAAATCAAAGCTTCTGAGTTGCCCACACCTGTCACTAGTACGGTTCTCATTGGGTTTAGCCTCTGGTTGCTGCTCTATGATTTGCCTGGCATGTGACTCCTTGTCTGTCTCAATGGCTAGCGAGGCGATGCCTAAAAATGAACAGCTTCTGAACGCAGCAATCGTCAAGACGCAAAACGCTAACCGAGTAACAGACTGGTGAGTAGAGAAGCCTTGAACGGCATGCAACAGGGCCCGTTAAACGTCCTCTCGGTCGTTTTCATAGCCGGCACACATGTACATATAACATGAGTAGTTTTATACACGTCTTCTCAGAGACATTTCAGACTCACCTGTTGCTCCAAAAACAGTGATAAGTTTCGCCATATTGCTGGAAGTCTGTCAGTGTTGTTGCTCCTTGTTGAATGAGGCTAAAGGAAAGCTGGGTGGTCCTGCGTCGCTCTTCCTGCCCTTTCGGTAGCCCCTGACAAGTTAAATGACGTTTGAATGACGTGACCTGTTTTATACAAACGTATCCCGGTGGCATGGGTTGTTCCATTGCACGAATGGGTAGGGCAGTCAGCAATGCAAACAAATATGCAAGTCATGCAGTATCACTATGAGACGGTAGTCATGCTGTTTCATGGAGAGTATGCAAATGAACAGTCTACTGCAGCATTAGCGTCGTATGCAAGTCATGATTGACTTTTGTGACGCTATTTTCTGATGAAAAACGATTTTGACATATTTGTACCGAATAATTCTAATGAAATAATAGTTGAAATACCTCGAACATTGCCATCTAAAAACACAAACTTAAGTTTCGCGGTCTTTCTTAACACACCTTCATCTGGCCTTTAATCACTTCATCATCTTGATCACTTTGATCATCGAGAGAGGCAGTCAATGTTTTTATTATCTCAGCCCACTTTATTCCGTATTGTTAAGTTGCTTGTATAGTCATTTTTTTGTTTCTTATTCCACCTGAAGCAGTTCCTTGATGCACAATTTTTTTAATCAATATTAGTCATAGCATATATCATCGATTCTCTTATCAAGAAACCGAAAACAAAGAGTTTCTGTACATTTTCTTGACCATGAACCATATCCATTTCACATATCACAAGCTCCATTCTCGGCCACATACTATCCTTGTGTACCTTTATACAATCTCCGGGTTCCTGACTTGCTGCCATATGCCAACCTTCACTTTTGTAAGCCTGCCGAAGAAATTTGTACGCAGGCCATCTCAACCATCACATCCTGCCAGTCTCTGCTTACAACTCAGTCCGGCCAACAAACTTGGACCCGGGTCAGCGGAAAAACAAACTTGAAAATACACCACTACAAACAAGCAAACAGGCCGAAAACAATACCTCGGAGGTAATGATGCGATCCATATACTTATGCATACCCAAGGCGATCTACATATATATGAAAATACAGAACGAATGTAACGTTACTATATTATATCTGTATCTTTATAGATATGTAGACTGTGTGCATGAACAAGTTTAGAAAATAAAAACAACCGTGAAGACGTCTTCAGATGTATGACGAGTTATTGGCAATGTCTGAACTGAGACACTATCTAGCTAGTCTAGTGCCTTTAGCAGCGCCTCCTTGTTCTCTGCCACCCTGATCTTCAACAACAGGGCGGAATGGCTGGGGCGGACTGTGGGCTTCAGCGGAGACAAACTCACCATCCAACAACAGGCAGAGATTTTCTCGAAGCACCTGGCTCCGAAGGTGTTCAAGGCTAGCGATGTGAGTGGCGTTACGTTGTTGTGGTAGGCCGTTCAACTGCTCTGAATGATAACCCATCAATTATCCAATGTGAGATATCGTTGGGTCAAGAAGAATAGGGTACTATCAGGCCCACTCCCGAGTCGTCGCCAAAAGGGCGATATAATGTTAATGTGTACTAAGAACTTGACAAGAAGAAACAGAGCAGTAGTTTGCTAGGCTTACCATGTATGTGAGCTTAAACATTATGTATTTGCTTGCAAATGTTATCTTTCTAGTCTTAGTCTCACTGAGCAGCAAACCACTCACAGTATCTGTTGACATTACTACATTTGTGATTATAAAATACGTGTGCAGAAGTACACTCATCTAATGGTCAATTCACTCATCCACCCATCCATCCCTAATGTTCACAGATGACAGCGGAAGCATTCAGTCAACTGCCGTTCCCAGGAGCGAAGCACCTCGGCAACATGTTCAAGTACCTCCGCCTGGGTAACCCCGAATATAACGAGGAGCTGACCCGCCAGCTGTACCCGGGCACCAGGAGCCTGGACCAGTGGGTGCAGGACAACAAGGGGGCGCTGTTGATCGCACTGTCAAACAGCACAGTGTAGCATTGAACAGAGTACTGATGTATTTAAGTTCGCGAAGATTTAATTTCGCGGTAGCGGGAAAATGGACTTTTCGCGGTGGTTTTAATTTCGCGGTAGCACCATGCACTGTAGTCTCTTAATGCCATGGAAAAATGTTCACGGTGGTTTTAAATTCGCGGCGAAGCGAATGCAACCGCTAACATTAAACCACCGCGAAAGTTTCTGCATTTACAGTATGTGTGTCCTCAAAGCAGAAGTTGGGTTGGGGTATAGTAGTGGCCAGGCGGCTGGATTTCTGACCGCTCCCTCGAGCAGTGTAGTAAGAAATCCCCGACACTGATATCCCCGATAGTCGATACAACCTGTGCTTAAAGGATAAAGTATGTGCACTGTTTGAAAGGAAATAATTCTCAGCAACGCTCAGTAAATATGAAAACATTACTGCTTTATTGGCATCTTTCTCTAACGTTGATGATTAAGAACAGTCTACATGGTGGAAAATACATATGACCTGATTGGTCGTTTGGAGACTTAAAATGAGTAGGCTAGGGATGCATGTAGATACCATTCTTTAACGTTTTCCATTTACACCTTTGCTCTTTTACTCAACTGTACATCTACTTATAAGGGATGAGGTTTTTGCTTGGAGACCTTATTCTATTTCCCATTTTGGGCTTTTAGATCTAATTACATATCTCATAGTCTGTCATTAATTTCATAATCAATTAGATGTAATTATGATAATAATCATAATTTATTCAATCATCTCTAAGAAACATTGTCCACAAAATGATTTAACCTAGAACGAATGTGATACCTACATTGTACAACATTCCTCTCGAACAAAGATAGAAGATATGTTTCTAAGACTACATGTATATGCAGTTTCAACTGTTGTTGCCTTCTTGTCTTCTTAGTCTAGTGTACAGAGTGTCTTGAGTATGTTAATAAGACACAGGATAAGAACATCCACGAAGACGTCTTCAGACGCTGAGGACAATCGCTAGTCCAGGGATTTTTGCAGCGCCTCCTTGTTCTCTGCCACCCACGTGTCGAAGCTCTTGGCGGCGGGGTGTAGCTGGCGGGTCAGCTCCACACTACGGTCAGAGTTGCTTTTGTGAAGTCGGTAGAACTTGAACATGTTTCCGAGGTCGTCAGCAGCAGGGAAACCCAGCTGGGCAAACGCGTCAGCTGTCATCTATATGAGATAGTATACATAAGAAGGGGAATTTAGTCACTACTAGCATACGTTATAGAATGAATGCTACATGGAAAGCAAAAATGTCTGTCTCCATCTCCTTTTTGGCAACACCCCAGGGACGGAGCCGTTAGTACCTTATTCTGTTAGATAGTAACAACCACGTCCATCAGGTGACTGACGAAGACGATCTAGTACTGCAACAGACTTACATCGCTAGCTTTGAACACCTTCGGAGCCAGGTACTTGGAGAGAATGTCTGCGTGTTGCTGGATGGTGAGTTTGTCTCCGCTGAAGCTCACAGCTTTGCGGATCCACTGGGCCCAGTTCTTGAAGATCGTCCGGACAGCAGGCCCCATGTCTCCTGCGCTGACGATGTCCATTGCAGCGCCCTCCATTGGGATTCCTAGAGAATTACAGATGAAGATATATGTATGGAGTATCCCATATAAACGATATAGCAACTTTGGAGTGACACTACCTTTACAACAATGACGGCCAATCTATACCAGCCCACCCTTATCATCACACAGATATTTTTGCTTGACATTTAGCTAATCATCAGACAGTCCTGTGTAGCAAAAACAATCAACAATCACATATCAATAGAAGTAATTATAACATGTACAAAGTCTAGTACCTCTGGTAAGGTACATGTAATGTATCTTCCTATTTGGCCAATGAAGTTTTACCTTTTTTGCGGCGACCTGTGCAGTCTGGTAGAGACTACTTACCCAAGACGTATGTCCCGTCTTCCTGTTTCTGTGGCTTTAGAAAAGCGATATAGTTCTCATAGTAGTAGGAGAATCTGACGAATGTCACCGGCAGTTCTATGGACGTCATGTACTCCTCTATCAGCCCCTTGGCGCAAAGTGAGGACAGGGAAACCCCGCGATCTTCTGAACATTCTCCAGGCTGCTAAACACCACATGGAGCACCCCGGCAGCTTTGGCGGCGTCCGCTATGGCCTTACCCTACGTTTGGTGTGAAGATGTGGAAATGTAGTTACTGTACTCACGATTCAGCTAGCAAATCGGAAAAAGAAAGACCAGAAACATCCGTGAACAATTACGAGTAAGCGAGCGTCCTTCTGTGTTGAGGGGCCACAGCCAGATTTCTTTTTATGCTGAGCTACGTTTTTTTTTTCTTTTTCAGAAAGGATAATGTTTGGCTTCAGTGTGGTAAATCGTATTTGGAGCTACATAAGGAAGAAGGGTGGTTTAATTCAGTTCTTACTTGTTTGATTTCCCTTTCCATGTCCATATGTTCCCAATAGCTGGTCACCACAAACACTCCGTGTGCGCCCTAAAGGGGAAACAAACAAATGACAACCATTACTATTTTTGCTGTATTCTTATTTCACTATCTGACGTTACGATTCACAAGATACAATAATTCCCTCGGCTCTGTCTTGATCGTCACTGGAAGATACCGGATACTAGAGATTAAGCCAATCACCAAGAAACCATAGTCGCTCCAAGAGAGAATAAGCTGCATGCATAACGATATCAATTTTTCTAGTAACAACCTGCAGTTTCTGAGACATTACTTACTTGCAGGGCAGGTCCCAGTGTGCTTGGATCGTCCAGACTTGCAGTAACGACCTCGGCACCTTTCGCCTGCAGTGCTTTAGCTTTGTCGCTAGAGGCGTTTCTCGTCACAGCTCGGACTTTAAAATCCTGGTCTTCCAGAAGGGTGTTGGCGACGCCCCCTCCCTGTGCTCCTGATAAGATAAATATGCTGTTAAACTGTTCTTTAAAGACATTAGTATGATGAATATGCGGGAGAGAGCTCTCAGCAAAGCACGATATACATGACAAAATAAAATGACAAGTCGAGAGTAATGCTGTTAGTATTTGTTATTTACTTTACATCAAAGGTTTTGCTTATTTCAACCAGTGATTTTAGTTCTTCTGAATATGCCGATAGTGGGAACTAGCGATGTTGGATCTTTAAAAAAACGCCTGTTAGAAGCACGCCTTTGGCTATTTGAATAATGCACTTGCGGCAATAGTAAAAGTTAAATAATAGGGCAGTTTCTTTGTCAGTGGTCATCCACATGCAACTTACCAGACCACGGACGAATCATTGATGAACAATCACAGTGGCCTAAAAACCTCACAGAAATATTTTCTTTTAGTCCTATTCTTGACGTTTGGTAAAAAATAATGCTCCCGGATAGTTTATAGATACTAGTAGTTAGAATACCTATCACATTTCAATGTCAACTCAAACAAACAAACACCACAGGTAACCAACACAAGGCTGCTAATACAACATGTACCGCTAAACATTCCCATACGTCCATTCTCAGACTCAGTGCACGCAAAGAAAACGCAATGACTGCCATGGTACTAGTCGACCCAGAAGTGCTGTGTGTTTTGTCTGGACTCTGTACCTGTGCCAAATATTGTTCTGATAAGTAATGGATGGATTTCAAAGGACAAGCGCCAACTGGACTGTTTCAGGGCTACAAGTACAATATACAAACACAACGGACGAATGGTAGGGCAACGCCTTAAAGTCAAACCTGTATTAGGGGCCACCTCTACAGAGGGGCCACCTGTCCATAGTGGCCACTTTTTGTCGGTCCCTTGGGTATTTTATCTACAAGTTGCCACCTCTATACAGAGGCCACCTGTCTATAGTGGCCACATTTGTCCAGTCCCTTGAGTGCCACTATAGACAGGTTTGACTGTACTGCTATATTGGCTATCTACATAACTCCTTTAAGTTGTACGGTCTCCATGTGTGATTTAGTGTGCCCTCTGTGCAGTTTGTATAAGCTCCGTTTTTCTTCACTGTGTCAATAGGCGAATTACTATATTACAGAGTTTTGTTTACACATAAGGTAATGCAATTGCGTACTACAGGTCACGTGGCCGCACTCACGCAAATATCAGCTTGACAACTTTATAACGCTCATTCGTAAAACCTGATAACATACCTGACGACCAAAGCTACATGTTAGGTAAAGGTGGGGTCACAGATGCGTTATATTCAAGTCCGTTTGAGGTGCGTATGAAGCTCTTAGTCTCTACCAGGCTCCACAGGTCGCGGGGAAAATAGTAAAAATTGGACAAATATAGACACATAACATGCCAGATGAGTTAGCTGACCGAGAAGTATGGTTGGCGACCCAGCTAACTCGTCTGACATGTTACCTGTTTACGTTCGTCCAATTTCTATTATTTTTCCAACGACCTGTGGGGCCTGGTGGAGGCAAATACTCCCATGCGCGCCTCCGATACGGACTTAAATATATATGCAGGTGTGACCCCACCTTAAGCAACTTTGGACAGAATTAAGTGAGAGTGCGATCAGCTGTAAACAGACATCTGTTTTATGTAAATACCAGTCCTCTGCTGTATACGCTATGTGTGAGTGAAGGTCGAGTTAGACAGATCTGGTCTTCCCTGTGTGTGTACATCTGGTAGTGGTAATGAAATAATGGATTAACACAGGCTAAAAGGCTATCACTTTGTGGGACTGCCTGTATGGTTGTGAGATTGCCAATTATCCATGGATAGGCGGTGCAACATTGTCAGAAATTCATATCTTAAACAGATAAAACGTTAGCTAAGATAGCTACATTGTTTTAGAGGATTGTGCCTGTACTATCCGATTCAACAATAGCACGGCGAACACAAGCTATTTCATACTGCAAACGGACTTTTAGAGCAAGGAATATCAAACTTTACACCGAAATCAAAACCTCTGAGTTGCTCACACCTGTCACCAGTACGGTTCTCATTGAGTTCAGCCTCATGCTGTTGCTGTATGATTTGTCTGACATGTGACTCGTTGTCTGTCTCAATGGCTAGCGAGGCGATGCCTAAAAATTAACAGCTTCTGAATGCAGCAATTGTCAAGACGTAAAACGCTACAGAGTATACGTAACAGACTGGTGAGTAGAGAAACGTTGATATGCATGCAACAGGTCACAGCCATCACACATGTAGGTACATATGACATGAATACTGTTTATACGTATTGTTAGAGACATGTCGGACTCACCTGTTGCTCCAAAAACAGTGATAAGTTTCGCCATATTGCTGGAAGTCTGTCAGTGTTGTTGTTCCTCGTTGAATGAGGTTACACGAAAGCTGAGTGGTCCTGTGTTGCTCTTCCTGCCCTCTCGGTCGCTCCTGACAAGTTAAATGTCGTTTGAATGACGTGACCTGTTTTATACAAACGTACCCTGGTGGGTTATTCCATTGCACGAATGGGTAGGGCAGTCAGCAATGCAAACAAACATGCAAGTCATGCAGCATCACTATGGGTCGGTAGTAAAAATGTGCAAGTCATGCACAAACCTGTGCGGACTGTGTCATGGTGTATAAGCAAATGAGCGGGCTACTGCAGTATCAGCGTCGCATGCAAGTCATGATTGACTTTTGTGGCGTTATCATTATTATTACCTTTGCCAGAATGGCTAAGGTTATGTTTTACCTTTGCCAGAATGGCTAAGGTTATGTTTTGGGCTTGTGAGTCTGTGTGTCTGTGTGTCTGTCTGTCTGTCTGTTAACAGCATAACTCAAGAAGTCTTGAATGGATCCCGATAATATTTGGTAGGTGGGTAGGGGTCGGGAAAACGAAGGTCAAGTTCGATAATGGGTCCCCTAGCGGCTTGCTAAGGTACTGCAGCAGAACCTCAATTTTTGATATCTCCTGTTCTGGACATGCTGTGATCATGATTTTTGAGTGGTAGATAGCCCTTGAGGCAGAGAGTAAGTGCTGTGAGTTTGGGCCCCCTAGCGGCTTTTTTGGAACTGCAGGCGCCGGTTTTCTTTCAAACTTTAGACGAGAATAACTCTACAACGTATTGACGGATCGTCATGACTTTTGGTATGTAGATAGAATGAGTGATGACTTACATAATGGTATACTAATTATGCAAATCAACAGCTAATTTGCATCATTAATGAGGAAAATTTATAAATCCACTGCATTCCATGATAGGACTTTCAAACTTGTCACATATGTAGCTGGGAAGGAGAGAAATGTTGATAGATATCAATTATGCAAATCATGGCCTCATTTGCATAATTAATGAGAAAATATGAACATGTTGACGGATCATCATGTTTTTTGGTATGTAGGTAGCGTAAGTGAAGACCTACATAATGAGATACCAATTATGCAAATCAACAGCTAATTTGCATAATTAATGAGGATATTTTATAAATTCACTACATTCCATGATAGGACTTTAAAACTTGTCACATATGTAGCTGAGAAAGAGAGAAATGTCAATACATATTTATCATGCAAATGATGATCTCATTTGCATAATTAATGAGAAAATATGAACGTGTTGACGGATCGTCATGATTTTTGGCATGTAGATAGCCTAAGTGAAGACTTATATGATGTGATACTTATTATGCAAATTAACAGCTAATTTGCATAATTGATTAGGAAAAGTTCATAAATCCACTGCATTCCATTATAGTACTTTCATCAAAGTTGTCACATATGTAACTGAGAAAGAGGGAAGAGAGTAAGAGGTGTATTTAAAGACTTTGAAAGAGAATAAGTCAAGAATGGATCAAAGGATCATCATGATTTTCGGGATGCTGATAGCTTAAGTAACGCTTGATACAATTTGATATCAATAAATTGTAACTTGGGATCTAATTTGCTTAATCAATGCCGAAATTTTATAAACCAACTCTAAGCATATAATTATAAAGAAAATGAAATGAGTAACGCATTTGTCTACAGAAATCACTCTACATAACAAACCTGGTTTATTTGGCAAAGGTATGTGTTCGTGGAACTCTAGTTTCCTGATGAAAAACCATTTTGACAAATTTGTATCGAAAACGTCTCATGAAATGATAGTTGAAATGCCTCGAACATTGTCATCTATAAACACAAAATTGAGTTTCTTGCGGTCTTTCTTAATTATAAGACAACTTCATCTGGCCGTAACCACTTCATCACCTTAAAGGCTTAATCACTTTGATTATCAGTCTAAAGACACAAGTTATCGATGTTTTTATTATCTCAGCCCACTTTATTCTGTATTGTTAGGTTGTTGTATAGTCATTTTTGGTTTCTTATGCGACAAGGAGCAGTTACTTGATGCACAATTCTGTTATCAATACAGTGTATAAGTCAAAACTAGAACACTTTAACACATACATATAAATCACCTCTTATAAAAGAAATTGAAAAGAAAAGAGTTTCTGTAAATTTTCCTGACAACCATATCCGTGTCACACATCACAAGCTCCATTCTCGGGCACATACTATCCTCAGGTTCCTGACATTTGGCCATGTGCCAACCTACACTTTCTGTCAGCCTGCCGAAGATATACGCAGGCCATCTCAAACATCACATCCTGCCACAACCCTGCCAGTCTCTGCTTATAACTCAGCCCGGGAACAAACTTGGACCCGGACAACGAAAAACCAAACTTGAAAACACGATCAATATCATACAAACGATCAAACAAACAGACCGAAAAAAATAATCTGTTCTGCGGAGGTAATGATGCAATCAATCCATGCACTCATGCATATCCAAGACGATATACATATATATGAAAATACATAAATAATGCACTACTTCATTTCTGTACTTTGGTAGATATGTAGACGGTATTGTACCAAGACAATTGCAAGCCTAGAGAATAGAAACGATCGAGAAGACGTCTTCAGATGTATGACGAGTTATTTGTTTGAACTGAGACACTATATATATAGCTAGTCCAGTGCGTTTAGCAGCGCCTCCTTGTTCTCTGCCACCCACGTGTCGAAGCTCTTGGCGGCGGGGTGTAGCTGGCGGGTCACCTCCACACTACGGTCAGGGTTGTGAAGTCGGAAGAACTTGAACATGTTTCCCAATGAGTCAGCACCAGGGAAACCCAGTTGGGCAAACGCGTCAGCTGTCATCTAGAAGACAATACACATGAGAGGGGGAATTTAGTCACTACTGACGTACGATATAGAATGCTACATGGAAAGCAAAAAAGGCTCAGCACCAGGGAAACCCAGTTGGGCAAACGCGTCAGCTGTCATCTTGCGACAGAACATGGAAGGGGAGTTAGTCACTATTGCTATGTAGTGGAAAGGCATACGATGTATCAATAGAATGTTACATAGACAGCAAGAAGAGCTCAGTCACCATCTCTTTTTTTGATGACGCCTAAGGGATGGAGCCGGCAGTACCTTGTTCTGTTAGAGAGGAAAAACAACTTCCATCAAGTGACTGAAGGGTATTGAATGAACTAGTATTGCAACAGACTTACATCGCTGGCCTTGAACACCTTCGGTGCCAGGTGTTTGGAAAGAATCTCCGCGTGTTGCTGGATGGTGAGTTTGTCTGCGCTGAAGCCCACAGTCCTGCCCAGCCTCTCCGCCCTGTTCTTGAAGATCGTCCGGACAGCAGGACCCATGTCTGCTGCACTGGCGTAGTCCAATGCAGCACCCTCCATCGGAACCCCTAGGCAACCACGTATACTTCTATAAACTAGTTTTGCTTGCATAAACATTGGGGTGGCGTTACAAACAATCGTTTCTATCCATTTACAACAGGCCCCTTGCATACATATTTCTTATTTGATTTTGCTAGCCCTATTTTTTAAAGATTTATTTGGCTTTGGGACAGGCGTGGACAATGTGGCACTGCACTCATATTAGTCTTTTAACAGTGCCACATATAAAGCACAAACAGAAGGTAAAGGTAGTATTTTACCTCCCCGACCGTGGTCAGGTACCCAATTTTACACCTGGGTGGAGTGAGGAAGGTCGCGTAACGTGCCTTTCCCAAGGGCACAACGTCAAGAATCGAACTAGCTAACTCGGGACCTCTAGGTTCTGAGGCCAGCACTCCAGTAACGCCACACACGACGCCACAAAATAGTAACTGTGTGCTAGCCTCCTTAGCATGCTTATGGGTTGGCCTTTTTTCTTTAATTCCTGCTGGTATTGTATATATGAAGTTGCTAACCCCGTGATGATGAATGTCAACTGAACTAGAGCCTCCAACCAGTATGTGTGGTCCACAAGTGAAAATATGCGTTAGTGGGGTCTTAACTCATTAATTCACTAGTAAGAAGAAACAGTATAATACGTGGTCTACTACTAGTGGAAAATTAGTTAGAGGGCTTTTTAATAATTAATGAGGTAAAACTCATTAATTCACTACTAAGAGGAAACAGTACAATACCAGTACATGTGCTAGTGAAGTGCGTGGTTTGTCATAGTCTGACTGGCAGACTGACTGACTAACAGAGGCAGAGGCAGTGAAATAAATGAGTTAGGGGGGTTCTATCTCATTAATTCACTAAGGAAAGTGGTATAATCTGGTGAAATAATGTGATAAACATTGTGATAACTATCAACACAAAAAAGTAGCTATCACTGATTTCGTCTGAAAAACATTTTTGAACTAAATAAATGTGATAAATAGACAGTGCTGAGTCTCCTTACCCAAAATGTACGTCCCGTCCTCCTGTTTCTGTGGCTTATGAGCAGAGATGTAGTTCTCATAGTAGCCGGGGTATCTGACGAAAGTCACCGGCAGCTCTATGGAAGTCATGTACTCCTCTATCTGCCCCTTGCTATCGTAGTGAGGACATGGAAACCCCGCGATCTTCTGAACATTCTCCAGGCCGCTAAACACCACGTGCATCACCCCGGCAGCTTTGGCGGCGTCGGCTATGGCCTTGCCCTAGGTTGGACATCAGGGCAAAAATGACCTGACAATAGAACTAGCAAGTTCTTTGCCTATGGCAAATTGCAACATATGAGTAGGTATGGAAGGTATACAGATAGTGCAAGATAACATGCATGACAATGGTGATAAATTAAACCAGGGACACGCACACAAACACATATGCATGCATGCACATTCACACACACACACACACAAACAAACACATGAACGCACACGCATACGCACGTGCGTGCGGACACACACGCACACACACACACACACACACACACACATACACAATCCAATCAGACAGGCATTATCTTTACCTTGTCTGTATTTACTCAGTGTTTTTTTCTTTTAAAGAAATTGATATTCTCATCATTTCAGTAGTAAACGTCTTGTACAACTTGGAGAAGAACAGTTGTGAAAGGTAGTTCTTACTTGATTGATTTCCCTCTCCTTGTTTATATACTCCCAATAGTTGGTCACCACGAACACTCCGTGTGCGCCCTGTTGGGGAAACGAAAGTGGTGACTGTACGATAATTACTATGTGATAAATGGAGGTATACTTATGGTATGTGTAATTTATAGTCCAAGGTGTACATGGCCATGTATACTATGTGTAACTCATTTGCATAATTCATAATGAAATGTTAAGTTGGTATGCTGCAAAAGGAAAGGAATTTCAAACGTATTTTGTATAATTTCGGAAGAGAAAACCATCATTCAAGAAAGATCATGCTAATTACAGCCTTATTTGCTACGAGACAAGATATGATTAGAAAATAAAAAAATAAAAAGACAACAAATGCTCTAAGTACTTTATGGGGCTATGAGGAATCCGAACTCTTCAACTTGTTTTGTTAGTCATTTGAACAAAGCTGTAGGCTGGATAAATGACATTATGCTTGAATATAATCGCTTAATAAGAGAAAACGTTTACCAGAATCAAATCAACAAGGTACACATGCATACTTTGCTTTGTAAGAACTTACAAATTATGAGGTTCAAACAAAATGAGATGATCCTTACCTGCAGGACAGGACCCAGCGAACTTGGATCGTCCAGATCTGCCGTAACGACCTCGGCACCTTTAGCCTGCAGTGCCTTAGCTTTGTCGCTAGAGGTGTTTCTAGACACAGCTCGCACTTTGAAATCCTGGTCTTCCAGAAGGGCGTTGGCGACAGACCCTCCCTGCATTCCTGATACAGGTGGATATGTTGTCTCTTTTTAAAGATATTAACTTGATGTATATGTGAGGTAATGTAACACGTGACGTGACAAAAGACATGGCGGTGCCCATGTGAGTCAAGAGTAAAACTGTATGACATGCTGAGTTTTGCTTGTTGCTTGATAGTTTACAGGTTTGCGTGCGTTGGGAAAATCCAGCCTCCCACACTCTGCCGCAAAAGTCAACCATGTGTGGGAGGCTGGGAAAACCTATTTCGTCGTGAATATACCTTACTTACGCGGCGGCCATGACAGATCGAACACGAGGTCAATGAGGCAAACCAAAGACGTTGTATATCTCATATAACGTCCTTGGGCAAACAGACAAAACTTATTTCTAAAGTCAGCTCCCATTCACTTTTCCCCCAAACAACACAAATGTATCAAAAGAAACACTTTATTTGCAGGAGGCACATGTAGGTTGTATTGTTCATCTTAGCAGACTCAGCTGAAGTAACCGACATTTAATATATTTACGCCCTCCGTGATAACGCCCTCCTTTGATGCTGACGCATTTTGATGGTGTGTTCGTCATATCATACTATACAAGCAGAGGTCAGGCTCCGGATGTTTTGATGTTTTTTGAGGCGTTTTTATTGGGTTCTCTATTTTTTACTGTTCTCTTTTCGGCCGCGAGACATTACGAAAACAGTATGAAATAAAAAGTCGGATAAAAACGACAAAAATAGTTTTTGAAAAATAACCGGAGCCTAACCTGTGCTTGGATATCATGGTCCGATGATATTGCTATTGCCAGATTTCGAATTCGCGGCAAAGCAAGACGCATGTACAGAAGCACCATTTACTACAAAATTAGCACGTTTGGGGGAGTTTTGCGACAAACAGACATATGCTGCCCCTTTGGGTCGACAATTTCCGGGCTTGTGTGGAGCCTCGGAGGAGGTGATTTTTTTTCTCATTTTTTGGAAAACAGGCGAAAACAAATGCGCGCGCGGATGTCATCCATAGAATTAAGTCAGTGTGGCCTAAGATCAAATAAAAGATATTTTACCTTATGTTATGCACTAAAAGATGTAGTAATTCAGAGTAGCGTAGACTGACCCCATAGTTCCTTAAGAGATGCAAAATAAAAACATAATAATGCAAATATTTGACGGACATGCAGCCATTCTCTTATTGGTCGCTTCCCTAACTGACAGGCTATCATTGGTTGTACTGCTAATTATGATGGACAGTCTTTTGTTTGCCTCATTGAACTCGTTTTAGATCTATCTTGGCCGCCGTGTGATAAGGTGTATAGGACCTAGGAACAGTTCTACTGAGCGTCAGGCACAGCGCACATATGCATAACAAGCAAGCAGATAGCACTTCGCGCCACTGTTGGATAATACATTACTATGGTCAATGTGCAGACAGGACTTGTTGTAAAAGTCTGTTGCAACAGGACTTGATTTTACAGAGTGATGACGAACAAGACAAAACAAACGTTTCTAGTGTGGGTGCCCGAACATGTCACTAGTACCCATTTCTGTAGAATTTGTCTGACACATTGAAATGGCTTGAATGGAGGGACTCGTTTTCTTAAACGCCGGCGATGTAAACATGGAAGCAAATTGCCCCAACGTCATGCGTCACCGGAAACGCTTCAGAGATACACGATGGTGAATGGCAAAACTTGAACGACAACAGGGCCTAGCATCATGAGCAGGCTAAGGGGGTGGATGCTTCTGGCTCTCAGTGTCACAGCTGGCACACATATGCTTCTCGGTGACATGTCAAACTCACCTGTTGCTCCGAAAACGGTGATAAGTTTCGCCATATTGATGTGAGTCTGTTGCTGAACGCTGCATGCACGCCAGCCGTGGGTCCTGTTTCGCTATAAGCCTTCTCACATTAGTTAGGGCGCATGTGCGGCGACAGGAATTCTAGGTAATATGTCAAAGGTGAACAGTCCTTGTCTTGGCCATTGTTACGATTTCCATAACAATGTCCAGACGGGTTTTGTTTACTTTTTGTGTGCCTTACCCTTTGACATATTCCTGTCGCCGCACATGCGTCCTAACTAATGTCATGGTATCAATCAATAAAGCATGGTATCAATAGCTTCATGCCATGATATATTGAAGACGAGGTCGATGAGGCAAACACACAAAACATTTTTCTAAAATCGGGTCCCATTTAGTTTTCCCCCCGAACCACACAACTTTTCATTCATGATATAAGATAGAATAACAAATATTACAAGTAGTGTTATGCACCGAAAGCAATTTAGAGTAGTGTAGACTGATCCCATAGTCCCTTAAGAGATGCAAATAAAAACATAATAATGCAAATTTTGACGGATTTGCAGCCATTCACTTATTGGCAGCTTTCCTAATTGGCAGGCTATCATTGGTTGAACTGCTAATTATGATGGACAGTCTTTCGTTTGCCGCATTGAACTCGTCTTAGATCTATCATGGCCGCCACGTGAGAAAGGTGTATTCGTGCCCTGTAACCTCTCGATGGGCGCTACTTTATTTGAATGGTTTGACCCTATTGGCTGTTCCATTGCAGAATGGGCGCGAAATTTAAGTCAGCAATGCAAACAGATATGCAAATCTACAATAATATACTTTAAATGCTTCCAAAGTAGGCTTCCAAAATAGGTTATTCCATTAAACGAACGTGTAACGTTATAGACTCGGGGGTAGGGGGGAGGGGGACTATTCCATTTACGGTGTGGGCAATTATCAGACTACTGCAGTATTGACCGTGACGTATTCTTTTAGCAATGACCATGTACCAACTTGAAAGTTCATCTGTGTTGGTTGAAGTCATTCTTGAAATAGTTGAACTGTAATTTCCAACACAAAAATTTGACTCACAAAATTTTCGACTGTACAGCATCAGAGGGATTTAAGAAGCCGGCGCCATCTACATCAGAGCTTTACAACCATCCCTGAATAGAGACGCCGGGCGTCATAGACTTCCTGCAACCTATAATCCACTGCTCACTGAGTCATGTGTTCTATCTGCATAACGTGGCGTCATGACAGCAGTGGATTGTTCATTCCTTGACAAAGACTGATGCTGTGCAGTCGAAAATTTGTGAGTCCAATTTTTGTGTTGGAAATTACAGTTCAACTATTTCAACCAGTCTATATGGAAAAGTTGGATGCGGGCCAGCTAAATCTCCGCATCCTGCTAGTATCCGATCACTCGTCCCGGAACAAACAGGCCAGCGTAACAAACTTGAAAACACACCAAAACAAAGAAACAAACAGTCCGAAAACAATACATGTACCTCCATTTTTGTGGAGATAATGATGCAATCTATGTATATTTATTTCTGTATTTTCAAAGGTATGTAGGGGGTATTGGGTATTGGGTATGTATAAGCTAAGGCAGAGAATAAAAACAATCATTAAGACGTATTCAGTTTTATACTGATTTATTTGAAATTTGACTCAACAGACACTAGCATTTGGTTCCATGACACCATCCTGTTAGCCTCCACCAGGCCATTCTACGTGGGTACGGGAATCGTTAAATTCGGCAAAAAAAATTGCCAGGGGAGACAGCCCACGCTATTAGCATCCCTTTCCGGCCGGCCAAACCCTCTGGTAGCAAAACTCCCCTAGCAAATTATTCTCCCTATAACAGCTAGCGTAGTCAGTTTGGTAGAGACTAGGGCTGGGTATCGGTACAGCGAACCGGTACAAAACCGGTTTTTCTTATTGGACCGGTCCAGAAAAACCGGACCTGAAAAAATTAGGAGGACCGGATGTTGGACCGATTAGAAAATTAACATATTATTTTATCAGACATTCACACGTTTTGGTGCATGCAGGTGGAAGAAAATGACAAGAGTGAAGTAGAGTAGAGTTCATAGTTTCTACCAAGGTTTACAGTCAATTGTACAGGTGCAGTTAGCGTTGTAGGATTTTAAAACGCCAGTGTAAGTCTAATACTCCACCAATCAGATTTCTTTGTAGTGAAATTGACCATTGGTATGAGTCATACTGCATCAGGTCTAGGTTCAGGTCCGGACCTGGACCTGATCCTTTGGACCTGGACCGGACCTGGACCTGAATTTTCTGTACCGGTACCCAGCCCTAGTAGAGACTACTAAGGCCTACTGGCTAGTCCAGTGCCTTTAGCAGCGCCTCCTTGTTCTCTGCCACCCACGTGTCGAAGCTCTTGGCGGCGGGGTGTAGCTGGCGGGTCAGCTCCACACTACGGTCAGGGTTGTGAAGTCGGTAGAACTTGAACATGTTTCCGAGGTCGTCAGCACCAGGGAAACCCAGCTGGGCAAATGCCTCAGCTGTCATCTAGGAGACAGAATGGGGGTTTAGTCACTACTAACATACGATATCATAGAATGCTATATTTAAAGCAAAAATGGCTCGATTCTTCATCTCCTTTTTGGCGACACCTCAAGGACGAAGCCAGTAGTACCTTGTTTCTTCGAAAGTAACAACCACTTCTATCGATTGACTGAAGGGTACCTGTGACAGATGAATAATGTAGTACTACAACAGACTTACGTCGGTAGCCTTGAACACCTTCGGTGCCAGGTGCTTGGAGAGAATCTCCGCATGTTGCTGGATGGTGAGTCTGTCTCCGCTGAAGCCCACAGCCCGACCCAGCCACTCCGCCCTGTTCTGGAAGATCGCCCGGACAGCAGGACCCACAGTGTCTGCTGCACTGACCGCGTCCATTTCAGCTCCCTCCATCGGAACTCCTGGGCAACCACGGATATGCGAAGATAGATTAATGACTATAAAGCAGTTTTGCTTGCGTGAACATCTGAGCGACAATACAAACAATTATAGTTTCTGTCCATTTGCAAATTGATCCGTTTCATAGATGTTAAATTCTTGATTCAGTGCTATCCTCCGCCGGAGTTATTGAATGTTACGTTGATAACTTGATAGTGAATAGCAATACCAAGCACCAGAGTCTACTTTAGAGTCCTTACCCAAAATGTAGGTCCCATCTTCAAGTATCTGTGGCTTTAGAGCAGAGATATAGTTCTCATAGTAGAAGGAGAACCTGGCGAAAGTCACCGGTAGTTCTATGGACGTCATGTACTCCTCTATCTGCCCCTTGGCGTCAAAGTGAGGACAGGGAAACCCCGCGATTTTCTGAACATTCTCTCCGCCGCTAAACACCACATGGAGAACCCCGGCAGCTTTGGCGGCGTCGGCTATGGCCTTGCCCTATGTTTGACATCAATGCAAAAATGACAATAGTTGCTTTTACTAGCAAGTTCTTTTCCATTGGCTAATTTCAACAAGTAACAAGTGACCGTAACAGGTATGGATTGTGAGATAACATGTGGTCAAAGTCTAAAGTTATGGTGACGATAAGTAACCGGATGGTCTAATACACAGGCACATTCACAGAAGACACACCTACAAGTGCTACAAGACCAACAGGCAGACTGACAAACACACCAAGTACTAACATGTTTCTGTTATGGACGTAATAAGTATGAAGCATGGAACAGGAGCTTGATGTAATTTTATATTTCATAATATGGCTTACACGCTTCAACGTGTAGTGCGTTCATCACCCAGCTTTGTCTATTTAGGCTAGTCTTAGCAAACTTGGATTTCTGAAATTATTATAACCATATCAAGAGGCTGAAGGCACAAGTATATATGAAGACAGCATTATCATAATAAAAGTGCCAAACATGTTCCTTTAAAACGTAAATGGCCATTGGCCCGCAGCTACATAAAATTACCATAGATAGATGATACTGTCATATTCAAAGTAGATCGAAGTTGTCAAACATATCATGACCAGCTGGTCGCAGCTGTTGACAACATGAACAGCTGGTCACAGATGTTGACATATTTCGAGCAAGGTGAACAACTGTCAACTTGTGTGTATGGTAAAATCATAATCCAACATATTTCGAGAAAGGTGAACAACTGTCAAAGCGGCCCTGGACCAAAACACCGTAAGACGAACAAATTGTAGGGGTGATATTTTTATACATCCATAATAAAACCAGCTGCCGCGAAAAAAAGTGCATCATCGTCAACCTCAGTGCCAAACTTGCCAAACAACGTACGTATGCGACAACGGGAACATGCAGTTACAGATGCGAACGCGAATAACTTTGACGATCAGATAAAACCACGCATCTGCTTGCAATACTTAATTATGGCAAGGCTCACACAAAGCGACCCTGGACCAAAACACCGTAAGACAAACAAATTGTAGGGGTGATATTTTTATACATCCATAATAATACCAGCAGTCGCGAAAAAAAAACGTGTATCATCGTCAACCTCAGTGCATTGGACTTGCCAAACAACGTACGTATGCGACAACGGGAACATGCAGTTACAGGTGCGAACGCGAATAACTTTGACGATCAGATAAAACCACGTATCTGCTTGACAATATCAATTGCCGCACGACCCATATACAAGGGATCTGGACAAATACACCGGAAGACGAACATTTTGTAGGGGTGTTCTTTTTATAACATCCATAATAAAACCACCTGCCGCCAAAAAAAAAAAAACACGTGCATCATCGTCAACCTCAGTACAGAGGACCTACCAAACGACATAGGATTCAGACAGCGGGAACACACAGATACAGATGCGAACGCGCGTAAATGTGACAAAACTAAAAGTCTGTCGCCAGAGGTTACCCTCTGGTCACAGACTAAAAAGTCTGTCGCCAGAGGTTACCCTCTGGTCACAGACTAATAATGGGAAAGTATACATGTAGTATGACCGCGTGGCGCAGTGGCAGCATGTGCGGCTCGAGACCGAGAGGTTACGGGTTCGAACCCAGCTGCCGTGTCACCGATCTTGTGCCCTTGGGTAAGGCACTTTACACGACTTTCCACTTAACTCAGGTGTAATTGAGTATCTAGCTGCGGCTAGTGGCTTTGTGCTGCCTTGGTGGGGCTTTGTGGCCGAGACAGGCCTTAGGGGCAATACAACTATGGTAATGGTAGTGGAACATGGTGGAACAATAAACTATAATGGTAATAAGAACTGTTACGGAATACAACTAAAGATTTAGAAAAAAACATAATCACCAGGGCTAAACCCCCACGCGCACGCACACATGCACACACATATGCACACACATATACACATATACCTGTTTGATTTCCCTCTCCTTGTCCAAATATTCCCAATAGTTGGTCACCACGAACACTCCGTGTGCGCCCTGTAGGGAAATAAAGAGGTGACCGTGCAATGATTTCTTCGTGATAAATGGTGGGAATCATATATTTGTGGCGATATATGTGTAAGTTATAGTTTACGGTGAACATACCGAATGCATTATGTAAATGTGGTGAATATACCGAATGCATTATGAAATGTGTAGTTCATTTGAATAATTTGTAATGGAATATAACTTTAAGCATGGTATTCTACGAAAGAAATGACTTTCACACGTACAATATTTTTGTGATTTTTGGAGGAGAAGACCATATCATTTAAGGTCATGATAATTGAGGCCTTGTTCAATTACAGCCTTATTTGTATCATCAATGACACAAGACAAAACAATAAATCTACAAAGGCTCTAAATACTTCATGGGGGTATGAGGCCTCCAAACTCTTCAGCTTGTTTCGATGACTATCAAGCTGGATGAATGAGATTATGTTTAAAGATAATCGCTTCTAGGAGATAAAAGTTTTACCAGAATCAAATCAACGAGGTAATATGTATATTTTGCTTTGTAAGAACCTTAAATTTTAGAGACGATCCTTACTTGCAGGGCAGGTCCCAGTGTGCTTGGATCGTCCAGATCTGCCGTAACGACCTCGGCACCTTTAGCCTGCAGTGCCTTAGCTTTGTCGCTAGAGGCGTTTCTCGTCACAGCTCGGACCTTAAAACCCCTGTCTTCCAGAAGGGCGTTGACGACAGACCCTCCCTGAATTCCTGATACAGGTGGATATATCAAGGCATCAACTTGATGAATATGTGACAATTCTATTAATTCAAAAATCCAAGTAATGTTTTTGTTTAGAATATAAAGAGCTTCATGGACACCATATGCAAACTTACTTATGCCACTGCCTAAAACATTTCCATCTGCCATACTCAGGCTCAATGTAAAGGACACGTGCTGATTGTTGCAGACGGAATTTTACATCAAGCAATGTCAGACTGAACAAAACCAAAGCTTCAAGTCAGGAGACTTGCACCTGTTACTGAGAACTTTTCGCGCAGGATAGACCGCCTAAGGCTACATACCGCTGTTTGCCTCACATATCATAATGGCTTGAATTGACTTGTCGTCCAAAAGGCTGAATGCAGCACAATAGCTAGACGTCATTCGAAACGCTACAGAGTTATAGGTCTGTTGGTGAATAGCAAAACAAAGTTGAACGACAATAGGGCCTATCACTAGCAGCAGGCTAAGGGGCGGTACATTCTGGCTCTTTTTACAGCTGGCACACATATATCACATACACAGTTTAAGTTGTATTACCGCTTCTCTGTGACATGTCAAACTCACCTGTAGCTCCGAAAACGGTGATAAGTTTCGCCATTTTGATGTGAGTTTGTTGCTGAACGCTGCACACCAGCCGTGGGTCCTGTTTCGCTGTCGGTGCCCTGTAACCTCTTTCTTTCAATAACGTGACCCTGTAAAGCATGTGGGCTGTTCCATTGCAGAAATGGGTGGGAAAGTCAGCAATGCAAACAGATATGCTAATCATGCAATTCTAACAATATGCAAACGGATATGCAAATCATGCAATAGCATACTTTAGCTGTGTGTAAGGCTTCGACGATGGGCTGTCCCATCAAACGAACGTGTGTGGGCCCGGTGGGCTGTTCCATTTACGGTGTGGGGAAATCACATTAAACTACTGCAGTATTGACCGTGACGTGTTCCATTAGCCATGTGCGAACGTTCACCTTCTGCTTGCCTACCAGAGAGATGTGGACGCGGGCCATGATGAGCTCAAGCTTCAAATCCTGCTAGTCTCCGCTTACTCGTCCCGCGGAACATACTTGAAAACACACCAAAACAAACAAACAAACAGACCGAAAACCATACATGTACCATATTGCCAAATTATTTTCGGGCATACATGTACCTGCATTGTTACGGAGGTAATGATGCAATTCATGTACATTACTTGCGTATTTTCAGAGAATAAGACAGAGAATAAGAACAGCCACTAAAACATATTCAGTTGTAAAATGATTTATTTAAAATTTGTCTCAACAGACACATCCTCTACTAGGCCTTCCTATTGAGACACGGGGATCGTAGAATTCGGCAAAAAAATGCCAGGGGAGTCAGTCCACGCTCAGGTTAGCATCCCCCTCCGGCCGGCCGGAGCAAAACTCCCCTGGCATATATGCCGGCAAATTATTTTCCTATAACAGCCGGCGAATTGTCAGTTTGGTAGAGACTAGTCCAGGGCGTTTAGCAGCGCCTCCTTGTTCTCTGCCACCCACGTGTCGAAGCTCTTGGCGGCGGGGTGTAGCTGGCGGGTCAGCTCCACACTACGGTGACGGCTGTAAAGTTGGAAGAACTTGAACATGTTGGCCAAGTCTTCAGCTCCAGGGGAACCCAGTTGGGCATACTCGTCAGCTGTCATCTAGTAGGAAGTACATAGGGTAGAGGGAGAAACAATCAGTAGTATTGAGTGGTCAAAAGACAAACAATATAGACTTTTAGATAGACCATAAAAATAGCTCAGTCTTCATCAACTTTTTGGCGACGCCAGTTCAGTTTACTGTGACACAGCAGCTTCGACAGCGCCGGTATGCGTAGTACCTTAGTAGTTCCGTTCAAATAATAAACATTGCTCTCACATATGTGTCAATGACCGATAGGCCTAGGTAGCTATAATGATTGAGTGATCTAGTACTGCAACAGACTTACATCACTGGCCTTGAACACCTTCGGCGACAGGTGTTTAGAGAGAATCTCCGCATGTTGCTGGATGGTCAGTCTGTCTCCGCTGAACCCTACAGTCCGCCCCAGCCACTCCGCCCTGTTGCTGAAGATCGCCCGGACAGCAGGACCCATGTCTGCTGGACTGGCGTTATCCTTTGCAGCGCCCTCCATTGGGATTCCTGGGCGCCGGGCAACCACAGATATTGATCAATTACTGAAGATATACTCACATGAAGCAGTTATGCTTGCGTAGACATTGGAGTGGCATTACAATCGTTTCAAATTCAAAGTAATAACAGCCGATCGCTTGTACAAATCATGATTTACGGTTTTGCTAGCCTCCATATAAGGCTAATGAATAGGCTTTTTTTTCTATATCATATGCTGTTTACTTATTCTTTGTCAGTCCCACGTTGTACACTGTTTCTTGTTATAATGAATATCAATACCAAGTACCAGAGCCTTCTTAGGCTAATGTCACATTTCCACAAAGGGGCCCGGCCGGGCAGTTTTGCGGAACGAACAGTACGACATAAAAGACAACAAAGATAACACAAAACGTACCAGAACTATTCAAGAACATGCGTTGTGCATATTCAATATTGGCATAAACTTTAATGTTTCGTTTCAGCCCAGGAAGGCCTTACCTAAAACATACGTCCCATCGTCCTGTTTCTGTGGCTTTAGAGAACCGATGAAGTTCTCGTAGTAGCTGGGGTATCTAACAAAAGTCACCGGCAGTTCTATGGACGTCATGTACTCTTCTATCTCCGCCTTGCCGTCGAACACAGGACAGGGAAACCCCGCGATCTTCTGAACATTCTCCAGGCCGCTAAACACCACATGGAGCACCCCGGCAGCTTTGGCGGCATTGGCTATGGCCTTGCCCTACGTTGGATATTAACACAAAAATGACAATAGTGGGTAATGGAAGATAACATGTGTAACAATGGTGACAGGTGGAGCAAATGACAATTCTGATAAGAATTGCAACGGAAAACAACTAAGAAGAAGCATAATTAATAGCCCCCCCCCCCACACACACACACAAACAAACAAACACACACATACACGCGCGCGCGCGCGCACACACACACATGCACACATATTTTCTTTGACAGAAATTATACTCCTATTCTTTCAGTCCTACACATTTTAAGCACTTAGAGACGAATAGTGGTGACAGACAGTGCATACTTGTCTGATTTCCCTCTCCTTGTCCATATGTTCCCAATAGTTGGTAACCGCAAATACTCCGTGTGTGCCCTGTATATAGGGAAACGAAGGGGTGACTGTACGATAATTCCTTTGTGCTAAATAGGGCGAACCTGCGGTGTGTGTGAGTTATAAAGTTGTGCATTGCTATGCATCATATAATTGTGCAGCTCATTTGCATATGTCATTTGAAATAGTTTATGCTAATCACAGCCTTATTTGTATCATCAACGACACAAAGTAAAACAAAAAGTTTACAAAGGCTCTTAATACTTCATGGGGGTATGAGGTCTGCCAACTCTTAAGCTTGTTTTGATTGTCATTGAAACAAACCTGGATAAATGAGAATATGCTTAAGCGTTTGAAGATAATCGCTTCAAGAGAGAAAACATTTACCAGAATCAAATCAACGAGGTAATACATATATGTACATTTTGCTTTGTATTAACCTTCAAATTTAGAAACGGTTCCTTACTTGCAGGACAGGTCCCAGTGTACTTGGATCGTCCAGACTTGCTGTAACGACCTCGGCACCTTTAGCCTGCAGTGCCTTAGCTTTGTCGCTAGAGGCGTTTCTCGTCACAGCTCGGACTTTAAATCCTGGTCTTCCAGATTTGAGAAGGGCTTTGGCGACGCCCCCTCCTTGTCTTCCTGAAATAGGTGGATATGTTGGTAACTAGTTTCTAACCATATCAGCTTGGTGAATATGTAAGAGAATAAAACACGTGGCATGTGAGTCCAGAGTAAAACTTTATGACATAGTGTTAGGTTTTGACAATACAAGATACAATACAAAATAGAAAGCCTGATAAATACGACTACAAAACGTAAGAAAAAAGAGACGTAGCTTAACCTCTGCTTGGAGAATGTTCAGGCTTTTCATTTGACGTCATTTGCGCCGTGTTGGATTACATCGTACGTCTATAAACCACACAAGATGCTACTGCTTAATTCAATTACCCGCCAACATGGTCGCCGGGGGACTCAAATCATAATTAGTATGACGTCAATGAAAAGCATTGTCTACTACATTGTCTACAAAAACTACTGTCAAACATGGCGCCTAAATGTAAACCTTAGGAAAACAAAAATTATTTTCACTAAGGGTGGCCGTTTACCAAAAGACGTGTATTTCATGTATAACAACAATACTGTTGAAATAGTGACATCCTATTTTCATTTAGGCCATGTTGTCAATCTAGATAGAATAGAAGACGAACAGCATTTTGTAGTAGAATGTAGATGAAACAACGAAGAGGGCACTGAACTTTATAGACTGATAGAATCAGCTATATGTTTCCCTACTTCGTAGACTGATAGAATCTATGTTTCCCTGATTCATATACCTAAGTAACACAGACAAATTCATGTTCCTAATGAATTTAGACAAACCTTTGATTGCAAAACACAGGAAGAAGAAAAATAAACCCTACCGCACGAAAGTTTCAGTATCACAAACAAGCGAGAAGAAGTCGAATTCACTTAGTAGGATATGATTCTTGTATTGGTTGACATTGTAGATATTTCATGTATCTGTCAACTATTCTTCTGTTGAGACCTGTACTCAGCCCAGTGGGTATGTATGTATAACAAAGATCTTCATTCTTTAACGCTACAGATTTACATTCTGATGAACAGCAAACCATACCAGTCGAACGACTTTGAACGGGGCCTACTAGCAGGCTAGGGGCGGTCCATTCTGACTCTTCTCAGTGACATGTGAAACTCACCTGTTGCTCCGAAAACGGTGATAAGTTTCGCCATATTGATGTTGAGTTTGTTGCTGAACGCTGCACGCCAGCCGTGGGTCCTGTTTTGCTGTACCTGACTTTATTACTTTTAATAACGTGACCCAGTGACCCTATAAGGCACGTGGGCTGTTCCATTGCAAAAATGGGTGGGATAGTCAGCGATGCAAAGAGACTTGCACGTCATGCAACATACATTACCTGTAAGTATGTTGCATGTTGCATGACTTTAAGTATGTTGCATGACCAGGCTTCCAGAAAGGGTTGTACCATCACACTAGCGTGTATAGAAGTGAACGGGATGTTCCATTTAGGTTGTGTGGAAATCGTCAGACTACTATTATTGATGTAATTTAATGATTTAACGATTGGTTTATTCAAATACGACAGACAACGAGATGGCACAAATTGCTATAACTTCGGCATGTAACGTTAAAAACATATAACTGTTCTTTTCCCCCTTCTGTCATAGATACGTTAACACAGTCAAGCAGATGTAGGCTGGCAAATGTGTGGGGTTTTTTCTTGTAAATGTTGCCTACACATCACATGCGTTATTTGCGGAGAGGACAGAAGAGACTCGGGAGCTATAGTATAATGCGGCTGGATACCAGGCTATGTGACAGACTACTCAGTTCTGAAACGCCTTCCATTGGTCTACCGCTGGTAAACGCACTACAAATAAGTTCTGTTTCCAAACAATTTCGAAGAAAATTTGGATAAAATTAAGAACCTTCTTGATATTTGAAAACAAATAAATACATTTTATGCACATACATTGCTAAAAGTCGCGTATCAGGATCAAAGCGTCCAGAGGATTTGTGCATTATGATGCGGTGAAACTGGTCAAAGGTCAGCAAAACTTTCTGAGGGTGGCAATTGCAAGGTCCGATGCGCTGGAGAAAGCAAGGAGGTTTTATTTCAACCTCCTTGGATAAAGTGCTCTTTCCCTACTTTCCCGGATACCTGGATACCATTTAACGTTACTTGTTACAAAGATAAATGACAACGCAACAGTCTGCATCGAAAACGAATATACGGGATGGATAAAGCGCACATTTTGTTCAGACAAGTTTTGAAGTTACCAAGCTTGCGAGAGATCACCAGAGACAGTGGGAGGACCGGTTTTGTTCGGAGTTTGAGATCAGCTGCAGACATGGCATCTGACGGTGCCTTGGGGAAAATGCACCCCAATGACTTGAGGAAGTTGATCAGAAGTGGAAATCTGAATGGCAGGAGCACATCTGGCATGTGCAAAGGTACGCAGATTTAAGTTATACTGTTGTTATAATTAAATATTGGTAACATCAGCATCACCATGCATGGATTATGCAAATGTGAAAGAAATTCTTTCCCTATAAAAATCTCTAAATATTTCATGGAAGTATGAGGTCTCTGAACTCTTGTTATTGATTTTCTTAGGATACCTTACAAATCCACCTCTAAAGCCTAGTATTGAACCAATTATGATACACTGTAAAAATGCTTAACTATTGAATATAAAGTAAGAAAAGTAAACTAAAACCTTAAGTCAACAAGGTAATGAAGTGTAATCAAAGTGAAAGTGAAATGTTACAATGATCCTCAGATATGACTCTCATTAATAAAAGCCAGGCAAAGCTTAAGTCTTAAGATTATTCTGAAGCAACAAGTCAGAGTGATGCATAATTGTTTAGTTATCAATTCTTTTCTTTCATCAAATAGGCTGTACACAGGCGAATCTTGCCATTGTGCACAAGTCGTTGGCGCAAGACTTTTTGAAGTTCTGTCAGGCAAATGAAGGGCCATTCCCCCTAGTGTACGTGAGCAAAGTTGGAGAGTTGGGGGCGCCTCCACTTGCTGAGGACTCAGATATCAGGTATGTATGTCCAAATGGGACAATTAATGGTTTGATTTTCATGGTTTTCATGGTGACTTCTTAACAGCAAACTTAAAACCCCTAGACTGTACTGCGAACATGTTTGTTCTGCCAGTCTATCCTCTTGTTTTATCCCCAACTCAACACCACTCCAAATACTCCCTTATCTCCCAACTACAAAATTAATTCTCTTCACCAACTTGCCCATGATTTGAAAATAAATCAGACCAACTAAATTGTTCAACATCCTAGTCAACTTGGCCCAACACCCTAACTCTAACCCTAAACCCAACCTTGGCCGAGTTGACTGCACAGGGTGTTGAGACAGTTAAAGTTGACCAGGATGTTGGCTGGGATGCCTAAGTTAAATAGACTAAGTTGGTAAAGGGCTGCATTGCACTGATCCCAAGTGTAAGAATGATACAATGGTGATTTCTATTGTTTCAGAACTGATGTTATACAGTACAGAGTGCACAGAGACGGCACGCTGACGGAGAAAGTGGGCGATCTGTTGGAGTTCACGGAACAGCTGAAGGACATGGTGACCTTCTACGTGGGCTGCAGTTTCTCGTTTGAGGATACTGTTATGTCAGCAGGTGTTCCTATCAGAAATGTGGAGCAGGGGGTCAATGTGTCCATGTATGAGGTTAGTTGGGTCAGCAATGTTTTCTATTAGTCTTCTCTGATGCTTAGAAGGTAAGATTTACAGTGCAGAAAAAATAGACAAAAGCTTACAGACCTGAACAATTTTCATACTTAAAAATCCATTTTGGGTAATCCAGATTATATTTGGAAGAGCTTAATAATACTAGTAAACAATGTTTACTATAATAATTATACTAATTTGTCATTTCAGTCCAATGTTCAATGCCATCCTGTGGGTCCATTCAAGTGTAAGATGTACCTTGCCATGCGGCCTATTCCCAGAGACAAACTGGATATAGTATACAGGATGACTCACCAGATGCCTGATCTGCATGGAGCTCCCATTCACATTGGTGATCCAGGTAACCATTAGTGAATGGAATTATAATCAAGACCATTATTATAATGGTAACTTTACAAGACCAGCACTAAGATTAGAAGAACGTATCCAAATTCTGGCTGACATGAACCTCCAATACTACTGATACTTCCATGACGTGACGTTAAGAGATACGTGACTGCAGCAACAGCTCATAAGTGACAGGTAACTTGTGTTCTATCTGAGGGACGACGCAAGCCTAAGCTAGGTACTCATTTACACCCGAGTAGAGTGAAGTATACTGCGGTTTAAATTTCTGTTAAGGATTCCATCTCAGCACCTCCAGGCTGAGTCAACAACCCTACCCAAAAGGCCATTTTATGAATGATTGGATTACAATTTAAGTTTGATGAGATAAGTGTGGATGATTTTCTTCCCGTTCCATATTGTAGCAATGATAGGAGTCCCTGACTTGAAAGCTGTCCATCTGGGAGACAGTGTGGAGTTCCAGCCTGGGGATGTACCAGTGTTCTGGTGCTGTGGTGTCAGCACAGCGCCTGCTGTACAGTCTGCAAGTAAGGCATTTTGTCTTCTTCTACATTGTAATGCTAGTTCACCACCTAAATTGTCTGCTGCGTAACCTATATCCGTCATATTTAAAGACATTGTTCATGTATATGGGACACCAAGTCAAAAGGCGGTGGTTTCAAACTACACTATTTTGAAAATATTGCAATTTGAAATTACTGTTGACATGTCTGACGATGTGAAATCCCAAAGTGCCTGAATACAATGGATATGGTTTAGATTTGTCTACACATTTGACATCTGCACACAAACCATGATTGTCCCAACTCAGTGGTTGAAGACAGTGTTCAGATACAATGCTGGACTTTTTTTCCAAGATATGATAATGAACGATATTTAAGTCTACAGTATATGTAATATATAAAACTATGAATGTTGAGTTTTTACTAGCACTAACAGAGATGTTTTTTTTTCCATATACTGCAGAGTCTCCACTAGCCTTTAGCCATGCTCCTGGGTGCATGTTTGTTGCTGATGTCATGGCAACGGTTCCTACGACAATAACAGATCCTGGTGACACTCCCAAGGTTGTCCAGGTATCCCAGGAACCCTTGCTGTACAGTGTGGCATCAGAACTGGCTGTTGATAAAATACACAGACTGGAAAAAGTAGTACAAGCCGATCCTGGTAAGATGAAAGCTCTCACACTGAACATTATGTTGTAAATTATAGAAATTTGTAATCCTAAGCACGTTTGTCTGTTGTTAGCATGAGCTCCTGTTCATTGATAAGATCAGACTTACTTGTTCCACTGGATATTGCCCAGGTTTGTCTCAAGACTCTCAACCACACTGACTGTAACTTGTCTGATTAGGACCTATTTGAAATAAAGCTAAGTTAAGAGAGTGACGTAAGAGCTCTCAGAAATTCACTAGTAGACATGGCCACTAAACTGAGCTGGTTGCTGAAGTCAATCAATTTTGGTTGTTGAGTAGGGTGTGAAAGCTCCTTGGGGACTGCAAAAATGGTTGCTGGTTGGGTAAGACAGTTGGTTGCTTGGCAGAGGGTCTTAACTATGTAAAATTGGATGGAAGTGTTTCAATTTGGTCTTTGACTGCAGGTGGTTGCCTGTGCCAGATGGTTGATAGTGGCCAGCCTTGACTGTAATACCATGCTATGGGGGTTTTGAGAGCCAATGTTGTACGAGAATTGTACTTTGCAATTGGTCACTGCTTTGTCTATTAATGCTAGATTTGTTTGTTTGTGTCTTTCAGGGAAGAGAGGGATCAGTGACCTCCACATCCCGGTGGAGTTACTGCGCTGTGTGCTGGCCCTGTCCCACGCCTCCTCTGTGGCTGTCATAACTGGCTTCCCCTGTCACACAGGTACCACCGTACCAGGAAGTTATATATCTGTGTCAGTTTGGTGGAACTCGGATCTTTCATAATAGTATCAATTCTTCAAAAAATAGAAAATGAGAGAGTGAACAAATTAAGCGCCTCACGAAGCCTTTGTAAAATCTGGCAAGCTGATTGGCTAAGACCGTCACGTGACACCAAACCATCTCCATTTATCATTTTGGATGATGACATAAAGCCAGTGGCTCTGGGTATGAGGGAGCTTCAGGCATAAACCTGAAGTGTCAGCCACACTTATTGAGAGGAGTAAGGGTGACCCATCCAGTGTGCTTATCTAAATATAGGAGCAGTAGCAAAGCTGCATTGCATTACATGTCTTTAGCTTCTTGACAATCATCATGCCTCATATCAACTGACTATGATAATGACTCATTGCTTTACCCATCACCTCTTCTTCTTTGCTAGAGTTGACCCCACCAGAAGAAAATGATGGCCCTCCTGGTGCTGTTGCCATGGCAGCAATGCTGCAAGCCCTGGGGAAGCAGGTTACCATGGTGATGGATGCTAGCAGGCTGCAGCTGATGAGGGACATTGTGGAGGACTGTGTACTGGCAGGTGTGTCACGGTGTGTGTTTGTGTGTGTGTGAGTGCATGTTTTTGTGTGTGTGCGTGTGTGTGCACGTGCATGTGTGTGCGTGTGTGTGTGCGTGCATGTGTTTGTGTGCGTTCCTTTATTCATGCCTGTGTATGAGTGTTTGTGATAGTCATTCTGTATGATTTTTATGATGGGAAAAAAATACCCAGGACACAATGCCATTGGAGCAAAGAAATGCAGCAAGTGTTGTCCTTGATTTAAGTTCCCAATAATTAAAGTCTTAACAAAGTGCTAATGTCACCATGTATTACAGGTATCCTAAAAGAAGGTGTGTCAGTCCTGCCCTACCCACCTACCAATGGTACAGCCCCAGACAGAGACTCGGCCCTGCAGTTCCTCACCCATGACGGGGACGTCTCCAGACCCAGGTACGACCACCTGGTGGCTATAGAACATGTCGGGAGGGCAGCTGACGGCACCTACAGGACCATGAAGGCCCAGGACATCTCCTCATTGGTCAGTCCCGTTGACCAGCTGTTTGATGTGGCCAATGAGGAAATCCCAGGGATAAAAACAACTGGTGAGAATCACTATGCAAACTGCAGTTTTTTGTTTTTTTCAGGCACTGTAAGTCAGTGGACCCAATGGCAAATTAAGAGTACGCATCTGTTAAGAAATAATCACTTTATGCCTAGATGTACTGATTGAACTCTATCATCATTGCTTATAGACGCAGCTCTTATAGCCCTGTCCACATCTGACTCAAAATGTAGAAATGCAAAGTAAAAACATAAAAATGCAGCCACTCTCTCATTGGTTAAACTGCTAACTGTGATTGACAGTCAGGAAGAGTCTATTGCATGGTCTTTTTTATGCCTACAGGAATAGGAGATGGTGAGTTGGGGATGGGCAGGGTGCTCATTGGTTAAACTGCTAATTGTGATTGACAGTCAGGAAGAGTCTATTGGTTTTCTTTATCCCTACAGGAATAGGAGATGGTGGTAATGAGTTGGGGATGGGGAGGGTGCAGGAGAAAGTCCATCAGTTCATAACCAATGGACCAGAGATCGCCTGCACAGTACCAGCAGACTATACCATTACAGCGGGGGTGTCCAACTGGGGCGGCTGGGCTGTCGCTGCTGGCCTGTATGTGCTGCAGGCCTGTCCTATCCATGACAGGTACCTCAGGAGGGCTGTAGGCTTCCCACGGGACTCTCACAAACTTCTTGGTTCATTGCCATCATTGGAAAGGGTGAGTACCTGGTTTGTGACTATACAATGTTAGTAACAGTAGTTCTTATAGTGGCATTTTTCAAAGGTGCTAATCTTGTTCCTTTGATTCATTTCACCTTGAGGATCAGAAGACTGATTAAAAGCTTGATGCTTTACGTTGTGTACAGAAATGGTGTATAAAATCCTACTAATGTGCATTCTTGCCCTTGTTGGCTACTGTGAATCTTGAGAAATTTTGTGGTTTCATTTTAAGATTTTGGACTGACCTCTCCATCATATTCATAAATTCCTGACACAGCGATTATTTTTACCATATATGAATAAACGCAACTCTAAACACAGCAAAAACTTCCTTTCTTTTCTTCCGCAAAATTAAACCACTGCATCAGTAAATGCTTGATTGTAGAGTTAAAATAATATTCATCAGATATTTTCAAAATATTTATTGAATGTACTCAATCTGATGTACCGTCTCCATTGTTTGACCTGTCAGGAAGAGAAGGTGATGTCTGTCATGATGAAACACGATCTCCGAGACGGGATGACAGCTGAGCCGGGATTGGTCGTAGACGGGCTCCGGTTCGGTTCTGAGCATGCCCAGATCATGGAGAACCTGAGGAACATCCTGGGACTGGACTAGTTACGCAGGGGATGGAAAATGCTCATGGAATTTTCCACTATCGCTTTTGAATTTCAAATTTTAGCTTACAACGTAGGGACACTGGTGCAAAGAAGAATGGGTTATTTCTTGTGTAGCAGACTGCTGCCCACCTGTGTCAGGGACCCTAGCAGCTGTATAGTCAGATACTCAGGGCACCAATTAAATGACTAAGTAGAGTGACTAGGGTGATATATACATATGACTAAGTAGGGTGACTAGGGTGATATATATATATATATATGACTAAGTAGGGTGACTAGGGTGATATACATATATATGACTAAGTAGGGTGACTATATAGATAGATAGATAGATAGATAGATAGATGTATTCTTTTAGTGAGTGCTTCAGCAGAATACAGTGGACTACTACTAGAAATTTTGTAAAGAACATGAACTGAAGAGCATGCCATATTAATAAAATGCTTCATTGCAGACATTTGAATACATAACGTTAATCAATCTTCCCAGCCAGTTATTATAGTTAATAGTTTACCTTCACTGAAGGGAAACATGCTGTTTTTGCTCCCTTTCTTCTTCTTCTTTGTCTTCTCCAAACAAATAAGGTCAATGACCTGAACCAGGGGAATATAGCAAGTGGTAGGACAGAGCTGGAGGGGCTGGTTACAATACCAATGTGATTGACTAAGAGTAAACAGCAGCAGTATGGTAGGCTAGACATGTGAGAGAACTTCCTCTATCACACGAATTTGAAGCTCATGAACCTTTGGTTGAACACTGTACAGCATCAGCAAATGGCCCTACCAAAGTTCCATTAACAAATTACATCTGACCCACACGTTTTAGTCATCTTAAGTCATGAGAGGCTGAAATTTAAAATAGAGGCTCCTTAGCATAAAAACGCAGTTCTGGCTGGACTTTTGGACTTTGTCACCTCCACGGGATCCATACTATCATTTTCAGTATTTATCGTAAGACCGATGCACTAAATTATCTCAAAGAGCAACGCCCCCAATCAAATCAGGCCACAGTGCCATGAGAGGCTGCCCTTGGGAACTCCATAATTAACTGTACAAAAATCCGATGTATGACCATTGACATGTACAAGTACAATGGGGTCGTCCAGACAGGTAGGACTCAAACCACTTTGCGGACTGACCAAATATACCATAGGCTGACAATTTTTGCATAATGACAAATGCATGCGAATATGCGCAGTGCTTCGACCTTGTCGCTAGAGGCGTACCAGTCGCCACAGCGAAAAAAAGTGTCTTTCGGGCGTTGGCAACAGACCCTCCTTGCGCCACTGATACACGTTGATATGTTTCATACTAGGTTATAGAAATATGCATGTATGAACATGATTTTACTAAAAACTGGTTCATCGTAAGACACATATGACAGAATAACAATCTATAATAAAGGGGTGATTAAGACATATTTTGGCGGCATTTTCTCTGGTTTTCCAGATGATTGTATTTGTGGACCACTTGTGTCCGTGTTTTATCAAGAATCGACATCAGTCAATCCAGCATCATCTAACTATCTGGTTCATTGTACCTATACACGATGTATGTCTATATTTCTAAATACGTATTAAATAATATTCACCCATTTAAGAATCTAACTACAGGCGACAATAAAACGCTGCAGCTTTCAGAGCTGTCCCGACGTCAAGAATGAAGCCCCACAATGTAAGAGTAACGTTTATTGACAACGTTTGAGAACGACAGGACACAAATTGCAATAACCACTTTGGCATGTAAAAATAGAACTGTTTTTTTTTTAATCGTAGACACGTTGACGTCACGAGATACTGGTGGTAACGATAGACCCTGGTGCGGGTACGGTAGCTACTGTACCGTCTTTTAAGGTTCCTTTCCTCTAATTCGTAGTCTCTTGGTTTATTGCACCACTGTGTATCAAATGGTCTTAGCCTTAATGGCTTACATCAGAGGACGTTGTGAACGAGACCCAGTCTTTAACCCAGAGCTGTCTTCTCTTCATAGCCCAACATCAATCTGTTAGGACCCGGACACCCCAGCTTTGGTCAGACAAACGTACATTTATATATATGCCCAAAAGGCTGAATTGGCCTGTTATAAGAATATAAAGGCCGAGGCAAAGTCAGTCATGACTGACAAACTTAATAGTCATTAGCCCCTGTGTGGCCCAAATACTTTCTTACGGAGCCCTGAGAAGAAGGTAGCAGTCATTTAGTTCCTATGGCAACAGTCTGACCACGTCCAGTAGGTCCAGCTTCTTCCACAGTCTCCATTCCATGTCGAAGTCGTGGTTCACCAGTGTGGTCATGTCGTAAGACGCGTGGTCGTAGTAGTGGACGGACTGACCGTCGGCGGTGCCGAAGCCGTACAGACTGACTTGGTCACAGGTCTGTAGCGCCGTGAAGACAGCTAAGGCGCCGGTACTGGGGCGGTACACGGAGTATCTTCTCTTCTTGGACTTCAGCCAACTGGTGGGGAGAGAATGAGACATTCGTCAGCATCCTGAAACAACGTATCTACACTGTGTATGAAATAGGGAGCACTAAAGAAGTAATGGAGCATATTTCTAATTTCAGGGATGCGTTTTACGTCAAATTCTTATTCTATTTCCTTTTTTTTTTCTTTTTTCATTCAAGACAAATTTCAACTTGCAGAGGAGACCCTCACCTGTTATTGATATATCTAAGAAGGTCTGGATGTAACAGTCTGATGTTGTCACTGCCGAGATGCAGCTTGGACAGCATTTCTACAGATCTGAGGAAAAACGGATATATCACACTTGCAGTAGTAGATCTAAGCTGCATTGAGGTAAGGATCATATCTTGATCATTCTAATCCAAAACATACTTGTAAACTTCACCCGTTATGATGAATCTAACACACATCATGCTTTCTTCGAAAATTCGGTGATTTGCAGCTAGTTTTGTCTCGTTTGAGGCAAGTTAGACTTGTGACAATTTTACTTAGCAACGTTAGGTGGACGAGCTCTCACAATGATATGACTGAACATTATTCCATATCAGAATTACAAATACTTACAACCGGTCTATGCCTTGCGCGTCCACCGGAGCTCCCCATGCTAAGGTATCCACTAACTTGTAGTCTCTCCTGTTGCACATTGTCAGCATATACTTAATGCCCTGCAGATTAAAACAGCATTGTTCCAATGTGTAGTACATTAAGATGTTCACTATCACATTTGTATGAGAGATGACAAAAATAGTCCACGTACTACTTGATGTGACTCACCTGGTCCCTTGGTACATGGAACTGTGGTTCCTTGAAACTCGGCTGCAGCGTCCCTAAGAGTGTGTTGACCGTGAAGAAATAAAATGACGTCTTGGTGCCGACATCTGACTCGTACCCTGACGTAACAGCTCGGTTCACTCTGTCCATGGAAAAAATGGATCCATGAGAAAATTCTGTATGTTTCTTCGTAATCTGGATTTTAAAAAGATAATGGTATCTATGGTATCTAAAGGCTTGCAGTCGCCTGCGCTGCAGCCGAACGATGATGATCTAAATTTTTAACTATAGGAATATAGGAATGCAACAATAAAAATCACACTTAAGGGCACATCCAGAAATATGTTCTTCACCTGAAGACAAAATCATGTCCGTCTATATCACTGCCTACACGAGAGCCCTTCAGACTCCCGCCATTTCCGACCACTGCACATCGCCTGCAACCAGACCGAGCACCGAAAAGAGCGCCGCCTTCCGATAACGGCAGAGAAGTCAACCCTTTTTCTAAATCTGTGAAATGAAACAAAACCCCATTTTTATTAAAGTTTGTTTACATAGAGTTGTAAACCGTCGTCCAAATTCATGGAATGCAGTATTATCATAGTTCGATTGTACAGAGAAAATGGCTGTAGAAAAGGATCAAGTAAGCACATACATCTTTGTCTGTAGCACAATGCAATGATATTGCAGTAATGAGGACACATTTAAACCTGTCTCTACTTACCAGAAAGGGGGATGTCATCAAAACCATACGGTAGTGGAAAGCGCTTCAGTTTGTTATATTCTGGCTCTGTCAGGTCATGTGACGTCATCAGGACTGGAATGTCGTCCACGAACTTGCTCGAGAACCACTCCATGTTCGGGTCGTCATGGAAACGGTGTGACGACATGCACTTCTGCACGGAGAGAAAAAAAGGAAAATGCAGGATTATAAATTTGAAAAGGTAGTCAGCCATACAGATTTTTCAAGTCATATCATCAATTTCACATCACAACGTACTGGTGCATGTGGTATATCAATGTTTAATCTTGTTCAAATCAAATTTGAAGTGTTCTATGAAATATCGACATAAACTATATAGCATGCAGGTTGCATACCGCCATACGAACGACGAAATAGGACGCCTGAGGGCCCACAAACGTAACAATGTACATCTCACCAAGGGCAAATTGGACGTGTCCTTTCCGTACACATCTTCGCCCGGTATCGACTCGACAGTTGTTGCCATTATTTTCTGCACTCTCTCGCGCCTCTGTTGGTAATATTCCTCTTTTTCTTTTTTCTTCCACTTTTTCCTCTGTTTTTCCGCGATGTCTTTTGCTCTTTCGGAGCCATTCGGAGTCGGCATCGGGGCAGGTAAAACCTCGAACTGTCCCCTGTACAACAGTGCCTGCACTTTCCCATCCGTTCCATCGGTGTTGCTGATTCTGTTGACATCATTTGAGCTCAAGTGTCTCTTCAGAGATGGGTGTCTGCAAAAATGGCCAGATTAAACATGATAAAACTTGATAAAGCAGATACAAAAAATGTATTCGGAGCAGTTCAACACTTTTCTTGTTGTTGAGCACAGAAAACGTCTCCCCTTGACCTCATAATTTATCTACTATCTTCACTCTGCAGTCACTACTAGAAATAAAAGATTTCAAGGATATCAGAAATATCTGTAGTTTTTGTGAATTTATTGCTCCATTTATCATGGTGAATTTCTCGCTAATTCTGTGTATCCTGCTTTCCTGTAGGACATTAGACCCTAGAAAAAACTATGACAATAAGTTTGGATCCGGGCCAAAACAGCCTCGTCATCCTGTAAATCTCCAGTGACACCGGTTTTCTGCCTCAAATCTTGCTGTATATTTTTGTGTATTGTTACCCCTGGAAGAGTTAGTGTCACATTTTACATGTAAAAGCTAAGGCAATAAACACACACGTGACGCCAAACCAACAACAATGTCAAACTTACCCTGGTTTGAATGTCAGCTTTCTTGGTTGGTCGAGACCGAAGTGTCTGAGGTAGACTGCTCCGGGAACGAGAAGAGAGATGAGTACGACGGGCACGAGACAGCTGAGGGACAGCAGCAGACGTCGCACGCTGCACCGCATGGTGGCGCTGCCGTCACTCTGCTCATGGCGCGACGCGCTGACGTCGGGAGACTCGTACTCAGCGGCCGTCTGGAAAAAAGAAATGGATTCATGAAGGCACTTACACATATATTTTTCTTCCTTTAGGACAGCTTGCCTGCAGGTCTAAGTTAACTCTTCAATGTTTTTTTTAAAATGAATTATGACGTATGATAATGATTACTATGATGGCAGTGGTATAGCAGGCTGGGTTTCCATTTAAGAGATGAATCTTTATTGACACAACAAAGTGACGACATTTTTGTACGGTCAACTACAACTACAACTACAAAATAGAAACACAAAATATGAAATATGAAGAAGGAAGATTTGGGGTTGGTTTTCTGGTAAAAAAAATATCCCCGTTTCTTTTGACTGTACGATGATTCCTTATGATAAATGGTGGGAATCATACTTTTGTTGAACATGAACCTTTGGACAATGACTTCTCCATGGACCCTCTTAATCTAGTTCAACAACAAAGAACAGCATGGAAGGTCACTAGTGATTGTCATAGCTCCTTTACGGTCGAAGTCCTTATAGAAATGTCATAGATCCCACGGGCCTTGCAGTGAAGTTTAATCACAGTGGGCAAAAAAAAATATATGTCACTAACTCACTCGTTGACACTTATGCCAGTAAAAAGCTGTTGAATGTATGAATACCTAGGCCGCGCTCATTTGAGCGTTCGTACGACGACCGTCAGTGTTGTGTGTTTGAGCCTTAGAAAAAATCGCCTCTCCAAAGCCTGACAAGCAAATTAGACGAGTTACAGACTCAAGCTCGGTTGTTGACAGACCGTGTGGTGGAAACAAATACACGCCCCCTGTCCTGAAAGAGTAGACTATCAACATGTAGAGAAGTGTCTCTACTTCTCATAAACAAAGCTCTTTTGTGTTCATCTGCACCGAACCTGATGCCAATATTTGTAATACCAACAGGCCTGTAGATGAAAGCTTCGTGGTATTAAATACCTGCGGACCCGTCCGCATACTAGTAACTGTGAGTCCTTATTAAGTTATTTTTTATTGTCATAATTGTGAGCTAAACCTCCCTGGTGTGATTAATAGTCTTGTTTATAGGAACACCAGCACCCAGTAGAGCTTGATTTTCTTAAACCGCTAGTGTGACATAAAGACATGTTGTCAACCATTATGTAGGCACGCCATTCAGGTGAAGTCAAGTGTCCTTCAACAAGCTGAAACAGGTTAGCGCAACCGGAGCTAAGTCATCACGACCTAAGTCAACCATGAAAATAGCCCTGTCAATACGCTTCTCATTTTTAGATGACACAAACTAAATCTAGGGGTCATTTATTGCCCTATAATATCATTATTAATGTGCTGATTTACCATGCAAATAAAACATCAACTTTCCCGCGTGAGTCCCATGATGATCAATAATTTACGGACCGACGGAAATTCGCAGATATCAACGGTTACAACATTTCTTGATGTCATGATCAAGATTTCTACCACCATGTATGGTTTTAGACTAACAGTACACTCTAACAGGCTATAAATACTATGCATCTGTCACACATTGACAATAAATCACATCTATTATGAGAAGCACTGAACTGATGAGCAGCACGAAATTTTCATCTATATCTGAGGACCATACAGCTTTGAACAATACCCTAAGAAGGCATTCGGTCCTGAAACGACAACAACGAGCGTGATATAACTGATAAAACGCCTAACTGTTAGTCCCTATGTAGGAATTTTTATTCATTTATCGATCTTAATATATTTTATAGCAGAGAGAATTTCTCCATGCCAAGGATAAATTATGTCTGTCATCTGTTCGTAAATGTAACCAGGTCAGCGAAACCAAGCGGATCTGTAGCCTCGGGAGGAATGTAATGAGGGTTCATCAAGAGGTCACAACTCACAACACATACTGTCCAAGCAGAGGTGAGGTAGTCTATGGTGTTTTCAGAGAAAGCAGAAAGCATTAAGGGCCTTCATCAAGCTAGATAACGCCAGTAATATCGAGCGACGTACCCAGACAAACATCAAAACCACTGTCTATGTTGTACCCAGCGTTGTAATCCGTAAGCGCCTTTTCAATGGAGAAGCCGCAATTTGGAACTGGTCCTACGGAAATTTTTACGAGCATCCGTAATCTATAAATTGATTCCCCAAGCAATCTGCATTTGTAGCACGATAGCGCAGAACAGTAGGGCTGTGTCGTTGTGAACTTGGGAGCCTCTTGCCTGAGAGCCCACATAAATTAGCTGGCGTTTCCTTCAGTGCCAAAACCGTCTGGACTCTGGAACACAAAGGCCGTATTTGTACGGCATTCGAAGGTCGGCATGTTTTCATCGAGCTCAGCTTGTACCACCTTAGTTTAAGCATGCGACAATGATGCAACACTGCTAGCTTCGTATATGCTATGAAGCATATATAGCTATGTATATCAGGAGTCCTGTCTTGCAAACAAATTATTCTACCACTCGACGCTATTTGTATTTCTCTGAAGAAAAAAGGTACTATAAAGGCACTCGTCGGTCTCGCAGGACCATGAGTAGTACTAATTCTACACAATGCACTTATTGTTTGTAAAAAGGTAACGTTACAAGAAAAACAACTTCACGGATTAAGAAGGTTGAGTAAGTCCTACCTTTGAAGACGGTGTGGTTACTTCTCCACAAACGTTGCTTTCGGTTGGTTCTTATCCCCAAATGCCGTTGTTAGCATCGTTCCAACCTTACATATCTCGCAGATGTTGACAACAAGACTTGGGCTGTAGACTGGGTCAATGAACCCCTTTCAGACAGATGGGTAAGACCCAGCTGGACAATTTGAATTTTGACAAACACTTTCCGTGGGGGTGTGGCCTGGGTGTTGTCGTGCCAGATGATTGGGTAACCTGGCATCGGGTGAGGTGACGTAAGGTCTTGGTCCAATGCTTTTGGCGCGAAAATCGCACACCTCAGCACAGGTATCGTCTGAACCCGTCCAAAACAAAATCTTGGTTGTTCAACTTGTTGGCGCATATCTACTCTCCAAGCAGACGTTAGTCTTATTCTCCTGACTGCCCGTGTTTCCGTAATGTCTGTATAAAAGCTTGGATGAAAACTCTTTGATTCGAACAACCAAACCTTGCAGAAAACCATCTTAAGTTACGGGAAGCACCAACCCTCGTAAATTACTCACTCTCAAAGCATATGTTTCGATGAAAGTATCCTAATGTTCATGCAAGGGTGAGTGAATCTTCAAGCAGATACTCGATCGGATGGTTACGTTCTCTGACCGGCCTAGCCTTCTTCACAGACTTTGAAATTCGGTGTTTATTTTTTCCGGGTTTTGCGGCTGATTCGCGATTTTTAACATGGGCTAATGTTCTATATGCCGGGGAAGGGAGAAATCGACGGCAACAGCTATTGTAATGTGGCTACACCTTTCAACATACCATGCGTCCATGTAGCAAACACGTTCTTCAACTTCTTGACATCAGAAGGACTGGCCTCCAATAAACAAGTTCAAAGTACAAATTACACATGACAAAATCAACCTGCATTGTCAGAATATTATATATAGATAACATCACAAAAGCCATTTTTGCACATTACATAGCATAACCTGTACATTTGACAAAATTTAACAAAAATTACTAAGTACAGCAAAACTGTTCTCATTGCATCACAAACAGATGATATCACAAATCATACATTGCTGGCATTTTAAGTTATTGTTTTATACCATAGCCATAATGTTATGTCAAACTATTTACAAATATAGCAAAGAATATTTTCATGTCGAACAAGGCTTTGAAATAAATTACAAAATTTGGATTTTTCAACCGACATTCAAATGGTGTGCGATCATTCGCAAACAACTCTAGATGGCAGTCCATCAATGCATACAAAATTTGTTTTTAATGTTAACCTGCAGGAAACTTTGTCCTGGGACACAGTCACAACCTTATACTATCTATGCTTACTCCCATTTCTTTTGTCCTGACTATACAAGGCTGAGTTTTATTATTCATCTTCATCATGTAACAAAACAACTGCAGTGCCTTTAATGAACTATCTACTTCCTGATAAATGTATCCAACTGCTTCATTTCATAGCGTCTGATAGAATTTTCAACAATGCATACATAATTTATGGCCTTCTACAACACAACATCAAATCCAAGAATCATTGGCTAACACACAGTCACACGTTTTAATCTTATTTAACTTCCTTTCCTACTTTTATTCACAATCAAGTATTTGTGTAGCTTTCAAAAAATATTTCTGGTGAATGGGTCAAACTTTCTGGTGAAAACTTTTTCTTTTGGTCATTCTTTGGTTTGTAAAATTACCTTAACATCAAGCCAGTACTAGCATAATTGTATGAATGACACATGGACATCATGGTCCAAAGGTAGCTACTACCATAAGCACATGTATCATAATATGAAGTAGAATGTTTTGCACCATTGGTGTATAATGTGTGTGGAGTATACTGAAGTCTATACAAAGTCATCTTCATTTGCATCATTACATAAGCTGAAAGATTTTGTGTCTATGTGTACTACTGTGATCTATTGTCCAGTAAAGGCCACAATTACACAGAATACGATCACCAACAACAACAATCATTAACCCACTTGTAGTACTACACGTACACGGTTAAAGTGAACATCACAAAACACAATCACGTGCATGTTACTACCTCTTTGCAACTGTTGAAAGTTTTCTACTGTAGTATAGGCATACAGAATTTTGAGTTTGTCCTTTGTAATGTACTGTCATAGCATGGCACATTTGCTGCTGTCATGAAGCCTTGTACCCTTCACCATACACGATCGTTGACAAATTAAAATATATAGCTGCTGCAGCCTACAAGTTGCATGCACATGTGACATATGGAAAACCTGAATGGCTAATGTACCAATTAAGATAGATTGGTTAACAAAAATTGAATTTTTCCCTTCATAATTTCCAGAGAATAAGCTCTTACATGCTTTACAAACATCTTTTGGTAAACTTAGTATGCAAATACACATATGGGTATTATCGTATAGCAAATACAGAATACTTGATGCACAGCCAATTAACAACATTTGAGATGTTTCTGATATTACCGGTAGTCACTTTTCTTTCCCTTTCTCCCATAATCTGTACATTTCTGATGGTCTTTCACTGGATGTCTATTCAGAGTGGCACTAAACACTAAAGCATGGATCTGTTAAAGGCCACAGTGTGATTGAGATTGCTACATGTTTGCCTTCTGTAGTGATTTAAGTATTGCCTATTGCATCAGTTAAACATTAAAGCATCACTACACTAACTAGTGTACCATGGAGCTTTCAACAGTATATTAGGTATGCTTCAGCCGCATAGCCAACTAGAATGTACTTACGAGAATCCTTAATGTTTAGTGTCTCAAACATTAAGGTAAAGGTTTCACTGTTTACGTCCTACTTTTTACTTCACATTTCTCACCATTGCTACTGACCATAGAAATTTGATAGCAGCACCAGAATACCTTGTACAAACACACATCACTCACTTCCAACTCATCACAATTCCCTACGTAATAATCCTACAGAAAGCAGGTTGGTTTCTTGCTAGTACTGTATTGCAGAGGGCTGTTCTAAAATCTGTCAAAAGTCTGCAAACCTTACCTATACAGTAACTGTGTATATAACACAATACACATAGGTTTGGGGTACTTTTGATATAACATGTGCTTTCCATCTGGAACATGTATATCCTAAACCCCTACATTTCAGAATCAGCTCCATCATGTGACATCATTTCCATTACACTTTAACTTGGTGGTACTGCCTTGTTATGGATGGATTAGGAAGAGCAATACCTTCATTTTTATGGAGGTAAAAACTACAAATGTACATAAAAATTGCACAGGAGGTACAGAAAAAAAATGTGTTAAACTTTGAATTGTACACTGTAAAGTAACTTTGCACAAACTTTTTACAGAATCCTCTCTATACTTATTCCCGATTCATCCTTGACACTTCAACAGTCTGCCTGTTCCTTGGATGACATCACTTCCTGTTGGATGACATCACTTCCTGTTGGACGACATCACTTCCTGTTGGATAACATCACTTTCTATCATCAATGGTCTTGATGAATTCCACAGCTGCACTGAATTGCATCCACCAGTAGGACTCCTCCCCACCCAGACGTGAGCCGTAGAAACTGTTCACATACTGGATGGTCGACAGCAGGCTGAAAAATAATGGAAGATGTTACATACTTAACTGAACATTTTGTAGATGCTAAAATTTTAGTCACAAGTTTTAGGTAGCAAGGGCCTCAATGTTTTACACTTTTCAGGCATTTTTGACAATTTTCCTCTCTATACTCACAAATATACTCATAAATTGAGTACCTTCCTTCAGTAAGGGACATCCTCTCAAATAGGATGCAAAAATGGTTGTCCCTTGTTTGAAGAAACCTAAACCTTGAGCACATTAAGGACCCACCACTCTTATCAAAATGAGTCTATCAGTCTGGTCTTACGCAGCTTATGATCACTGTTCATAACTATGGTGTCATGCCTGAAGGTGGTTCCTGGTTATGTGAAACAAAAAAACAAATGAAAATAAGGATCTGTAGAAGCAAACCTTGGTGGGTTGGCCATGAGCAGCACATAGACCAGGACTGGGGTGAAGTCGTCAGCACCGGGTACGGAGTTCTCATTGGCCATCTTCAGCAGGTTCATGATGATGTTAGAACATCGCACAACCACCCGCAGCTTGTCGTTTGGTGTCTGTGGAATAGAATAGAAAAACAAACTTGCATCAAGCAGATGAAACAGAATGAAACATCAGGCCTTTAGCTTGTCATGCGTCCAGGCGTCATTTTGACACACTTTTCTTGAAATAAAAAAAAATGGGACGCACTAGACGCCCTTACACTGGGGAGCAGATCCTCTGATAAGCATGAAATTCTGATGGATCAGGGATGCCACTACTGTAGGTCATTTCTGGTCACACTAACTCACAGTCTTCTACTGTGACCTCTCTGACAGTAATTTTACGCCTCAGGATACCTTAGAATGCACCATTTTAACTTCAAATTCTCAAAAACTCTGTATTATGGAAGGTATTGCAAGCCCTACAGTAGTCATATCTATATCACTTACCACGACTCACTAAGAAATTTGGACCCCCTATAATAAAATCCTAACTAAAAACCTCACAACACCCACTCAATCAATGTAAGATAATTGCTGACAGTATCTACAGCTTGCATTTTCTGCTGTGTTTACCTTGTAAGCGTTGATGGTGAGTATTTCCTTCTGTGCGGAGGGCCAGGGGGCCTCCCGGCGGTACATCTCTGGGACCTGCAGGGCCTTGTGGCTGGCTGTCACCACCTTCTGTAGCCTCAGGATGTGGTCATAGAACAGTCTACAAGCAAACACAACAACATCAATGGGACAATCCAAGATATACATGTAGGAGGAGTCTAAGAATGGAAATAGAGAAAATGAAACACACATAATAATATTCATTTCAAGTACAGAAATTAAAAGAAACTCAAACCCTTGTATATTTTTTGCATATTAATTTTACAAAAGTAAAGAAACTTGACCCCATGATAATTTTTTCAGTGGGGAAACTAACTGACAAGGAGTAGCCTAAACTAACAAATTAAGATGGCCAAATGTAAGACATACTATGATGTAAACAGAAACTGCATCATACAAACCAAACTACATGTACAAGTACACTTACTGGTCTCTCATGATGTCCCCATCCCCATTAGGATACAGAGCGTGGGTGTAGATACGACTCATGATGCTGCGCTCCACCGCCAAGTTTCCATCCTCCAACTGGGTGGGGGTGGCAACTGGGTAACAAAGCACTCAAATTAAACACGATCTTATGTAATTTTTTACAGGGCATATACATGTAGTTGAACCTTGCAATCAATTTTATCTTTCTATTGAAAATTACAAGTTTGAGGAAGAGGAAAAGGAAAGGAAAGTGATCTTGATCCAGTTTTAGCTCACTGAAGAGCTAGTCTTCCAATTGTCATGACAGAGAGGACAGACGCTACATGTATGTACAGTACTTACAGGTTCACTGTACCGGGGAAATTCCACTAGCTCTTTTTGATGAGCACAATGAACAGTCAAAGGACTGCAACCTTTTCTGGTAGCACACAGCCGGAATCGAACTCACGGCTTCTAATTCCAGAGGCAGGGCCGCTAACCAATAAACTACACACGCTACCTCCAATAGGATTGCTGACATACCTTGCCACATGGCATCATGGGACATGGCCACGCCCAGCTGATGCAGGAACTCCTCCACCAGGTCAGTTTTCTCGTCGGAGGCGGTGAGCTCGCAGAAGCGCTGGTGGAAGGTCTGGATGTCCTGTTCCTTCTGCTGTAGGAACAGGCGCACGCACACCGAGGTGAAGTACTTGTGGCACACCATGCGGTCCCTGCAGGAACGACAGTCATAGGCTGGGGAAGCTCACAAGTCACAGAATCAACACAGCACAATGTAATCTGTAGTAGTAATGCAACATGCATTGTTCAATAAATTGGTTGATATGCTTACATGTCAATGAAGAACATTCCACAAAGAGCTACGTCAAATCTTGAAAAATAAATGTTTGATAGTGGTTTTATTTGCTAGATTTTTACTGCGAATTCTAGATCCAAAATCATAACACTGCAATATTTGTTTTGTAATTTTACTGTACTACAAAACTGTTTCGACTGTGAGCTTTAACTTGCCACTGTGACAGAAAAAGCAAAGCACTCAGTTTTGGTTCATCTTGCTGAAATAGCATTTGGTACAAATTCGTTTTTTTAGATGATGACTATACAGAATATTTTCCAACCATCACTTTTTAATATAGCACAACCCAGGGTATCTCGTACTTCTCTATCCTGTCCAGTAGCCTCTCCAGGTGAGCCTGAGTGAACAGCAGACCCTGTCTGCAGCGCACCAGGTAGGAGATGTACGGGGCACGGCTTCTGTAGTCACTCAGGAGGGACGTCAGCAGCTTCTTACACCTAACAACAACATGGAGAAGAAAATTCATCATTCTAATCAGCTGTGCTATCATAAAGGGAAACCCCAAAACCTAACAATAATGCAGGTCTTCTTTGTAGAAGATCTAGGCCGCACTCAGTAAAAGTAAATCTGTTTTACGAAGATGCAATCTGTTTTGTACAAAACAGTATACTATGCACCAATTTAGTTAATTAACATCATTTTTTTTCTTCATAACCCTTCTCCCTACTGCCTAACCCCATAAACAATAGATAACTTGTTAATTCAGAGTGCTAATCATTAATTAAAATGACATATCAAGTGAGACTCACCCAGTATCATCAAACTGCTGCACACATCTCAGTGTCTCATGCAGCTGTGCGATGAGGGACTTGTCTTGGAGGTTGATGGCCTCAGACAGCTGGGCCTTCAGAAATGCTGCAGGAATTACAGTTTAATTAATATCACAGTAGAGCTTGTAAGTACAAAGGTAACCTTCTATTACAAAATGGTACACTGAAAACTCAATCCATATATATTAGTATGTAATAAGCTTCTAAAGTAGAAGTTAACCTTATGTTAAGAGCTCAAAACAAACTTCTGACAACATACAATCTTATCCAACATCCTCAAAAATGAAAGCAAGAGCATCATGACATATGTGTTCACAATTATCTCCTGAAAAATCAGCAGTGACTTGTACTTCCCTGCAATAAAGCAAACTCCTCTTTCCAAAGGGCATTAATGTTTAAATAACTACAATATCATATATCATACAAGAAGTACAAGGCACTAACCAGTCAGCTCATTCTCCTTCATGATGGTGCCATCCCCACAGCAGTACACATCAGCGATGAAGCTCATCCTGTTGGCGCGGATGTACACGAAGTTGGCGAGCCACGGCAGCGTGGAGAAGTCGGCCGCCCCGAGGACCAGCCGCAGCTTCCGCTTGGCGTCCTGGAAGGAGTAGGACGTCTCCATGGGCGTGTCTGTGGGCGTGGTGGGGACCATCTGGTCTTCACCCATAGAGCTGAGAAATGCAGTGGTAAAATAAGCTTAAGATTCAATGTACATGTACATTTGCAATCACAGCAATGTTGTACGCGTACACTGATGTATAATCCAAACAGTCCTGAACAGATTGCAGAGAGTCAAATTTATCACTATCAGTACCAAAATATATCAGTCCTGACATTGTTGAATGTTAGAATTTTTATTCTTTACTTATTTCGGGATGAAACCCCATAGAATACACAACACTATGGTACACACACAAACACATAGTAGCTATACAGCCATATAAGAATTGCAAAAAATGAGCTTCTGTAGATGTCAGATCAACATTTATGTCTGATTACAAATTTTACATTGCAACATGTTTATGCATAAATCACCAAATTCCATACTTGAAACTGTTGCACACAAGCAGGTTGTACTTTGTAGCTTACCTGCGTTTGGATGACAGGTCATCAATGTTGTCATGAGGGGATGAACTAATACTGAAGGACTCCTCACTGGGCAGGGCTCGGTATTTATCAAGGATATCTTCTGTTGTGTCTGCCATAGATCAGGGAATATGAAAGGTGTCAAAGGAGATAACAAAGTTCACTTTAGACAGCAAAATATAGAGCTTACTGTCATACACTATTATCATTTTTCTTGCCTGACATAAGATGCTGCATGAAAAGGATAGCAATCACTTGATATTACACAACAGAAGACAAAAAAAGACCCAGATTTGATCCAACATGTTTCCAGCTAGCTAGTGCTACATGTATGTGTAAGTACTGTTAGATATGGCTTGACTGTACCTGGGGTGTGATCTGTCTGTGTTGTTTCTGAATCTCCAGCAGACAGATCTTTGTTCATGGTGCGGTACTTGTTCAAGATGTCATCAGAGGTCACCTGCAGGATATATAAACAACAATTGGAACTCTGTACTTGAACTTCAGACCGTCTAACTGTAAGCTATGTCCCTAACGATACAATGTACTGTATGTGTACACGTAGAAAGGCAAACCATGTGTGTAACGGTTCTAGCATCAAGTTACTTGGCTATAGTAGCTAGAAACAGTACGATAGCATTATTACAACCACTAGATACAAAGACATTTTAGGTGACTTGTTTAAATCTGCAAACAAAACATCCATTTTTACCAAAGGAACCATAAAATCTTTTCTAAACCCATCTCTCCATGCTAGTCCCACAGTAGAGAAAAGGCTGTTTTGTTACTTGAAGAACAGAGAGAAAATCTGACAAAAGCTTTAGCTGTCAGTACCTGTGGCTCTGTAGTCTCATCCACTGTGGGAATAAAACCTGGACTCGGAGACGATGACTGTTCATCACGGTCCGTTTCTGACACTTTCTTCCTGCTTCCCCTTGGGCCTAACATGAGCAACAACAGACTTGTGTTCAATTCAACCAAATGAATGCAAATTCCCAGTGACAGGAGCAACAGCATCAATGACATACATTTGTAACTTTCAGCAATAGAGGACTGGAGAAATGTACTGTAGTAAAAAGTACAGTAGAAAGTGACAGGCTAGGAAAGCAGGATAGATATAAGTGGGATGTGATTTTTCATGAATATACAATATTCAGCTTCGATTTTTCTCTTGTGAAAAGGAGTTGGTTACCCTATACCCCCACCCCAATAATTTTTCCTTTTCTGTCCCTGACAGAAAGACAGTTGAATACTCACCTATTACTGGAAGAGCAGAAAGGAAAGTAACAGAGAAACACACAGAGAGAAAGAAGGACAAATGTTTTCAGTCATTGAGTCAACTTCAACTTAACAATGGTAGTGAAATTGTAGTATACTGATGAGTGTAAAGTACAGAGTGTGTAGAACAGAGCAGAAAATTGTTAAAGTAAGTTTGGAAGGTTATAGATCAAGGTATTATAAATGTGAGACACTTTTGCAAGATTTGCAAGATACTACAATGCAGTTACGCAACCCAGAGCTGATGGAATCTACATAAAAATTAATGTATTTTTTATCAAATGTATCATTTGATTGCACTTTTAATGAATCATTGGTATGTACTAAATCAATTTGCTTATAAATCATGTAACGGGCTGGGTAGATACAAGAAAACACAAAATACCTACCTTTGAAAATGGCTACTTTCTTCTTCCACCACGATCTACCTCTTTCTGAGCTCTTTCCTTCCTGAAAGAGGAAAATAAAAACATTGATTCGTATAATCAAGCCTTTTAGTCTAATAACAGCGACAAGAGTTTTGTCCCGACAAATTTGTACTATAACCATCGTTTGAAGCAGATACGTGTTTTTTTTCACACAATACCAGTCTCAAACTTTTTTTCTAGTTTCACTCAGATGCTTGGTCGACAGTCAGTCTGAGTAACATCTTGGATACCTATTTTGATAATCCCTGTCATTTTAGGCATTTGAGAAGATGTAGACTTGACAAGGATGGCACACTGGCTATGACAACATTGTTGGACAAGATTGAAAATTCTTCTCAGACCATCATCAAAATTAATATATCAAAACTGCCTATCTTATTAATGGACAACTGTTGTTACAAGTTGTACAATCCAACACAATGCACAAAGATTATACAATAATATACAAAGATTGTTACACAAGACTTTAAAACCACCTGCATGCATCAACAATTTCCCACTAACCTGGGCCCCACAGGAAATGGAAAAAGAAGGACATTATACAATCATTCACAAATGGGGCTCATGTCAAAACTAAAAACATGCCGACCAACCAAAATCTTGTTTTTTTCAGTCACTCCTTTCAGAAGTGCTGTCTCATTAATTTTCCCATTTTTTTTGTACCAACAAGCTTAAGAGTTGTGAATTGCTAATGTGCTATTGATATGCAGCAAATATTACAATGTAGAACTAGTTTAGTTTTAAAAAGGCCAAAATAAAGTAGTCACATTTTGCATTCAGTTGGCAGCAGTTTTTACATTCTGAAATGGCCCCAGTAAGAATAAAACACTGTGTACTTGAACATGATATATGACACATATTGTATGTAGCAATCACTGCAACTAAGATTTCTTACATGCTAAACTGATATAAACATACCCACAAATAGTGGCGCGTACCTAAAGCCCGGACTTGGACTTGGACCTAAAAATGTTTAGGTCCAAGTCCAAAAAAAAACTAAATGTCCGGAGCCAAGTCCGGACTTGCAAAAAGCAATCTGTCACTTATATTCCCTTTTTTTGTTCTAAACCATCTAAAACCTTCCATAGACCGTGAAATTTGCACTGGAAAAAGACAAAAACAGTTCGTGTTTACACTGGCTGTCTATCATTTGCATGTATTTTCCAAATTGCATTTCAATTCATGCTAACATTTAATTTTAAATGCACTATCCCCCTCCCCCTCAAAAAAAAATACACATAATATGCGATGATTGGTTCAGGTCCGGACTTTAAGTCCTGACCTGAACCTGAACTGCTGGACCTGAATCCGGACCTGAACCTGAAATTGAGTTTAGGTACGCACCACTACCCACAAACCACACCAAGGAACAAAGCAACGATATGAAGAATGGAGAAGGCACACCACCAAAACATGCAAAACTACACAACTGAGGTGATATCATGCTGGGCCCACTGATATGTACATGACGTTGTATTTCTACAGACCTTAGATAAGCTACCAGAGAGACCTCGGCCTGTATGCTTCTAAAGGGCAGACAATGGGAAAACATCACTAGCTGCTGTTCACTGGTTAGGCATGAACTACAAGCACAGCAGAGATGTCATCTAAAATCTACAGTATAAGTGCACACAGTGTACATAAGGGTGTAAAGATATGTGAAGGAATGAATTCTTAAGTGTAGAAGAAAACTATACTTAGAAATGCACAGAAATATGACATGATTACACTAAAGATTGTCAAGGTTTACACAGATCCAAGAATGTCATTCTGTTTGCATAGTGCTACATGTATGTACAGTTACAAGTATACGGTTAACAATACTTAAGTTTTTTCACACAAACATGTTAAAGAACATGGAACTAGAACAAGAGGGTACTACAGAGTCATTGTTTTATCCGAGTCATGAATGGATTTAAAAAGAAATAAAAGCTGGAACACAGTTACAGTTTAAAAACAGTATGCCTGATGAGTACCATAGTATACATGTGTAACTATAGAAGGATAGCTATAGAGGGCTGATGAATATTGTTTTCTACACATCACTGATGCTATCTACACGTAAAAGCTTTGTCTTCATAGTAGAAAAAGAACTAGTTACAACCATTAGTAAACAGGAGACCTGGAGCATGACAGCTGGAAAAATCAAACCACACAGTGTTCTTTGTTCAACCAACCTTTTCTTCCCTGTCCACTACAGTCAGGGAGCTGTCGAAACTGATGGACTTGGATATGTTTGACCTGTCGTTGTAACTGCCGCTGACCACTAGCGACGTCCCCATCCTGCTGGTGTGACCTTCAGCGCCGGGACTACTCGTCGCTCTCTCTGCTCTCGTCTTCGTAAACAGCGGTTCCAGCGGGCGCTCGATGGGATGATGAGGACCGGGCGACTCCGGCCCTTGCTGCAAAAGTTGGTCGTCAAACGAGGAAGCCTTTCCCAGTCCTCCCACGTTATTTTCTGTCACAATGTCCACCACTTTTGTCTTTTCTCGTTTTGGTCTTCTCTTGATGGTGCTAAAGCCCTCGTTGTCGTCAATCTGTATGAGCGGCTTGTCAAAGTCTGGACTGTGCACAGTGTTGTTCAGGTCTCCACTGTAGGAAGAACTTGTTTGACTTCTTCTAAGCTTTGTTGGAGAGTCTGAACTTGATGTGTGCCTGACTTGGGCATAGGAAGCAGTTAGACTAAGAAGATTCTCCTCCGATTTGGAGGGTGACAGGGGGGACAAAGACGACATGGAACTGAAAACCGAATCACGTAGACTGTCTGCAGGGGTTGTGGCTGGGGCGTCGTCACTGGGCGTGGGAGCAAATGGGTCAAAATCGTCAAGTAAGGAGTTTCTTTTGTCAAATGTTTCAAAACCCGTTGCAACTGAACTTTCTTGGATATCCTTTAAGGAGTTGGACAGCCTGGCCCCAAGAGCCTCCTTAGCATGTGATGGGGCTCCTTCAAAGTCTTTAATTATGTCAGGTACATGTCGCTGTTTGCCCGGCCCCACAGGACCATTGACAGGATTGCGGAGAGCGATGGGCCGGATTTTGAAGCGCGCTCCCGTGGACGGGTCCTGACACATTTCCGGGGGAGGGTGCAGGGCAGGCGCGTGTCCTCTCCTCTCCTTACTCTCATCAAAACTCTCCACTGCATCTTGGAATTCCTCCGAATCCTGCGACCCCCTCCCTTTGGGACAATCCTCCGGAAAGGGGCTGCAGCTTTTGTCAAAGCTCTTCTCTGAGCTCTTGTCAGAGACTTGGTCCTCCGAGGTTCTCGGAGGGTTCTCACTGTCAGTGTATGGGGTGCTAGTTCTGGATCGAGGCTCTCCGTCAACCCCTCCGGCAGCCTCCTCATTTTTCTCTGCTTCTAAGATGTCTTCTACACTACCAGACTGTAAGAGATACGGAAGAACTAGTCACTTTGACCTTTCTTCCTTCAAGGATGAAGTCAAAATGCCAAACACAGACAATCACCAACAGATAAACTGCAACAAGTACACTGCACATCACAACACAACACCAAATTATGCACATGTAGACTCCTATGAGGGATGCAATGTCTGGACACAAGCTCAGCCTCTTTGACAGTGTCTTAAATGCAAGGGGAGACAAACAAAGCTATATGTATGTAGGAATACATCTACTTCTAGTTTCTACTTACCATCTACACTGTACTACTACTACACACCATGCAGCAAACCACTATGAAAAACATGCACAATTAAAGTTGAGCATCTACTGTGTGGTCCTACCCAAATCTAAATAAATTAGCTCTTATCAAGGGTAACATACGTAGCCCTAAATATCTAGCCATTCAGGTGTACCAGATGGCCACGCACAGTCAAAAACTAGGTGCACAGCTTAATGCATTAGCACCCAGCATTTCAAACACCGTACATCGTTAGACCAATTCTACTAACAGACATTAAACATCAAACAGAAATGTTTTATTTTCCTGCAATTCAAACGCTTAGTCTACATTGCAAAGGTCATATTCTGAAGCTGTTACCTCACTGAGCCCCACCTCCACCTCACACAGTCTCTCCTCCATCTTCTGTTCGGGAGGTTCCGAGTCGCTGGCCAGCACGTCCACACTCCAGGTCTCACTGTTGGTCTCTGAGATGTCCACCTCCAGCAGGTTCTCAGGTAGGCTGTCCAGGTGGGACGCTCCACCCTCCGCACCTGCACCTGAGATTTCCTGGAACAAAGACGTTTTGATGGTCTTTAGTCTATGATACAGCAACTGTTCCAGCTGTGTCACTCACCCAACATGCACACAGTCACTACCGGAAAGGGTTATAGTCCTTAGGATGGGACGTTGCGCCGTGGTCCACTGTTATTTGTGCATGTCAAAAAGAGCTAAGGGAATTTCCCTGTTACAATGAACCTGTAAAAATCAGGTAGCTTCATGAAAAAATTCCAAGCTATTCTACAAAATGAGAGAATTTTATTATTGACACAATAAAATTATATAGGTATAGGGACTTTCGCAATGTCTTTTGCAACTATAGAATGATCCACAAATCTAAATCAAAATACAGCAATTATGGAATGATGCAAGAAACCATAGGAAAGTGCTTTATGCAGCGATTTCTACTTAACAGAAAAATGGGAACATAGTCTACACTGTATTTTAAACTGCCAAATGTAATTTAAATAGCCGAAAATGTACATTGCCTAAATATCTAAAAAAAAAGAGTTTAAGGTACTGCATACTTGTAACCTCTCCAGAGGGTTTCCCTCCGGCGGTGGCTCCGAAGCATCGCTGGGTAGAACGTCCGTGCTCCAGGTCTCACTAAACGTGCTGTAGGTCTCACACGGGTCCCTCTCCTCCGTGGTGGCCATCCCCATGTCACGGATGATCTCAAACTTACGCAGCTTCTCGTCGATGTTGTCCTAAGAATGCAAAAGTCGTTTCTGCATCAGGCGATAGGACTCCACAACCAGGACATGTAAATATGGACTCTCTGATTTCATTGTGTATGCCGATTTACTTCTTTTAAGCATATAATCTTTAATGTGTATGGTCACATGAAACTGTTGTTCAGTAGACTATTGAAGTCAATGTGTAAGGTTAGATGAAACAGTTGTCAGTGGACACTTGCAGTCTTTGTGAATTTGTAATGTAATTTGTCCTGTTTGAATGCACTATACTTGCTAACCTTCGTCGTTCTCTGCTCCTTCTCCAAGAAGTCCAGGGCGTTCCGTTCGCTGGGGTCGCGACCCATGGGTTCCGGCCCGTGGTCGCTCTCCAGGGAGTAGACAGAGTTTCTGGTGGACGGGCCACCTTCTGATGTTGCCTCCATCACATCACTATTGTGGGCACCTACAGGTCAAGAGGACAAAATTTTAGACCAAGATTTAGCATCTTTAGAATTTCCCCCCACTACAAAACTAGTCATGATCAGTGTAACACAAACTCTGCTGTCCAGGGCTATACAGGTAAGACTTAGGTCCCATTTCTGAAATGGGGCTCGGCTGGGATGTTTGTGTAACAAAAAATGAAACTGTTTACCAAGGAATATACACAAATTATGCTCATAGTTTTTTTAATGTTCTGTGTGTTTTGTTGCCATTCTTATCAAATTTTTCATTTCCAAAAGCTACCCAGCCAGGTCCCAGGTTAGGAATTGGGATTATAGGCATAAGCGAGATTTAATCAGGCTACTCCAAGCCCACTAAAAGTATGTCATTTGAGCACATACAATTGTATCTTTGTTCCCCAAATTCAATGACAAATGACAAATCAAACAATAAGGACTTGTAGGCATGAACATCCTTACTTATGGAGATACCAGTAAGCTTGTCCGACTGTCTGTCTGAGTCTTTCCCGCCATCATCGTAGGCATCACCCCCAGCAATGGTCACATGGTGAACAGTTGATCCAAGAACCTGAAATGGAACAAAACTTCAAATAACCATCTGAACAAAACTACACTTTGTATGAAACCTGCCTGTCTGCCTAAGTGCTTAGGCCAGGGGCTGACCCCTTGCTCCTCTCCATACTAAACTTCAATTCTAAAATCTCAACAAATGTTATACAAGAATGTGTTGTTCACAGATTTAAAGAGACATTGCCTGATGAAGATGCCCCCCTCAAAAAATCTTCATCATATATACATGTATACCTCCCATCTTCAACATACCTTGGATTCAGGTAACATCCCTGGACACTCGTTGGAAGCATTGCTGAGTGAGATGATCAGGACCTCTTCAGGAGGAGGGGTCATGGCAGTTTCTGAGGGGGCACCTGTGGTGTCTGCCTCCGACGAGTCGTTTGCATTGGTGCCTGGCAGGCGAGCCTTCACGCCTTTCACTGAAATAATGAATCAACAGATGTCATAGCTTGCTGTCAGTATAATTTACTTTTACCACCTATGACTACTACTTTTCTAAATACAGTACAAGAACTTTAATTGTACACCCTATTTGCCAGCATCTTTCGTGCAATTATCCAGGAGGTGCAATAAATGAGAATAATCCAAAGTTATCCAGCTGGATTGCGCCATTTATGGATTCAGTGCAATTAATAGAAGTGTTCGGTGATCCGTGGCTTTTACTATATCCTACAGTGTGCAAATTAAGACAAATATCTATCAGACCACAACATTTTTACATCAGCCAATTTTATTTTGGCAGCCAGGGCATATGCATATGCACCAAGTATTTTGAGCCCTGTTTACTTTTGGTTTTACTTATTGCTATTTTCCTAGAAGTCAGAAGCCACATACCCTTTCCGAGGATGTTTTTCTTGGCCGACATGGGCGTGTTGGGAGGGGAGGTGACAGGGGTGGGGGTAGGGGTGACGTTAGCGCTGCCGGTCCCCACCGCGGGGCCTGTGGACGGGGGTGTAGAGATGGGCACGTTGGACAGGATGGTGTCCAGCTGTTTGGTGTCCAGTGGTTCTCCTCCTGTAGCTTTAAGGTCTCGCAGGAAGGACACCTGAAAGTTACAGTAAAATATTTCTATTTCATTCACATTTGCTGATGGAGAATGCAGCAAACTTATGAGAAGCCCTCTCCTTGATAAATACAGTACAAATTATATTATAAAACAAATATATTGAGTAAGGCTAGAACATTCAAAAATAAATTGTGGTTCCATTTCAAATGTCTCGTCATCATCATATGTCCTCCTTTGCTCAATATTAACCATGGCAAAGTCCTAATTGATATCAGCCCTACAGCTTTGACTATGACTAAACAGTCCATATACATGTGCGAGAATAGCAATCTCTGCCACATTTGTAAGCTGACTCAGGTCTTTTGCAAAGTTTCTATCTCAGGATCCACTTTTCTTCTGCCATTAACATTAGTCTGGTAGTTTTATCACCATCATGATTCTTTTGTAATTCTAAAATAACACAGGCAGACTTTTTTACTTACCAGGCAGTAAAGCTCAGTTTCTGTGATCAACACAGCACTTCTCCCTAACCCAGAGAGCTGGGAGGGTGCAGGGGGCGGGGTGTCGTCACATGACCTGTCAATCACAGCATCCAGGAAGGTGGACATGCAGCCCTGAAACACAATCATCCACACAAATGGGTTTCAGAGTATAGTATACTGTAAATGTTTTTAAGTTCGCGGGGATTTAATTTTGCGGTAGCGGGAAAAAGGACTTTTCGCGGTGGATTTAAGTTCGTGGTAACACCATAGACTGCAATCTAATATCATAGTAGAAAAATGTCCGCGGTGGTTTTAAACCGCGAACATTAATCCACCGCGAACATTTCTGCATTTACAGTAACAGAATGAGTAAACGAGCATAAAAGTTGAGGAATCTTTCGTAAAAGTTGAGGAATCTTTCATAAAATGTGATCATTCATCTGAAAACATTTTCTGGGTTTGTTTGTTGGTTATGCTGAAAATATGGATTTGTAACCTTTAAAAAAAGTTATTTTAGCATGTACAAGTCCAGAAAGACTTTCTAATTCAATATATTGTTCAGAACTCTTACTTACATTGTCAAACCTAGAATAGAGTGGCTGCATCTTTGATTCTGCATTCTCCGGAGCAGACAGGGTCAGCACCTGTAGGATCTGGGCAATCTGGAACAACAGATCAGGTTAGAACAATATCATTATACCATCACTCAGTGACTGATTAACTAATACATTGTTGTAGACAAATTATCTTACAAGTGCCTTGCTAGGAAAACCAAATACATGTAAAAAAAGGAAAATATTGACCAAATCTATAGTTTCACAGAAATTTTTTCTTCCTATCATCAGTGATAAAATGTAAAACTGCATTACAAACTGTCAAAGCAAGACAATACTCAATAACTGCCTACCTGCATCAAATTGAAGCGAGCAGCTTCGCTAATTGGCACGTCCCAGATGATCCCGTATGGCTCGGGGTTCATGATGGCCGGACAGATGAAAGACGACAACAACAGGTCCGCACACATGGCCCGGATATCTCCCTCCTCCACCGTACCCACCCTGTTCATGTGCTTGTGCAGCTGGGACACAATCCAGCACAAACTCTGGGGGAAACAGTACATGTTGGCTTTAATGCTGGAGATGAACTTGTTACAGAGGTTCACAAGCTGGCTGCTCAGCTGCTCCATGTGGTCCTGCAGCTTCTGCTTGAACTGGGGCGTTCCTCGGTCCCCGAACCGGCGCTTGATCTCCGAGGGAGAGAATCTCTCCAACGCCGCGTCCACGTTGGTTTCTAGGAAGTAGTCGTCCTCGGCAAGGCAGGACATGATTGGTTCGTGCAGGGCGGCGGTCAGGAAGAGCTTGGCGGTGTACACGGACTCGGAGAAGAGTTTGAAGACTGTACTGAAGGCACAGGAGCCGCGGCGCAGGAGCCGGCGAGGATCGTTGTTTGTTGCTAGCTGCAGCTCGATGAGGGAGTGGAGTATCTGCAGGACATAATGCTCATCCTCAGGCATGATACAGCCTCCATAGATGGCAGATACAATCACCTGGGGAGAAAGCCAATAATACTTGACGTTAAGCACGCTGAAAAGCAATTCATCCACTAACAAGTTCAATTGTCAACCACTTATATCCTTTTACGTTGAAACTGACTGTCATAGAAAACAGCAAAGAAGCCATAATCAAAAGTTTCAAAAGATTTAAATGTACCAATGGACCAGCTTTACAACAAAGCTTTATCCTAAACTAGACAACATTGAGTAAATGATTAAAATCAATGAATGAATAGTTTCATACTATATCCTATGCCTACATATAGTACCCTGCATTACAAAACACCAGTAACTAACATACTACTAGTAACATATAAGAAAGAACTGGAACTAGAAAGGCCACATTTTTGACAAAATGTTTACCTTTAGAAACAAAACAAGAGAATTTTTGGTAGTACCTGAATGATGCCCTGTGTTGTTTCCAGGCTGAGTTTCTCCCCACACACCAGCGTCTGTGCCACCAGCTGGGGACACTCCCTCAGTGCCTTCATGAAGTCCCCATACAGGGTGTCCTGGTACCCCAGGATCTTGTACCCATCTATAAACTTGACATTGTCCAGGGAGTTGGCCTTGTGGCAGTACTCTGCAGGGGTGCCATGCTGGGAGTGACTGGAGAGGATCAGACTCTCCACGTTGGCACGTTGCTGTTTCACGATCCAGGAGGCGTGGTACAGACTCTCCGCTGCGGTGATGACCTCCTTGTGGATTCGCTGAAGGGAGTCCTTCTCCGCCGAGACAAACAGCCGCTCCTGTTTCAGGTGCTGGGCAAGCTCCAGTAGTTTGCCGCTTGCTGCCATTCTACTGTGATGGTCGCTGTTATGCAGAAGATGTGCTGGGCATCAAGCTGGCATCGTCTCTCCTACTGTAAAAGAAACAAGAAAATAAAAATACTCTCGTTTCCGTGCCAAGTGGTACTGTTATCAATATATATACTAATATATCTATTACACATCCTATAATGGATAGCTGTACATGTAGTTGATGCAGGAATGATCAAACTAGTATGAATGGCATATAAATGCACTTCTATGTTCTTTCATAAAAAACACATTTTCACATATGAAATAAATCAGCTTCAAACAGTCATTTGATAAGTTATATGCACACAAAAGATGAAGATGTATAATGATATCTGTCTATACATGTATGTCTAGGAATATTTTTTGACATTTAGTCTTTTTGCCTGTATATATTTTTATATTTCCATCAGCTAGACCTCTATTGCTGTCTTTGAAATCAGACTCATTTGTCAGTTACAATGTAATATCCAGGTGACATCATCTCATAGAAAACCGAGTCTGGCTCAGTGACCTAAATCCACCTGCAATGCTGTAATAACTCGCCCAGAAATACATTGTAATCACAATTAATGGCCTGCCCTATAGTATATTGGGCATTTCAAATTAGACAGTGATGTATTCATTTGATTGATGATACAGATTGACCATTTCTTGGAAGCTGTACGCTTTCGAGGTAAAGCTACATTTAGTATAGCCTGATTTTGCTTCCTTCAAACTATAGTCTATATGAAAGTTACTGTTAATATAAGAGATAATTTCTGAGTTATGAATATGAAGTGCAATTGGCGCTGTGATCCTAATTTTGGACTGTCAGTACACTTACATGTACATGTAAAGTTACAGTATGTACATGTACCTTATACCAAAGGAGCTGTACACTAAGTAATATACAGCATATTCTCGACATTTAAGTGCAAAATATTCTAAAACCTTTGTTGGATCATTTGTTTAAATTTTGAAGGTAGCTATAGAATTTCACATTTAAGACCTGAAGATCATTAAGGTTTGTAATTAGGTCTTGCTTACATTCTACTTCATTTCATGATGTGTTGTGCAACTACCTAATTCCTAGGTGCACTGGCCAAATATGAATTTCGAGCCCCGTATATATAACATCAAAATGCCTGTCAAGAGAAGAATTGATTATTTATAAAGGACCCTGTCCCTGTGGCTTGTACCAGTCAGATCTAATCATAGTTATAATCTTATCAACACACAGATACACCTGGGTCCGGTGGACGTACATACATGGACATGTAAAAACTATTCTTGTGACTACATTTTTGCACAGTAGGACAGAATCAGACAGAGTTTTGACCATTTTGCACTGACAACACTTGTTAATACACCGATACTATGGTTTCATTGTAATAAACAATTCTTTACTGCTTCTGTACAATTGTTTGATTATTATACTGACAATATGTGCATTTTTGTAGCAGTTATATATTGTGTAACCACATTTCACCCTCCATGCATTTTGGTGTGTAAATTGTAGTCCCCAATGTGACCTAACCGATCAATATGTCCTTGATCCCTGGTACAAGTTTGTTGCCACATGCATTCATTAAGTATTGACAAAATCAGACAAAATCAACAAGACCTTCCCACATCATCACAATCCATCCGTATCTCCTTGAGTTCTCCTTGCCAGCATATGTGGAAACACAGGCATGTAGAGAAAACAATATCCTTGACAGAGGTAATAACCATACTTTATACTAGTTCCTTTAGATTCACCTTTGCCCTAGAGAGTATGCCTGAGCAGATTGGGTGTATTGAAGCCTGTTTGAGTCAGCACCAATGGTTGTACCTAAGGTTGAGTTCACAGTGTTAAATCAGAAACTAATGCCTGCCCCTGTGTGACATGTTTCACCTCTCCTACTGGTGCATCACTCAGGGATCAGGAAACATGATTACTCTGCAGATGAGCATGCTCCCAGGGGACCATGGCTTCTTCAATGTAGAACAGTATCAAAATTTAACCATGCTTCACCTGATGATGATAGACTATTTGGACAAGTATCCTTACAAAATTATTACAATATTGAATTTAACTACCAATTAACAAGGATTTTCTCAAACCTAGTTCTGCTACTGCAGTATAAAAGTACATGTATTGGCAATGCAATATAAAATCCAAAATCATTCAGCAAAGACAAAATAATCGAGTTAACATTATAAATCTCATTACCTAAAGAATTAGGTTCTGAAGTCTAAATTTCCTGCTGACTAACATATTGTGTGCCAGAGGTTTACCTCAGGAGGGACACTTGGTTAAAGATTGACTTTTGACATCATCATCATCTCAATACTGACAATAGTGCATTTTCAAAACATTACTGTAAATGCAGAAATGTTCGCGGTGGATTAATGTTTGCGGTTTTCGCGGTGACCACTTCACCGCGAACTTAACACCACTGCGAACATTTTTCTATTATGGTACTTGACTGCAGTCTATGGTGTTACCGCGAACTTAAATCCACCGCGAAAAGTCCTTTTTCCCGCTACCGCGAAATTAAATCCCCGCGAACTTAAATGCATTTACAGTAATTTGAAAGCCAAGGCATCTGTGTGTAGATCCACAATTCCATTTTGGTTGCCTAATCATAGACTGCTAATTGCATTCAGCCTATATGTATCTAGCAATGTAGAAGGGAACCCTGTCATCATAGCAAACTGACAGGTTTGGATGTGTATCAAGGAGAACTGTAAGTGTAACGTTACTGTCCTACTTTGTATAACCTCAACTTAAGACTAATGGTGAACAAATTCTGCATTTTGTTCCATCTCTGGAGTCAACCAACATAATATAATATACTAATACTATGTCCATAACTAACTGTTATCATAATTTCTGTGGAATCATACTCAACTTGTATTGTAGATATGTTGATTGCAAATTAAGCATTAACTCACCCCTACATATTGATTTCAGTAGCACAGAACTGAGCTTGTACCAAGTAACAATATGTGTAAAGTTACCCTTTAATCTATGTGGGATTAACTTGATATTTCCCATTAAAAAGAACTAATTTTCTGTACTTTTGGACATCAAATGTAGTTTTCTCACACTCAAAATCATCATGTTCTACTTGGCATTTGATACAAAATGTCAAGTATTATGGTACAAATAAACAAAACATTGTTGCCATAACTATACAAGGTATTTAACTTTCCTATTTCAGTTTTTCTGTTTCAGAAACTGACTGTTGAAGTGCAGCAGTAGTTTTCTTGGGCAAATATGACGATGATGAAGCTCTCCATATATTTCAGCTCTGGAAGAAATTCTTCAGTGATTATCAGTGTCACTAGCTCTAGAATGTACTCTGCACAGCTTTGTCCACGTGGACAGCACACCCACCACGGGATCACAGATCAGTCAGTGCCAGGATCAGCCAAATGCACACATTACTGTCCCATGACTCATGGTTAGGTCAGGCTCAGACGATCTAAACTATAAACCTCACACCACAACCACACCAGCCAACATCACAAACCGGCTAGCGGCTACATGAAGCGATATAAAAACGCCGGAATTTGCTAAATGCAGCAAGTGTTCAGTCATCTAAAAAATGCAGAGGGATTCTAGAGTATACGTACTGTGTTCGAAGTTGTATTTCCGCTGTCCCCGGGCTGTTTTGGAGGGTTAAGAGGTTTAAACTGAGGTGCTGTCCTGGGTCCTCCTCCTACTCACGGTCGCCATGTTGTGTTTATCCGGCACATTCCCAGGGTGCACTGCGCGGTACAAATGCGGCTCTAATGGGGTTTTCCACTACACTCTATTATTAAAACGAGAGAAATTTTGACAATCGTCAAAATGATCTTATAGTCAAAAGATGCCATTCAGTGTTGGAAGTCAATAAACCGCAACACGATCACACCATGGTTAGTAATACACTTACAGCAGTTCGCACACAGAACAAGATTTTTAGGTTACATTTAACTGTAAGACATAAAAATATATTTGGTCCTTGGAATTACATGTAACGTTACGTTAAAAGTAAGCAATCATCAGTCATAGAGGAAAAACAGACAACATAACATTCACGTTGCTTTATTTGGGTGCTTGTACAGGTTAAAAGTGGCATCAAAGTTATTAGTAACAGTACTCATCACTTAGGTTTGATATATAAACCAATATTTAACGTTTCAAATATATTTCTAACGGTAGCACACACTATATATTTGATATACTGTTGATACAATTACATGTAGTTTATTTCACAATGAAAATTTGCAGCTATAATAGGTTTGGATACCAAGCTAAAAATCCCATATAAGCTGGCAATGTGCAGTATCTAACATGGATAAAAAGCGACCCCTTTCTATTCAGAGCAGTACTGCACGACAGACGGCGGGATACTAGCCATACAGGTGCAGTGCTTCAACTGATAAATAGAGGTCGCTTTTTGTACGCGAATGACGACGTTGTCTTTTTCCAATCGGCTAAATACTAAAATACTAACGGATCATTCACCTATTCACCTATTCTACTGCTGTTCAGCTCCCAAAGGGGTCTAGTAGCCTGTTTGGAACCTAAACTAAGGAAAATTATCAGCATTATGGCGGTTTGTTATGTTGATGGCATTGCTGCCCCTACGGCCGGTGAGGCCATGGGACCGGTGAGGTGAGGTGAGATACAACGTTAGCAATTTCCATTTGAGCAGTTTTAAAAGTTAAAGTCATTCCCATGTCAGCTACAAGGTAGTTAGAATATTTCAATGACTCAATAACGTACCATGATGTTTACAATTCATACTAGACAATTCTCAAATATCATTCATTGCCAACAGCAAAATCAATATACTAGTAGTGCATAACAACATCTTTAAAAAACTTCACCAATCACTATTTCCATATATTATAGATAATACATATTTAGCTATATTGCAGAATTAGTACCAGACACGCATTATTCACAATTATTAATGTAGTATTCATCTCCTAAAGATTTCTAATAAAGAAAATTATTTTTTGACGACACCCAGCCACACACGGGGCACTCTGTCTCTAAAACTGTCAAGAAGCACTTACGTCCACATTCGTTGTAAGATTACCATTTTGATGTTGTAGAAATTTTAGGCAGGCTGTGACAGAACCAACGTTAACCACTTAATCTAAGGCATTCTTTCTCGTAACAAGATAGCTGAATACATGCACGGCTATCTCAAGAATTCTCTAAGTTTGTGATCGGAGGAAGATCGCACGACGTTTGTGGCCTAGTACATGCATTACCATTTGTGATGGCTTTGTCTTCGATTTAGTGAATCAAATGAGCTTATTTCCGCTGCCCTCCCCACAACAAGCTCGAATGATTAAGACGATAAGATAAACAATGCCGATGAGAATCAGCAACACCATAAACCATATAGCGATGGTAATACCGATGTCCCTGAACAGTTGATTCACCGGGTAGGCTGGGCGTTCCTCCACCTGCTGGTAGCCGTCGTCAAGGTAAGACACCTTTACCTGCACGACGTTTTGTTTGATGAGACTGCCGACGTCAGGAAGAGGAGTGACGTAATTCAGCTCGGGGATCAGCACATTCTCGGGAGCCCAGGTGGATGACGTCATGGTGGTGACGTAGGACTCCTCCTTGCAGGGAGGCTTGCAGTCACAGTTATCCCGCCAGGTGGCGTCCTGTTCGTAGTACCTTTAGGAAGAGGAAAGGTGTAGAAAGGTCACTTTCCTAAAGATACGAATCGAAGTACAGTTGGAAAAGGGGACAGGAAAATATAAGTTATACCAGTACTGGAAAAATGCATACTTTTGTTCAAGAATGTATGAGATCTGTCAAAGAACCTAAACTAGGACACAGAACATTGTCCTCTTACCTTGATCGGCAACTTTCCTCACTGTTTGTGCACATGTTGCCGCTAGTTGTTCTGGGATCGTCCAGGCAGCCGCAGTTCTGCAGCAGGGTTTTCTGCAGACATTCGTTCCAGCACTTCTCCAGGGTGTATCCTCCGGGATACAAGGATTCTCCTTCTGCACCCTGCTCACAGTTACCGTAGGGGGCAGGCAGTAGGTTCTTCACAGCCTTCCTCACGCCGATGGCCGCGCTCTCCCCGGCTTTCACGACGACCCCGTTGTTCTCGGGAAATGCTGTTGTATTGGCAGGGTGCACGGTCACAGTCACTCCAGGCTGACGTCCGAAAAGGCTGACATACTCGCCAGCGTCTGTGAACAGCGTCATGGTTAGTCCTTGGCCTCTGGAGGACGCTTGGAAACCGGCATTGAAGGTGAAACAGTTTCCAAACTTGGCGGATTGGAAGGTGGCAAAGACGCTGGAGAGGTCGGTGGGCACGCACTGCCGCCCGTTGTAGGAGCAGCTCATGACGAAGTCGCTCAGCTGATGGCCCAAGTTGGAGATGTCATCCCTGGTCATCCCGGCCAGGTCGCCCGTCGCACGGGCGGTTCTCCTATCCTGATAAGCCGTGTTCAGGATTTCTCTCGCGGCCGAAGGGTTGACGGCGTCGCTGCTGGTAGAAGCGAGCAGGTTTTCCACACTCTGGCGCACCTGGTCGTCCGTGTTCAGGAGAGAGGCGTAGCTAGTTCCGGACACCGCCGACTTGCGGACCGGATTGTTGTTGCACACAGTGACAGATGGAAATGCCTGTGACTGCACCTGAATTACATCCTTGGACTCCTGGGTAACAGGGTAGCTCATATAGAAGGAGACGCGGTCGAAGATCTGATAGATGCAGACACAGAGGACGGGAACAAGCAGAATTAAGAAGCACACCCAGAATGCTGCGGGTATTTTTCTGCCTGCCATGTTGGATCAGTACGTGACCTTCACCACTGTTTTCCGGGTGACGTGAGGTCGAATGGTCAGGGTCAGCTCTGTGCATAAAAACAAAACAAGATGGGATGTTTGATAAGTGTTATCACATACAGAGATTAGTCAGCAAGCTATATAGTAATCGATATAAATCTACAATAACGACATGCTCATTTGTGCTTCATTGTGCCAATTTGTATCAGATATTGCTTTTATCACAAAAAGGAAACGTCACTATCTACAAAAAAAATCAAAATAACGACAAACTTACTTATTTACTTTCTTAATATTTCTATTTACAAGTTGATATGATATTTCACACTGAAATACGGACGGCCGCGCATGAGAAATACCTTTTTATTTCAAGACGGTCGCTTAGAGTATTTTACAACTTAGAATAGTAGGTCACGTACTGTACATGTATTACTTGCACAGCTTAATCAGATGATCTTGTCGCCCATGATGATTTAATAGGATGTTGCAACCAAAATCCTCCAGATAAATATGTACTGTTGTACCCAATTATGCCGCACCCCGAGATTGATTGAGTTGTGTTTCTGGGGCGAAGAAGGGGTTTGCTAGATTTATAAGTAGCCCTGCCCGCAGATGGCCGTGCCTGCAGATGGCGCAATGTTGATAAAGGCTACGGTTCAGCAGCGCTAGGCCTGTAAGAGTGTGAGTGACTTTTGCCTGTAGCTTTCTGCGATTGGTCTTAAGTTTTAGTCGACACATCCTAAATAAAGGAAAATGGCTAGAGCACAAATATTGCATAAATTCCTAAGACCTTTTAAACTGGTTACGTCGATATCATTATTATTGAATATCACATCGGAGTCGAAATCTAATACACCTTTGAGTATCCATGGGAATAAATAATTCATACTTATTAGGTTAAGTCGCCATTAGTGACTGATTACAGCCGGATTATGTTGCTGCACTAGAAAATTCGCATTCCCCACAGACTGACATCCAAACAGGCCGTGAGCACAAACATGGCGCATCTGGCACTATCTGATGACATTCAGAAAAGAGGAGGAAGAACAGACGATATTACGAATATATAGAAATTATGGCCTGATTAAACCTCGCTTGTAGCAGCCCGCCCGACATACGACCATGTAGCCTCCTAGAAGGGAGGGACCAATTAAAGCCCTGGACAGTAGAGCTTTTGTAACACGGAGTGACGGACAAAAAATTGTATCGTCATTCAGATCTATAGTAAGGTAACATTATATATCGCTAAGGTACATATTCTTCTTTTAAAACACACGGTCACTGTATATCTAGAGCTAAGCCGTATGGCACATCAATCACAAAGATAAACACATCGTTGATAATCGCATTCAAGGCTCAAATTTCTGAGCAAGAGCAGATGGTATGAACGTAGCTGCAGACGGACCAAGGTCGGTATCAACTGATTTGTCATTTTGGCAAGCTGACACACACCTTCTACAGACTGGGGTCTAAAGCTGGATTAACAAACTAAGTAAAAAGGAAAAATTGAAAAATGTTCAAACTTTGTATAATAGTGCAACAGGACATTATTTGAATATTGATAACCCATTGAATGTAATACTGGGAGATTTAGAGAGTGAAAGTCCTATCATGTTAACGTCTAATGTTGTTAGATTGTTGGGAAAATTTTTCATCTATGGAAATCGTGAGATATCAATAATGTCTTTCAATAAGTTTATTACCTTCATTAAGTACTTTTACACTGTGGAAAAAAGTATAGCCACTCGTAAAAACAAATTGTATGTACACAACGGAAAATGGGAACCTCTGTATTCTCTTTTAAATGCCGCATGATTATTGCCAGCACAACTGTATTGTACATGTTTTACCTGTATGTATGTCTTTGTTTGGTATCTGAATAAAGAATGTCTAAAAAAAACAAATTGATGATCAGTTATAAGCAATTTTGTGATATGATGAGAAACACACGCCTTGGCCCAAAACAATTCTGTTGCTATATAAATCACGAGGCAAAAGCATTTCGCTTATCTATTTCTGACGCTTGTTGAGTTGTTCTCTTTTTCTGACGGAAATCTGTCTGGCCGCAAACAAGTCGTCTTGTGGAAAAAAACAAGTTCGCCTCCAAAAGTACAACCTGTAGGACGCTGACCTCTAATACAGATGCCAACTTTCCCGGATGTACAACCCGTCGGACGTTGACCTGTATTTTCGGGGTAAAAGAAGCCAAGCTTCTACGTGCACAACCTGTAGGACGTTTACCCCAATTCAGGCTGGGAAGCTTAAGGTGATTATGACTCATCGTCACGGAGTTTCACGATCTTTCACCGGGTACCGTCCTGTCGGTTCTTCACGTACTCATCTTGCATGCTTGGGGAGTCACAATTTTGTCGATCACAATACAGGGTAGCCTGGGTCTGTCATGGGTACGGTGACAAACTCGTTATCTCCAAGCAGTGCCATAAGATAGTATCACTGCTGGCCAAGGAGTATTGCCGGCCAAAGGGAGTCAAACGGGCACCCCCATCTAGCCCTAGCTCAAACCCTTGTGTCCAGGGACCACCGAGGGGCCACGGGCATGGTAGAAAGTAAATAGAAAATAGACATATCGTTTTCTCAGTGATCTGACGGTGGTGTGTAAGCTGCCACAGCTGACCTCTTCACCAACCGCAAGGTCTGTTTTCGAGAACACCAGATGTCAACAGTGCAGCCGTTTCAATTCACAGAGACCGCCCGATGTCCGTCATGTTGACAACTTCTTTGTGGCCGTCGTGAACAAAAACCTCGTGGGCGAAAAGTGCATGGGCCTCCTGTCCCATTGACCACACATTGTATACAATACAACAAGGACATTATATAACGTCCTTGCAGCAAAGGAGCATGTTGTGGATTTCAAGATGGTATTGGACGATTTTCTGCAAGTGAGCAATTTCTTGTAAGCAAGGACGTTTAATGGCGCCATGGCGTCCTTGCCGCGGTAAGTCACCCGTAACCGGTAAAGATATAATAGTTTGAAACAAAAAAGTATGGACAGCTAGCACTTTCAAAAGTGTAGTTTTCTTCAGGTTCATCGACTACTGCCAGAGCACATTTCTGTTCCAACAATACGGTACCGACTGGTTAACTGCCATACATGATCATACATGGTTCGTTATGTTCGCTCAAATAGTCGCAGACAGCTAATGATGAAAGCACTGGGGTTAATCCTACTCGGAGAAAAGGCTGTGCAGCTTGAACCATTTTCAACAAGTCTGAGAGGGGGTTGTGACTATAAACATGCCAGTATAGTACATGAATATACCAGACGAATGAGCTTTACACTCCCAAATAAGCGGAAAATTTAGGTCTACTCTGAAGACTTACCTTTGCGCTGTTCTAAATACGCCTCCGGCAGCGACTGTTGTTGTCAACTCTGCTCTGGCTCCGCTCTGGTCGTCCGCTTAGCAGAAGGGTCTTAGCGGGGTTTACGAGAACACCAGTCACGGGGCTCAGAGGATCTCAGAGGAATGTTGGCGCTGACTTTCGAACCAGCAAACCTCCATTGCTGAGCAAGCATTTCTCTGCGTTAGCTACAGTTATACACTTATGGTAACGATCTAAAGGTGAATCTCGATCTATATCGCACTACGCACTGGTTGTACCGGGGATGCTCATAAATATTCTGACAACCGTAACCCAAAGGAGGCGGCGGTTTCCCCGGACTCTCCAAGCAGAGGTTGGATGAGAGGATTGTGGCTTTAAAGCTTTCTTATGATCATGAATTGGTCTGTTTCCTGACAGCCCGGATGTCGATCAGAAGACGGTAAAAATCTTATCATGCACCTAACCTCTGCTTGGAGAGTAGCCAGAGTGCCATTATACTAAAATTTCAATCTTGGTAAACTTAATGCTACTATAGCTACGTTTCTTAAAGTTACATCTCGAGCTACAAAACTGCAAAGTATACGGATATTTGCAACAGTTGTTGAAAATCAAATTTGCTAAACGTACCATTTCAGACTACGTTTTATTAGTTTGAAAATATGGCATGTCAAACACAAAACGGGTTGTGCTAGCTGGTACCAACTATTTGTTTTATTGAATTTAAAGGGAGAGTTCGTTATATTCATAACGCTATTTAAACGCCTTTTGTAGTTTGGGACTTGAGAAGTCACAATTTTAGAACGCAGCACCAGAAGTTGCACGCAAAATGTATGCTAATTTGCTAAGTATGCTAAAAGTTAGCAGGGTCAAGTTACACCTTTTTATTATGACACCATTCTCGAGAATGTTTCATAGCTTAAATTTCAATTTTCGACAAGCTGAAATAGATCTAACGTTAACGATCAACATAATATGTCACAATCAGTAATGCTCCTTTCCGAACCAGTATGATTTCTTCGGCAGATGCTATAGCGGATGGCTTCTACATCTTTTGATACCAGCAGTTCTTAGGGGAATAGATTGTAATGGTGGGCGGTTCCAGAAAGACAGAATGGTAGTTTTTGTCGGATGTTGGTTAATCGCGGTCATGCCACATATACAATTTACACTGTAGCCATATCTACGAAATCCTAGGCATGTAAAAACACGACCACAGAAATACTCTGTTTATTGTTTATTCTCAGGCACTATGGCCCTTAGACGAACCATTTGACTGAACATACACATCAATATGCACAAACAAGTCAAACCCCGACAGACCAGCAGACGTCTATGTTACTGTTGCTATTGTATGCGTTTAAATCCGCCTCAGGGTAAGTACCAAATGACACTACACAACGTACAACAGCCAATCAGAAGCAACCATTGAATGTTGAAAGACCAGTACACCTGCAACCCAAAACAAAAGATGGCGGCACCGGGAGCAAACGCGTCCACCATTCCGGTAAGTCACTGTTTGGCGAACTGTTGTGTGAATTGTGCGTTATGGCTGCAGAGATAACAAAACTGGCCTTGTCTTTTGGACCTATTTCATTCTATTAAAACCATATTTAGATACGAAAAAAGTGGTATCCATTTTTTTCTACTGACATTTTCAAATTGGTATTTGAGCGGTACGGTATGATCTCGTTCAACATATATGCACTTAAGGTTGAAATCGTTATGTATGATACAACAGGCTACAGATAGTACGTGCGGTCACAAGGTGTGTTTGTTTACGTGGAATTACATTTAGACGATTAACGTTATGTTTTAGTCCAGTTAGATTCCAAACGTTAACGTTATATGATTACATGTTAACATTATAGATCCAGTGAAGTCGACATGCATGTAATGCAGGCTTTTGGCACATGGGCAAAATAATGACCGTGTGTGTATTTGTTTGTCTGGTGCTCTTTATGTGCGAAACGTCCTTGAAAGTGTGCCCTATGCACAGTGTAGAAGAAGAATGCCTAGCAATATTGCCTAAGGGCAGTCCTGTCAGAAACCCTGTAAACACTCCAGACCAAGTAGTGCTGGGTTTCAGGTGGGCGTTCCTTCAAAATACGACACGCTACACTACACCAGGAGGATGAATGTGATTAGTAATTTTACGACAATGATATGAATACAGTGAAAAATGTGTAATGTAAATACTAATGAATAGTCGATCTGTACGTAAACAGTGCCATTTTGACAACGCACCATTTTCTGTCATATCATTCCGCACCACTTAGGAAACCACCATTGTGGTATTGCAAATTAGTTTTTGGCGAGTAGAATTCCTACTTTTTCTGAGAGCACACTTTTCCTCTATCTTAAAGCCGTGTATATCATTGCATGCATGCACAGCATTCATGAAAATTGTTTCAAGAGTTTATATATTGTTTTCTTCCAGGCAAAAGAAGACCCTACCAGAAGGCGAATAGTTCATGGCACAACTACGATCGCGAGGCCAGAGGTGACGGACTGTTTAGTGTTGATAGAATTGATATACAGGTTCATCTAGAGACCGTGGGGTGATCTGTTCCAGGCCACGGTCGTGGAACTCGTCACTTAACAGAACTCTGCGACCGAAAGATTTATAAGTCCTGGGGCCTTGAAGTTCATCGACTTGATGCAGTTCACAGCCATATGCTGTTTATTTAAATTATGGGACTTATTTGACGTGTGCGTGATGTGTTTCATGGCCACATGACTATATGGTTAAGGTCAGGGTTCGGGGCAGAGTAAGGGTAAGGGTTATTGTTGGGGTGAGTGTATTTCCCTCCGTAGCCGCAATCCACGGCCTCCGGAACTAGCTCGGAAATCATAATGATTGTCTATCTTAAATCTTTTAAAGTCGATGTAAATTCATGCTCATAACAACAACAAAATGAGTCACAGTAAATATACGGCAAAATTAAGCTTATAATTCAACCTCCTGATTGTTATCGTTTCACGCTTTATTAGGCACTAGGTATAGGCAATCAGACACTGGGACCGATCAAAGACTTGAAGAAGTACAATGAACACGAGACTTTGTCTCAGGGCTATCTGAACGCGTCTCTGCTGTCAGCAAACGCCTCGCAGGTACGTCAGTTGTTGTTTTCACTACTTTCTGTATTTGTATTATTTGTTATGTTATGTACTTTTGTAAATTCCTTCGTTGATGGCGACACGAAAATAAGCTGTAAGCTTGAGTATGTCGTCATCATGTCCTATATTGCAAAAACAGGTACTTCACACTGTCAATTACATTTTGTATCTCCGGTTGAATTTCGATAGCCAGAAGGTTGTCAAATTACAAAATCGACATAAAGTCGAACGTACGTATGTATACATATGCAGATTTCTGCCTGGTATCCGATAGCTTTGACTGACCAGACTCGGTGACTTGCGAACATTGCCGATCCCTAAAATCTAGGTGGATCCGCAGTGATATCGAGAGAACACCGGCTGCATTTCTTCTGAAAACGTCCCTTCAGAACTGACAGACTTGTCCGGAAATTCCCTGTTGTGTGATGACGGTCCATCGGACTAGCTTTGTAGATATTATTGTAGCCTCCACGCACATACTTTATAAACTCGGAATATGCGAAAATGGTTGATATACTGAATGATTATCTGTTTCGCAGCTTCAGATCGTGATCCAGTCAGGATTTCCCGGCCCCATGTTCTATGTACAGTTGGTGCTGCTGCTGATCTCCATCGTCCTGCAAGTGGTACATGGTATACTGTTACTCCGCAAGTATCAGGTAGGTGGCGCTCGTGTATGATTCGTTACTCAAGTCAAATCATTTTAACACCTATTCTCCAAGCAGAGTCGCGGAAATATAGTAGTAATTGGGATTTTTTACCGGCCCCTCCTCTCACGAGGATATAATTTGGCTAGTGCCTTTTTTATCTGAATAAATAGTATGTAATAATATATTTTCCCTCTTTTTTTAGATTAACATAGAGACAGCCAACGACAACGATCCCAGTGACGACGAAAAAGACAGCCAGCGGGCCCACAGATACAACAACTGGGCAATGGTGGTCTCTATCATCATCATGGCGGTCAACATACTCATTTCCACATTTGGGGCCTCCTTGGTCGGTGCAATCAAGGCCAAGACCGCATGAAACAATATTTTCGACTTTTTTAGATTTTGGAAACAATCAGACGTTTCAGGTAGCATCTACCTATTCTCCAAGTAAAGGTTGGGTCGCGGGGTAGTCACCTCTGCCTAGCTCAAAATGCAACAGGCCGGGAATACCAGGAGAGACGGCCAGTAAAACCCGGTCACTACTTCCCCAGCTACCCAACCTCTGCTTTGAGAATAGCAACATGATAATACATGTGGCAGATACTGTCTCCTGTTCCCAGACGACACATCATGACACCTCTATGAGAACACCTTGCCCCGTTTGGTACAACAAAAGGAATACTAATCAAGGGAAATACTGTCGGTTTAAGTTACAATCAAAGGAAATGTCGTTTCGTCCTACTTATAAATGTACAACAAATACAATTTACAATTTGTTCGGCAAAATGTAATAAAGAGTTTTCAAGTAGAATCTAGCCAGTGGTTGTAAATTGCAGTTTCGCTACCGGGCTCGCATTTCTAGGCCAAGCACATCAGGTCACCCTTGCTCTTGATAAGTGTGTACGATTCGGGAGATATTCACAAACACAACTACGAGAACACAGCATCCTGTATTAAAATGCACAGGAACAATGCACAAACAAGTCAAAACCCAGGCGTCTATATCATTAATATTCTTTCATGAGCTACTATTGCTCTAGCGTGCATGCCTCCCTCGGGGCAAATGGTAAATGACGCTACGCAGCAGCCAATCAGAAACAACTTCAATGTTGAAAGACCAGTTCTGATGTATACACAGTATGATACCAAGTGGTATGATACTGTGACCCAACCCGAAACAAAAAAGATGGCGACATCAGGCGAACCCAGGTCCCGCCATCCCGGTAGGTGTTCGGTCAGATACGGGTGAACTAGGCGTTAGGAGATCAACAAAACTGTTTTGATTTGTTATTGACTCGATAGGAACGAATTGTTAGCGACCACTCTAGTCTACTGGTCATTTCACCGAGAACAATGACTGTAGCTATTATTTCTCAATGTGACTGTATTTCGTAATTAGCAGGATGATATGATGACAAACATTGCGTGTTAAAAGATACAACAAAGTATAGTCAGTACGTATGTTTATTTGGAATTACATGAACGATTATGATTAACTTCTCTAGTAACTAGACAGCCCGAATACGCGCGGAATATAAATCCACTGACAAGAATGTAACACAGTCTTCCGAAATGAAGAAAGACTGTGTGAAGAATCATTATTGCCCGACATCATTGTCGAAAGGCACGTAGTCCTGTCATAAACAAAACCGCGCAAACACTGCAAGTTTCAGTAGTGCTGGTTTCCAGGTTTATTGACAAAGATTTACGGCTTTATTCACGGCTTTATTACTGTCAATGTCTACACGTGTAGTTGACCCATACTATGTATAGCGCTGTCCGTGTAAGGGGCGGTCATATTGTAGAAATTCGGAGGGGCGAGTAAGAACAGAAAGAAACAACATCTCGACTCCCGGGATTCGAACCCGCGCCGAACCCGGGCAGCCGGATCACAAATCCAACGTGCTAACCACAACACCAAAAGCTCAAGAGCTGTTGGCGTGGTCAGTTTGGCAGCGCTAGAACCCCACTGTTACACTACTCCCCCTTTTCTTTTCAAGATTCGTCCTCGAATCTCCGAGATCGACATCCCTGTGTGGCACATACTAGCCTGTTACTCACAGCGCCGGCTTGGGAACCATTGTAGAAATTCGGAGGGGCGAGTAAGAACAGAAAGAAACAACACCCCGACTCCCGGGATTCGAACCCGCGCCGAACCCGGGCAGCCGGATCACAAATCCAACGTGCTAACCACAACACCAAAAGCTCAAGAGCTGTTGGCGTGGTCAGTTTGGCAGCGCTGGAACCCCACTGTTACAATATTTTTGTCGTGCACGAATTTTTTTGTGGCAGGGTTTTCAGCGAGGCAATTTCAGAACAAACGGCTGAGAAGAAACTATGGTAAATTTCTTTTCAACTCACCAGACAGCTGGAAATTGTTGGACATTTCTGCCACTGTCCTTAACGTTCTGTACGATGTCATAAACCTATCACGCGGCGAATATAACTAGAGCGTCATAACACAACATGAAGTGCCCTGGGCGCTGTAATTATAAGGCATCTCAACAGAAGGTCACCAGGGTCTGGGCGGGACTTTATTCAGACTACTAGTAACATATAAACATAAACTTTCCGCATATATCAGTCTCTCACTTTATGGGCTTTTATTGACCTAGTGGCAGTGTATTTTCATGTGTACACAAATTTTGTCAGTTTTATACTCCAATTCCCCCCCAAAGAGATTTCTGGACAGATGAATAATAAGTATGGCTGAATATATGTTCTCACGTACCTGCACCGGGCGTTGGTAGAAAAACAAGCTTATTGTCATTCTAGCGTTTAATTATCCTGATTTAATCGCTCTTCTATACAGCCCGCCTTACATTGTACTGCAGGGATGGGCCAATTAACCCCGGACAGCGGCGTTTGCGTTACACCCTACATTGCACTGCAGGGATGGGTCAGTTTAGCCCCGGACAGACTAGCCTTTATTTAATTACCACTAGATGTCACGCTAACTCCAACAATTATGCATGGACGTACATGTATGGCTGAAGGGTGGCATGAGGTAGGCTGGCTAAACGCTTGCCCTATATATAGACAATATCTTAGATATCTGGATAACAAGTAATTACTAAGTAAACCAAGCACGTTCAAGATTTAGCTTCACGCTGTAAGGTTTGTAGATCATTGTGATGGTGAAACCAGATCTTGAACGCGGGGGAGAGTATTGCTGTGCTGTTTACTTTGTGGTGTCCTGTCGATATCATGAAAATAAACCCTTTGTCGGTAGGGTAATATATAATATAAGATAGATTGTTTTGTCCCCTTTTATTTTTGTTTATTGATGAGAGAAGCAGGTCTAAGCTTCCACTCTCATCCATTTATAGTTTTTTTGAAGGACGAACAAATCGTTTTAGGGCTAAATGTCATCTATATAGAGCTTATCATGGTAATTCAAATTTCTTCGAGGAATCAAGGGATAATTATTTTTACTTAATGGTCCCCACTTAACAAGACCTGAATGTCATTTTAAGGTGTGACCCGAAGACCACTCCAAGGTTACGGGTTACATTGTAACTGTAAAAGCATCTCTTCTTCCTAAGTCAGAAACATCATGATTGAGACCAGCTCAATTGCTCACTAAGAGTGCGGAATAACTGAACCAATGAGCGCGGAAGCAGGGGTTACGAAAGTTTTGATACGTTTGTTTAAAGCAAGGCCATTTGACCACTTCTATGCAGCTGTGGACTATATAGAATGAATAGCAAAAAATTATGGAGCCGGATATAGCCTGTGTACACTAACTCTGTCAAATATCCAAAATAGATTTCTGGTTTTATTTAAGATCCTTTGATATGTTAAGGCCTTTAGGGCTCGTAGGGTTCCCTAACTGCGAACTGATGAATAAGCAGAACTGATGACTAAGCAGAAAAACAGAACAGTCATCACCTTTATGTACGTGCACCTGCCTATAGAAAAAGAAACAATGTCCGTTCTCTATCTTCCAGTGCCTTTCGGGGATCACAGTACTTTGTGCATTAGACAGCATTCACGACACATATCTTTTTCTTCTTCAGGTTCGAAGCCGACTGACGCCAATTCGCAACCAGAGGTAAGGACTAACACAAGAAATGATACTGACTATGTGAATCATCACCTCAAGAAAGTAGAGTCAAGACGCAAAGTCAGGGCCCAGAAACAAAGTCAATGTAGACAAAACGAGAAAAATACATCACCATGAAATAGTTTTTAAAGAAATTAAACTTGCATTTACTTACCTTTTTTGTTGACTGTCAATTTACAATTCTTTCTCACGAATTTTCAGACCAGCATATCCGCTGGGGGTTTGATCAAACACACTCGGGGCCTGATCAAAGACTTGAACAAGTTCAACAAAAACCAGACTCTGTCTCATGGCTATTTGAACGCCTCTCTGCTATCGGCGAACGCGTCACAGGTACGTCTTGAAGACCGTGCCATATTAAAGTTGATAATTTTATCTCTCGATGTTTTCTCCTTGCTTCCAATCATCTACTTTACTATCTTTGAAGATACATGGGTTTTATAGAGTTATAATGATAATCTGTTTTACAGCTTCAGATGGTGATCCAGTCAGGATTTCCCGGCCCCATGTCCTACGTTCAGTTGATGCTGCTTTTGACCTCCATCATCCTACAAGTGGTACAGGGTATACTGTTACTCCGCAAGTATCAGGTAGGTGGCGCCCGTGCATGGTTCGTTGACACGCATCGTCACGCAATTGAAATGTCAAAACTGACGTTGTTTCCATTAGTGTTGACGCAGTCATTAAAGTTACGAAGATAACAGACCATAATATAACGTTAGTTGTATTAGCCTTTTTTTCATTTTCAATTACAAATGCATATATGGTATGTAAATATTCACTTTTTTACGTGTTTGTTTTTTCTGTAAGATCAACATGGAGACAGCCAACGACAACGATCCCAGTGACGACGAAAAGGACAGCCAGCGGGCCCACAGATACAACAACTGGGCGATGGTGGTCTCTATCATCATCATGGCGGTCAACATACTCATCTCCACATTTGGGGGCTCCTTGGTCGGTGAAATAAAGGCCAAGACCGCATGAAATAAAATGCCGACTGGAATATACAGTGTACCCATTTGTTGATTATTTGGGCATTGTATACGTAGTTGAATTGCAGTCTCTATCAGACTCTCGCCTAGCCGAATAGTTATTTGGACAAGTTAGGAATAAGTGCCTAGTAGGATTTAATTGGCTAGGAATGAACTTGCCGCCCAGCGGATATCTATTTATTTATTTATAGCTGGGTAGACTGCAAAAGACTGACTGAAATCCCATTAACAACTTATTTGTCCCTATTTGGCCAAATTTTTCTTTTTTTTCATCTAGCTGACACGTCTGCTGGGAGACTAGCTAAATTGCACTGGACTTTGCTAACATAACCATAACATACACAAAAAAGTAGTTACTCAAGCAACTGGATATGGTTTTGGAAACGGTCAGACGTTTCGGATAGAATCCACTATCATTCGTCAGTGACACTGAAGTGATCTGAAAGAAACAGGTCTTTTTATACTCTAACTATGAATGAAGACAATTTCAGATGTCCAATAGTAAACGTTGTTAGACAATTCAGACTGAAGACAATTTGGATTACAAAGAAAACAAAGGTAAGGCAAACTCAAGCTGAAGACACTTTGGATTTCAAAGGATAGCAAAGTTCCATACGGACCCCCCCTTTTCTGTTGGGTGATTCTATCCGAAACGTCTGACGTTGCTTGAGTAACTACTTTTTGGTGTATCTTATTACCTGGATGCCTAACCTACATCGACGTAACCATAACATAACATAACTGGACTATGGAAGCAACCTTGTGTGACTTAAGTAACGCCGGCGTTTAACTGAATGTGCAGTTCATAAAACTTACGATAGGCGACTCTTCGCCTTCTACTTGTACTTGTCTCTAGTTCAAGGGTAAAGGTCAAGAAGCGTGACTTGAACAAAATCACATACAGCCTAAAACTGAACGACTTTATAACAACAACTAGGCGTTTGCCTGATCTATTGAGGTAAGTAGTGATCAGTTACACGATCTGTGACAAACAAGTTCGTAGATAATTGGCCTTTAATTAGCACTAAATGTCCTGCTCAACCAAACAACTATACATGTGTGTGTGGGTTGTGTGTGGAATGAAGTAGGTTGACTATACGCTTGCCCTAGCTATATACAGACAGCATCTTAGATATCTGGATAACAAGTGATTTGTTCACCAAGCACGTTCAAGATTTAGCTTGACGCTGTATAGGTCTTGTAGATCATTGCATGGTGAAGGCATAAAATCCTTTGTTGTGAGTCGAAATATAAGATGCCTTCCTTTGTTGTAAGGGGAAATAAGATACACTTTGTTCATTGGTTGTTCACCAATTTGTTGTATATTTGTGAGTCGAAGCGAATCATTTTTTAAAAAGATTTAGGGCTAAATGTCATATATATAAATTGTATTTTCTGATTATATGGGTTTCGAATTTCTTCGCATTCATAGCCGTTAAATGGCAGAGCAGCTGCCCAACAAAAATCATGTTGCAGTCAGAGACAGAGCCTTAAGCAAGCACCTCGAACGTATCGTACAATTATAAGGTCGTGTTAATAGTTTCCAAATGTTGTGTCGGAAAAGATATCGACGAGATTCTGTTGCAACGTCGACCAAATATCTAAAAAGAAGCGTCATGAATTCTATTCTAACTACAAGACAACAACGTTAACCTCTGTACATAATAATACTTTACAACCGAGGTACCATGCTGGATCAAAGGTTCAAAGGTGTCTAGTAGTTCTTGTTGACAGTTGAATTTGCCAATGAATATTAATGCATATAAATCACTAGGTAGGCTGATCGCCCAGAGTGCCGAGTGCTACGTAACTATGTACATTACGTTCTGCTAGTGCTCCTTGGACACAACCTCAGCCGATAGCTGAACAATCGAACACCCCGAAGCTGGGATAAAGTCCGTATGGCTGCAATACTGGGTTGCTAGTACGTGATTTACCTGCTCTATTCACAACATACATTTTAAACTGACTGTAGAAACATCAATCTTTACGCTTTCAAAAGAAGTGTCAGCGTGGCTAGGACAGGTCTTGGCTACAACTGAATTCCTGCAAATATCTATGTCAGACAAATATTGTGTAAAATCGATATCGTTGAAGAAATCTACACAATGCCGTTGCAATCTGAAGAGTTTAAAAAGTGCAAAACGTTGTTAACCATAGTCCGTTCAAATTCAATGGCCATGACGTGGTAAGTGTGCAAAAGGCTTGTGTTGCTGTGCCGATCGTTATACATCCTGTTCTTAGCATTGAGCAGCATTCAGTAACACACACGTCAATATCAATTAGTGTGGACGGTTATGCCAGAGTACACAAAAATGCACTGACACGGTAACGCTAAGGTCCTATTGACCTAAAATAGTAAAGAATGCCGACTGGCCTTGGGAGTTAATGCATTAGATGTTGGACTTTGGCCGAGTCTGGAGATCCCTTGTATAGCCTCATTTCTGAACGTGTGTTAAAAGGCGAGTTACCAAATCATCAAATGTGCTGGCTATATACATGTAGATACGTTGACACATTGCTTTCGAGAACACCATGGAAATTGGCAATATTTCACATATCTGCTTGGGGTTCATTACGCTGATCGTCATACGCAACAAGGTCGCCGTAGCAAGAATACCGTTATCACGAACACGGACACGTACACACACATCTTAGCCCACAGCAAGTATATTTTATGGATGACATCAGCGCGCGCATTGATTTTTGTCTGATTTCAGAAAAAAAAATTTCTTCTGCAGGGATGGTCAACATGACGATAAAGTACCAAAATGAGCAAATATGTTGTGTTGTAGCCTAATAACTGTACTTGTAGAAGTGACACTTGCGAGGTACCCAGGACTGTAGTTGCAGAAACGAAACTTATTGGATAGTTGTAAAAGTGACACCAATATGGAAGCCATGAGTGTGGTTACCAACTTTGTTGGTGATGCCAGTCCACCACACTAGTGTCACTTTTACCACACCAGTACATGTCTTGAATACAGGAATGAAGGCCTTGTTGGCTCTGATACCATGTTTTGTCCCTTTAATTCTTGTTACAATATTCATCACAACATTATGGTGCCTATTTTAAAAAATGTAGCCATCTTGTTTTGTTTTTCACCCATCTTGTTTTTTTCGCCCTATCGCACTATTTTTGCAGTCTGCAGAGGATGTCATCCATAAAATTTACTTGCTATGGCCTTATTTGTAGAAAAAAGTTGATGGCCAGGAAGGTACAAAACCTTGATAACATTAAATGTGCCAATCGTTTCGTACCTCTTAATTGCATCAACAGAATAGAGTCTTATCTATGGCTATGGATACACCACAAGCAGAAATAATGGACGCACAGAGGTTTGAAACTTGGTGCAGTGACGCCAGCCTGTCCGACAGTACCATCTCTGTACTCAAGAAGGAAGGGTTAGACGACCTAAAGATTCTTAAGCTACTGCCTGCTTCCGAGATTAGTGACCTGGGTATCACAAAGGGCCAGGCACTGCTGCTTAGGACAGCTTTGAAACGACTCGCTGTTGAAGATTATGATGAAGCTTCTTCCACATATAGCGGATACAGCCCTGGACAAGTGGTAAGTGTGCAGCGTTATCTTTTGTCGGCTCTTTGATCTATCACGCTCTGTAAGAAAATGCCGTTTTCGGAGTTAAAGAAATGTCAGTTTTGGTACTTGATAAAACGTCATATTGTATTTGTAAATAATTTCATCAGGTTGGTAAATACTCATAAAGTAAAGTTCCTCCAACACAACCAAAATAGTACTCACTACCAACGCTTCGGTGTCTATCAGACACCATCATCAGGGTGAGAATGGCTAGCTGGATCTACTTCTCACTGCTACTTATAGTCGGTGTAGGAGGGGGATACAGACTGATACACGTTTGGGGCGGCTCACTGCTGCAGCGCCACCTACATCGGCTATACGTAGCAGTGAGAAGCAGCCATTCTACCCCTATGATGGTGTCTGACACCGAAACGTTGGAAGTAAGTACTATTTTGGTTGAGTTGGAAGAGCTTTACTTTTGTAGAAATTCGGAGGGGCGAGTAAGAACAGAAAGAAACAAGACCCCTACTCCCGGGATTCGAACCCGCGCCGAACCCGGGCAGCCGGATCACAAATCCAACGTGCTAACCACAACACCAAAAGCTCAAGAGCTGTTGGCGTGGTCAGTTTGGCAGCGCTAGAACCCCACTGTTACACTACTCCCCCTTTTCTTTTCAAGATTCGTCCTCGAATCTCCGAGATCGACATCCCTGTGTGGCACATACTAGCCTGTTACTCACAGGGCCGGCGTGGGAACCATCGTAGAAATTCGGAGGGGCGAGTAAGAACAGAAAGAAACAACACCCCGACTCCCGGGATTCGAACCCGCGTAGAACCCGGGCAGCCGGATCACAAATCCAACGTGCTAACCACAACACCAAAAGCTCAAGAGCTGTTGGCGTGGTCAGTTTGGCAGCGCTAGAACCCCACTGTTACACTTTATGCTCATATTGTATTGATCGTCGCTGTACATCTAGCTATGCACACTCATATAAAAACATGTTCAGCTCGCAGATGGAAGTGAACTTCGCAGAAGAAACAAACAAGATGACACGGACGGCACTTCAGTACTAGAACTGCCTGCCACCGCGTCCAAACGCAAACATCAGCTACGAGACCTCAACTCTTTCACGCAACGCAAAACTGTGACGCAAGGCCTCATGGACATGGCCATGATGTCAGCCAACTGTTCACAGGTATCACCGTGCTCAGATAAGTTTGTTTCTTTTTTCCCTTCTTTGTCCTTGCTCTTTGTCTTGCATTCATACTTCCTTTCTTTTTCTTCATGGACTTTATTTCAACCACTTCCATGTTTCCATGTTTCATGGAGAGAAGAAAACGAAATTGCACCACCAGATTCTACCATGAAACAGAATTCAGCAAGACTAATAAAAATTTTTGCATTCCCCCCCCCCCCCCCCCCCCCCAGGTTGCTGTGGTATTGAGAGGCGCAATGGAAGCCGGGAAGTTTGACGGTTATCATATCTTCCTTCTGACGCTGCTGTCCCTGTCCATGGTGCTACAACTGGCCGTCGCCATTTTGTTATTCCTCAAGTCACAAGTACGCACATATCGTATATATGATTTTTACCAAATGTAGATAGAAAATGGCAAGATGGACGATAACAAAACTGAAAACAAATAGCGAGTTCATTACTTGGTTTACATACAAAAAGATTGTATCTTAATATTTTCGAACTGGAGTCTTTTGTCACCTATCGTAAGTTTCCTGCATACAAAGTAATGCCATGTCATCATGTAATAACTACTTTCCATTATTTTGTCCTGTGACTCTAAATTGTGTCTACCCCATTTGTTTGCACAACATCTAGTGTTTTTTTTTTCTACAAATTAGTCTTGAAAACACTCTGTACCTTTTCTGTCACCCGTGACCCATATTTTCTGCTGATATAGGTGAACGTCGAGGAGGCTGATGACGACGATGATGACGATGAGCCTAACGGTAATTTGGCCCACAAGTACAACAACTGGGCAATGTCGCTCACTCTGGTCATCATGGCCGACAACGTGCTGATATCTAGTCTGGGAATTAAGTAGTCCGCCCAGAAAACGACACAACTATATAGTCCGAGTAACATCTGGGACAATAACATGACATTGAATTAAACATCTCAATCTACGATGTACTCAACAGTTGCGAAAATTAAAATGTTGTGCCGTAAAAAGTTTGAAAAACAGTAGTAAGGTAACTCATCCGTTTTTCAAAAATAAGCTAGATCACTTTTGTGTGTGCGGGTGCACGAGTGTATTTCCAGAATATTTGAACAGGCCGTGGAAAATACGTATGTTAAAGTGACGGTAAAAAAACGTTCCTCAGTTACAGCAATTTACGTACATACTGTTCTCGACGTGTGTGAGACAACAGATATCTAGACCGTCGAAGATGTTAAGTTTGGATAAAGAGATCTTTTGTAACGTATGATAAAGCAATGTATGCATTAGGTATGGCTAATTAATCAATAATTGGATACATTCAGGTACATAAATACTCTCTTCTCGCTACAAACATTAATTCATTTAGACCTTAATTGTACAGTAATGGCCGTTCATTCATTTATCCTCCCCTGTATCCGGATCCTCTCTCCAACAATGCCAGTAAATCACACCCTGACATTGTTCCAATGTCAATGACTCGACCTCCGACTCCGTCAAGTTACCCAGAATCCAAAGGGTGTCAGCCATCTTGCCGCTCATCAGGACAGTTTGGCTTTGATGGACTGAAAGACACCAGACAAACATGGCGGAACATTGGGGAACACTCAAGGGCTGGGTCCACGAGAACTTCGTCGACGTAAGCTAGCTAATGTCTTCTGTGTAACCATGAAAGCATGCATCAAAGCGTATAGAAAACAATTTTAAGTCAAGAGGGTGTGATGGGGTATATGGTTTCGTCTCGACAAAGTCAGATATTTCATTATCATACTTTAGGAAATATCCTTATGCAATCGTGATGATCTTAATGATGCCACTTTTCACAAATGCCACCAAGTGCAATGAATTGAAGACTTAAATTACCGTAAGGATTTGTACAATTTTCCAAAAGGATCGTGCCTACGTGAACATGTACCGGTATTCGTCAGAAGTATCTCAAGATTCAAACAATTACAAAACAAAAAGTCTAATTGTTTTCATATTTCAAGATCAAAACATTTCATGGCTATTGATAATTGGGCATGGAAAAAGCATTATGACGTGGCAATTCGAAAACCCCTATCAACACCCTCATCTAAATGAGGACCATCTCAGATGGCTGCGGCAATAAATAGGTCTCTGAGACACAGTTATGTTGGGCTGTCAGTTTAGTGCGCAATGTAGCACCAATGTTCGTAACTTAATATCCATGCAGGGACAAAATGACGCCGTCGTCTGCGTGATATTTGAATGTTATATGCTGTAAAATTGATTAAATGGTCGTCATCATCCAATTTGGGAAGTTTGGAGGAACATATTTAACGAAATTAATTAATTAATCACTTGAAGGTTCGCGTCGTAGGTACACCAGATATAAAAGTGAATTTGCTGTGTGTCACACGGTTGCCAGTTGATACCTATTTTTAGGAAGGGGGAGTGACCTGTTTCTAACGTAAAGTAACGTATACGATTGTGTGAACTAGAAGTTTGTGGTGAGGGAAAGGATATATATTGATAAATTGACAAATAAATGCCAAAGCCCTTCGATGCCAACGTCACTGCATGGAAACGCTCTCCCCTACATTGTCACTGTAGTTTCATAAACATTATAAAGCCATTTATCTAACGCTATTAGAATAGATTGTAATCGCTAAGATCACTGGCAGTTCGTTCTTTAGAGTACGTTTGTGAAGGATAGACATCCAGGATATGATAAATAGATGATGGTTCAAACTCTTCTTCTGGATAATATCAAAATCTTATTCAGACGTTTCGGAAGGCATCCACCTTCCTTCCTCAGTGAAATGAAAGGCATCCACCTTCCTTCCTCAGTGAAATGAAAATGACATTTTCATTTCACTGAGGAAGGAAGGTGGATGCCTTCCGAAGCGTCTGAATAAGATTTTGATATTATCCAGAAGAAGAGTTTGAACCATCATCTATTCGTTCTTTAGAGTGTTCTGTATTTCATACTCAAACCGTATACGTATACCTTCTGATAAGTTCTTCTAGCAAATATACAAAACACATAGATGAATAGATGACTTAATTTTGATTAAGAACTTGATGGTTTGACAGCCCAGTAATGAATTGATCGATTGCCATGATCATTGCAACCAATTGCTTATTAGCCGGAGATGTCCGATGAGTCGACGGTACGCAGAAGGAAGTTGGCCAGAGCGGAATCCCTGGCCAGGCCGGTGAGACGGGTGGAACCAGTTCGGAAGGAAGAGGATGAGGACAATAAGGAGGAAGAGGAAAAAGAAGTACCCAAAACACCTGGCGAGGTGAGTCTGTACTTACGTTGTTCCAACAAATTATAAACAATAGCTTTGTTTTCATGGGTATAGGTATTCACATTGATTTGTCATTACATACATCGTAAAATCGGTTAGCAAAAAAATCATGAACAATGTCGATGAGCCACAAACATCGACTTCAATTAATTTAAGCGGTATACTTATCCGTGTGCAACTTTAGTGAGTAAAGATCATGTCCTGTCATCATGCACTGCCATTTTGACAGTAACATTAATATTTATCAACATTTTCCGTCACAGCTAGCAATGATGCCAGTACACCAGCAGCTTCGGGATATGAACAAGTTCACAGCGAGGAAAACCATGGCGCAGGGTTTCCTGGACATGGCACTACTGTCAGCGAACGCATCTCAGGTAATAAACACAAGCAAAGCTTTGGAGATGCTTTTACAAAAATTGCTGTCGAACACACTGTTATTGGTGGAGTCGGTGACAAATAAACAGTTCACTACAGGCTACTACATGTACATAATCTCCAATTTGCAAGCAGATTCACCGGCGGCATAAGTCTAAGACAGTATCAAAAGCCGGCCAAGCAGTGTCCATTAGCCATCGGGACCGGCTTTTGATACTGTCTAATGTCACCGGTAGACCTTTGAGATCAGCCACTACAATGATATGAACTGTTGTTTTGTCGCAGATGAAGTACGTGCTCCAGGTGGGTCCTGTGTCCATCATGTACTACTTCCTCCTGTTCTTCCTGACCATCTCCGTGCTGCTGCAGCTGGCAGTGGCCATGCTGCTACTGCTCAAAACACAGGTCAGTCTCTGATCTACATACTAGCTTCACACTGAGGGGAAAGTCTTCTGTTTTGTAGTATAGTTATCGCTCTGGCACCACACCTTTCTACATGAACGTTCATCTATGAACATACATCGTACACAAAGATAAAGTCTTCACAACAAGTCCTCTGAACACTCTCAAGTTGAAATCTCCTGTGCGACGTTTATCTCACGTATCCTGACCAGACGTGTGAGGCCAACAACGGGTCAAAGGTGTCTGGGAATCGGCATCGGCCATTTCAACTTGAGAAGGGTCGGAGGACGGACCAAACGCTTATTGGAAAGAGAAGTTCACTGTGTGCGGATATAGCGTTTACGATTATCATTATTTGTATCACTTTTGTTTACATGTCTCAAAGACTATACTATCAGTGTACTTTGAAAGAGCACTTTAACTTAAGATATGGGGAAACATTGTTCATAGACTGAGCCATTACCTTTTAATTGTCGTTTAAAAGTTTACCGAAGCCGAAGAGACGGACGACGAGGAAAATCTCCGCAACAGCAAGAAGATGCACCTGCTGAACAACTGGATCACTGCCCTGGTCATCGTCACCATGGTGGTCAATGTGTTCATCACGGCGTTCGGCATATCTCCGGCCGGACCTCCTGCAGCTGCCGCTGCAGCATCGTAAAGTCCATGGATCCAGCATCTACAACTAGCTAGCGCGTGCAGGAACTTCTCTTCAAACCAGTAAGCCTACTGGTGTTACCGACGATGCAGTCATATCTTTACAAAGCTTAGGACACAACAAGTGATGAATACAAGCGGTCTCATTATGGTTGAAGGTCAGCTTCATATCTTACAAGGCAATAGACCTGTTAACGATTGAAAGTAGACACAAATAGATACACCCTTATTACACATGGTCACCTTCAGCGGTAAGCATTGGATAATATACTGGACATGTAGCGGGTTGAACTTATGAGATAGCAACATAACAAACCAAAGGGATCTAAAGAAAGTATACTACGAAATGAATGCCAAGAGTTGTGCAGGCAACATCACTGGAAGCTGTACGTTTATGTAAGGAGTGGTTAGAGTCTAGAACTTTTTGTGCAATTCTAAATATGGAGTGTTTATGAGTGCAATGACAATCTTAACGCTTTAGAAAAAGCAGTGAGTTAGGGGTATTTCTGGCTGACAAAACAGCAGGATGTTGCGGCTGTATATATTGTAGGATTGAAAAAGCATGATATAAGATAATATTTTTTGATAATCTTTTACAATAAGCTGTCACTTTTGGCACGCTTTGTACATGTTTCATCTAAATTCATCACTAAGACTTAAGATGAAGTATTCAAGTTGAAATTAGAATAATTGTAATGAAACCCGTTGAACCGGCTGTCCATATCAGTGAATGTCGAATTGAATGTTGATATACTTTTATTCTTTATCTGTAAATGACAGACTGATTATGATGTATCACCATGACTTATGATGTATAATCACTAATCTCCAAGCAGATCCTACAATGGCATAAGATAGTACCAAACTTGCCAAGTAGTATAGTTAGCCAAGAGGTGTACATTTGCCGGTAGCAAAACACACTCCTAAGCCGGCTTCACTCCTCTGGCAGCTTTTGAAACTATCTTATGCTACCGTAGGATCTTCTTGGAGATTATATAATCACCACAATTGCTGCTGAGTAGAAGTGCACACAGCTGCCGGTATGGAGTACTAGTACTTAATGAGCACTTTATAGGACTATACAGCATATCCCTAGTACTTGTGTTTCGCACAATGTGAATACATGTTCTGCTGTCTACAAAATGTGGTTGTGTTTTCTTCACTGCTAATTACCTGAATGCTACTGAACTGTCTGTCAGCGCAGTAATTTACAAAATTTATGACCTTACATAAATAATGTCACACCGGCACCCGTCAGGCTAATGGTAGACTATCTCATACATATAACTCGATGAGGATAAGCTAATTTGAATAAAATATGAAACAATATGCTGATTAGACTTTCCCAAAGACATAACCTTTATTTCCATTGCATGGCTTGTCACCTACTACAACCCACATCCTACAGGGAGAGCTGAGAGAGGACCACTTGTGGTGATCCTGCATTAATGGGTTACACTTGAAGGACAAAGTCGGAGCCACACATCCATGTCGAGCGAAGTATGACAACACTTTTCTAAAGAGCTAAATGAGCACTTTTCCTGTTTCACATAACTTATGCTCATTACAGAAGAACACTGGAAGTATTTCTAGGTCACACATAATAGGTTCAATGGATACAATCATCCATAGTCATAGACTCTTACTCTGGTGCAAAGTGAAAAAAAAACTCCTGTTGCAAAACTGTTTTACTACCTCCATGTACATTGTATATGAACTTTCTTGTTTCTGGGTACACAGTATCTAAACTGCTGTTTATGGAGTATGTTTTCAAAGCCAAAGGGTTCACATCTGCTAATAAGTATGGATTGCAACTTCAGGATTGCTTGTATGTACAGATAGAGATCAGGGAAGATGTCATCCACAAAATCAACCCTGGTTGGCCTTATTTTCTGGCCTGTCAATTGTGTAGACTAAGATACAATTAAACAGGTTGGAATTTGATGAGTTTCATGGGTGGTGCCCTTGATGGCTTGTACCATGGCAGGGGACATGCGAGGCAAAACCTTTAGTTCTATTCCTTCCTTGGGGTGGATAAATGGTAGGGGTGGGTTTTTTTTCTTAGACTGGTCTGAAAAAAATGGACTTTAAAAACAGTTTGGACCAATAAGTACATGAATACAACATATTGGTGGGTGGCCACACATTTTGGTGCTTACCAGTCAAACAGCAAAATAGAATTTACAGTCATTTCTAGAAAGTTTCTACAGCGAAACGTACAGAAGCAGTCTTATTTTCATGAAGTAAGGATTTTAAAACACCGGCGTGTGTCTGATACTCCATCAAACAAATCTAGTGAAAAGTTTTGAGTATTCACAGACGATCAGGTTCAGGTTCGGCCCGGAACCTGATCCTCTGGACCTGAACTAGATCTGTGCCTGAAATTTTTGTACTGGTACCCAACCCTAATAGAGGGTTGTATCAGCCACCTAACTGCTGCGTACTATTACTAGTATTAGGAGGGCCTGCTACTGTGTCTTAATACAAGAGTACACCATGGTGACAACAGGGATACCACCTGAGTCTTACATGTACCTCTCCTCTACAACTAAAACAATAACTAATTCTTACCTCCTTTAACTGACTGGTATGGGTTAACACTTGTACATCCCTCTGTTCATTGAAAATGTCATTTTTATACTAGATTTGAATGGAATCCCACAGTGACAATGGCTACACACCATGTCACGTGATCAGGATTTTGAGGAGGTAAACATGCTTGCATACTGTTAAATGTGGTGCACTGTAATGCCTGTGCCTGTGCACACAAGACTGCTTCTACCAAAGCAAACAACCATAGTGTGCTATATCATGCAGTATCACTATATTCATCTAAGTTTCACAAACATAAATTATACATAAATTGTAGCTGTACAACTATGGTACTAATGACTTGGAAATTTGCCTATGCTATACTGATCATGAGGTCAAGATCCTTGTACTACTGTAACAGTATATCAGCAAACTTTCTAAGTCCAGGTGCAGGACTGTGTCACAGTATGCCACTGAAGTAGACACCACAACATTCGTACATATATAAAGTTATGTCAACTCTGTGCAAAGACGTCAAACAGCCAAGAAAAGCTCTTCTTCCTCATTAAATGAAGTGCTACCTCTGCAGTGTTTGATTTGCCAAAGCTTGAAGTACCTCTTCCAAACACAGGGTAGCAGCACCCACATTATGTAGAGCACACAAGCAAAGGAGTAGGAATCAGTTCATAACACCAGAACTGAGAGAATGGTGTTGATGATCAAATATCACAAGCTAAAACTTACCACCCTTAGGCGCCTTGCCAAACAGTTTGCGATGTTTCTTTCTCGCTCAGCAATACATGTACCTTACACCAGCACTTTCCGTAGCAAAGCCTCATGTTTGCAGGGTCATTGCATGACATATCACTTCTCTGCTTTGATAGACACTATGAGAACATACTTTTATAATCTCAGCCCTGTGTAGACTTTAACTTTACCCTCAGGCCATTGGGCAGCTATTTCTTAGCCCGTTCAAGCAGCCACCGCACCGGCACTCATACCCCTTCAGTGCTGCTATGCTAGAACTGGCACCAGGTGCTTTTTTTTTACTCTAGACATGGCTGAATCATGAAGAGATGGAGCATCTACTAGGTCATATGCCCTATGTGAAAGCTTTTCCCCGGGACCCCGACTGGTCCTTCTACAGGGCGATGCTCCTGGCCTGCTACCAACACACACACGCTGGCAAACGCTCGCTTTTTTCATCCAAGTTGGACACACATCGTGACCGGTGGTCCATCTGAGTGTGGTGGGACGTAGTTGAAGTTGTGGGTGAGACGTGGGCTCAGGGTGGGGTGTTGTCTCGCTGTTGTTTCTGCTGCTGCAGGAGTTGCTCCAGGGCTGACTGACCCGAGCTGGCAGGGGTGCTGGACCAGATAGACTGTTGCCAAGTGAAGAGAAATAAGAATTACAGGGGGAGTTGCTGTTATGGCAGATGTCAAGCCTATGTCAAACAGTTTTGGTCCTACTTGTTGATGCAAGAAAGTCACTGAATTTGAAAATAACCAGAGACTTGTGCATATTTTTCATCTCAAAATCTACACCGTCAAATTTAACAGGCCTTGGAAACCTGTGAACATCAGTCATTCCCTAAAAATTGTGCCATAATGAAGAACCCCACTCATATAACTGTCAAAAATGTTGTTAAGATCTTGTAGGCTCGTTGCCTTATCAATTTTATCGAGTGATGGGGATTTATGGTCGTACATGTAGCTTTACCTCCTACAGAGAAAAGGCAATTTTGATACTTAAACTTCGCAATGCTACATAAATTTTGCAAATGTCAATTCATTCCTACAAACAAGAAAGCCTAAAGTAGAATACTGCAGAAATAGTTATTGTAGGTCTGAACCTGTAGATCACTGGAGAAGTAGCCAGTGTTGCCAGTGTCTGTGGTGGATGTGGAGGGAGGGGGCCAGGAGCTGCCAGAACTGCTGAACCCCAGCCCTATGTTGGTCCCCAGCTGACTCAAGTGACTACTCTCTGTTCCTGAAACATCAAGCCCAAGATTTTTAAAAATTCAGACACTGAAACACCTGTTCAAACATGGTCTTCACCTATTCGTGTAATTGTTCATTGGAGGTCCAGTAGGATTATAAAGACTTTGAAAGTGTAAGGAAAGAAAAGAGTTCTTCAGGATTACAACTTCTCAGTTGTAATTAGTTTTTAGTTGGATTATTTCATTAATTAGCTAGTCTGTTCATTTGTATTTCAAAGTGTATTCTGAACTCTTCATCAATAGAAATGCTGCTTCATGATTATTCATGCTTTGGCCAATTCTTATTGATACTTTTGACATTAAAGCTAATTTCTGTATATCAAATCAAAGTGAAAGAGGACTGAGGGATGGTCCAAATGAATGAGGGATGGTCGAAGAAAAAAACAGTAGGATTCTTGCACTCATGTGCATTTCTCTTGATTTTGATATTGTACTTATTGACTTATTGACTGTGACATATTTCCATTCAAACATTAAACAGTAACATCATTAATACTGAAGAAGGCGACAGTGGTCATTAAAGATTTGATCCGTGTACACCTTAGTGTTGGAAGAGAGTTTACCATCATACTATGATAACTACCAACACAGATGAGCTTCCATAATAATAAACAATAGAAGCTATAGAACACAGTCCTTCCTACCTGGGAATGCTGACCCTTGGTACTGCCCTCTGCCCTGGCTGCTGAAGCTGCCCCTGTCTTGTGGATGACCAGAATCTGGTTGGTACCGGTCAGGAAACCCCTCCGCCTCCTGTGTCAGGTACTGGCTGCCCAGGTTCCCCTCTAGGTGTAAGGTGTCCCTGAAGGCCTGGGAGAAACTCGTCTCACTCGAGGAGAAGGAGTCCGACAACAGCTGGCTTGAGGAGTACAGGCCTGGAGAAGATGGAATCATTTTGATATCAGCATTTCAGGGTGCTCATTTTTTATTTTCATCAAAGGTTCAACCATTGCTCATATATATAACTATGATATTTTCCAATGGATAATACAAGTCTTATTGTTGAACAAGTGTAGCTCTTGCTACTGTAGTATCAACCTTTTCATTACAAACTAGTGACTAGTAAGATGAACAAAAATCAGACCCGAAAAACTATTTCACAAGTACAATTTCTAAGAGGTGAAAACAGTTACCAGTACCTTTTTCTTCTGTTATTAGAAAACAGTTACTAAATACATTGTCATTACCATTATGGGATGTTGAGAAATTAAAGGTTGTTTGGAATCTGACCTCTGTCCGTGAGGGACTGTCCAGTACTGCTGGTGATGGGAGTTGACCAGGAGGACTGGAAGAGGGAGTAGGACCCGCTGCCTGTAGACTGGGGTGGGAGGAGACCAGGACTGTAGTCTGTGAACACAGCCTGCTCTGGGCCCGGGGAAGCCTCGGGACTGAAAAGAAAAATATTCTCTAAACAACTTCACAAAAGTTGCCCCTACAGTCTTAGACATGTGAGGCCAACACCTCAAAGCACTTTCTTACTTATAATCATTCTGCAGCAAACATGATTGGTCCATCCTTGTGTTAATCTTTATGAGAGTCAAAGACGTAGCATGGGTAACCTTCTGTGTCTTTCAGGAAGTATTTATATATATAAGCTAATAGTGTTGAATGAATCATTGTCTTCTTACCGAGAATAGTCATCAAAGGATGATCCACTGGAAGTAACTGTTGACTTCCCCTGTTTAAAACATGGAAGACATGAATGGTCATGAAAATTGTACCATAAAAAAAATGCAGAGGCTACACCTTACAAATGCCACAGTGTTTAATGAAGTACCTAACAAATATGATGATTTGTTAACATCATCATGGTGTGTGTATACCATATATCATACATGTAAGAATGTACTAGTACTAATGAAGTAGTATGAATGTTCCTAGGGAAAATTTTACAATTCTCTATCAGAATATGAATTTACGTGTATCACTGTTTTATAGTGAACTAATACTACAAATGAATGTGTCCGACTACTCAACAGTCAATAATTGACAGTATATATCCTGATTGTCAAGTTTATGAATGGTTCTATAATACCTACCTTTGACAGTGCTGGGAATGCCATTGCAATCCTGGAGGATGGGAAAGTGTCTACTGGCGACCGTCTCAGCTCTCGGCCCTGCTGCTGTAACTTGAGGTTGGCCCCTGGTGCAGTATTGAACGCTGGCATCCCTACGCCGGGGAAGCCTTCCTCGGCTCGATCTGCCGGGTATGTACCATCCTCTTTGTACAGGGGACTGTGGTGTGCCTGTCCACCTGAAGCAGGCACTGGGGAACCCACTGCTCTGGACAGCCCCTCGGCTGGAATGCCCCTTGTTCTGCCCGGTTCAGGCCAGGACGTAGACACAGCTGGGGAGTACGTCTCCAGCCCTTCTGACAGCAGGCCTTGGAGGCCAGCGGTAGTGCCTGCTGGGCCGGAGAAGGGAGAGACGTACTGATGCTCGCTTCCCTTAGGGACCTGTCCTTGGTTTATTTTTCTGGTGCCTGAAAAGCCAGGCATTGGCAAGCTGTCTGCATTGGATCCTTTCAAATCAGACTGTTCCATTCCTGAAGTGTTGATTGGTAGGCTGAACTGGTGAGGAAGTTCAGGAAGCTGTCCTGGCACACCAGGAAAAGTGCCTGCTGATTTGATCAGCTGCTGTTGAAGCCCTACAAAGGGTGGCAATGCCAACATTTCTAGTGAAATGCTCCCCGTAGGTAGCATGGGGTAGTGACTGCTGTCCTGTGCTGACCGTGGTGGTACAGTTGCGACAGGAGGGCTGGGCAGACTCTGCTGTTGCTGCTGTAGCTGCTGCTGTAGTCTCTGCTGTTGCTGTAAGAGTTGTAGCTGCTGCAGGTGTTCCTGGTGTTGTACTTGGAATGGATGATGCAGAGGTACAGACTGGGGGGTTATCTGTGGCTGGTGTTGGGGGATCTATAGGGGTGAATGAAAACATCTTCATGTACATGTACTTTAAAAAGCAAGCAACACGGGCATCATTAATGGCTACACAAGAGACTGATTCTGTAGCCAACCCAGCCTTTGACTAAACAATTGAAAAACTGAAACATAAAGATGCAAATATTTGATGGACCTGCAGCCACTCTCTCATTTTTCTAACTACAATGCTATAATTGTTTGAACTACTAATTCTGATGGACAGTCAGAATCAGTCTATAATCATCAGAATGAGGAGATTTGTAGCACTTATGTCACGAATAGTCACACTGCACCATAGATTAGATTTTGGAAATATCAGCTTAAACAAAATGAATGGATCAGCTTACCTTAACAAGGGAATGGAAAGATAACGTATTAAGTAGCACTGTCAAGCACTGCTTCCCTACCTGTTGTTGTCCCTCTCCCTGGCTGACCTCAGGTGACCTATTGTCCCTGGTGATGATAGCCTGGATCCCCACAGACTTCAGCCCTTCCTCAGACAGTATCTCCTCCACGCCCCCCTCCCCCTCTCCTGGCCAGGATGGAGTCAACTCTTCTTCTTCTCCATCTTCTTCTGACTTGCCTCTAGTCTTGTCTTCTCTGGCCTCCTCCTTTAAGGGACTTGTGAACTTGACTTTTTGAGCACCTTGCTTGTCTTGTTTCTTCAGCAAACTAGAAATAGGAAAAATTCCAATGTGGAGCTGACAAAACTAGAAATCTAGAATGGTCAAATTAGCAACAGAAATGAAAATAGGATTTAAGGCCAAAGCACCAGAAATTCAAATATTGCTATAAGATACAGTCAATTTTTTTTAAGTTGCAGACGTATATTGACCAACATGAGTTGCAATGTCTGACTCACCTTGGTCTGTTGTCCGTGATCCAGGTGCCGATGTCACACAGCCGCTGGCACCTGTACTGCACCTGCACCTCACCTGCCTCCAGGATGGAACTCTGGCCTTTGCTGAAGTCCAAAGGCCTGGGGAATAACAACATACTATATTTTGGATGTGCATGTACATGTACAAATGTATGCCTGTGGTTACCTGAACCCATTGTCTACCATCAGATATTCTGCAAAAGAAGTTTGAATTTAAGCAGATCTTGCCTTGAACAACAGATCAGATTTATTTGTAATAGAGTAAAACAAACTAGTAACATGAACAATTGTTACAGTATAACACAAGAAAATAGATACAAACTATTCCTTTCTATCAAAATATAGCAGAAACACTTTTTCACCTGTGTGCTTTAACCAATGGCAGGAATCCTTGCAGTTCAAAGTCCTCTGGTAAGGGCCGATCTGAATAAAAAAAGGAAGATAGCAACTCCGTTAGCAATACCCTATAAGGCACATACTTCAATGTTTGAAATCTGACAGCCATTGCATGAGCTTTATCATAGCTTTAACCACTTTCTGTCAAAAGACAAATAATGAATAGTACATAATATATGTACATGTGTCTGCTGTACTAAGCTAATCTATGTACTCACTTGCTGGATTGTTGATCCTTTCTTTCAACTGTATACAGTTCAGAACTCTAGCCAGCTTTGGCCATATGCTGTTGAGGTGCAGAAAAAACGTATTTATCTCATTTGTTTCAGTTTTTATACGTTCAAATGAAAAAATACAAATTTTTCATTGAAAAGATAACTTTTGCTGTACACTTAAATAAAACTGTGAAATCTAACTTCTGTAATCAATGGAATGCTTTTTTAGCACCATGGACAGAGACAGACCTACTCTGTTCAAGGAATGTTGGCATTGTGATTTCTTTTCCAGTCATCTTATACTTTCATACCGTTTAAAGAGTACAACAAAAGTAAGTCAATGACATCTTGTGGTAAAAATGTAATTCCTGTTTACCACAAAACTAGCACCAAGGACAGATATGGTAGCATCTACTTGTAGCAGTTACAACAGTCAAGTTTTCTTACAATACCTTTGCAACTTTCTGGCATTTGCTGGGGATCTGTTACAATAACCTTATTAGAGAAATATCCTTACCAATTTCTATGAATAAAATGGTATCAAGAATGAAAAAAAGACATAAAACCCAAAATGCAAAATGATTAAACCCTGAACATTAGAAACTTACAAGGGTTTATCCATGATTGTTTCTTCCTCAAACAGGTTGGGTCTGTGAGTGAGCCAGTCCAGGGTGACTTTGACGGCAGCCAGGCAGGGAGAGTCCTGGGCAGACTGTTCAGACTTGGTGGGGATGTAGTGCAACATCAGGCTCAGTAAGGACACTGGGGAAGGTGGGAGGGGAAAGAAATTAGAGGAATGAAGAAACAACATTGTCTTGAAAATCACAAATTTTGTCATCCACTTAACATCCAATAACATATCAACTAAAAGTGTGCCTTCATTTGCACCTGTATGTGCAGATAAACCTGTTCAAGTTATAACCTCTACATACAATGTAATTACAAGGACCACCTGGCCAATGTGACAACTTTTTAGTAGTCCCTGGCATACTTTTCCTCATTGACATAATCATCAAGAATCCTGTTTGTGGTGACCACCTTTCCATAAAGACCTGATTACAGTGCTCCCCTGAGTGGTCTTCTTGGGCAGTTCTCAGGTCTTTTTTGTATTGCCTAATGTAGTAATCAATGTAACATGACTCTGACATTTAGTTTTTTACTATGCATGATACAACTAGAGTTGTGCTATCTCATACCTTTGTTGACAGTTATGTCTGAAAAAAACAACTTTTTTTCCTACTTTAAGCATATGACAACAACCTCAACCTCTGCAATGTTTTCTTCACTATTTGATCCATACAGCTTATGTTATATCTATTACCAGTGACCCAATGATAGCCATGCGTACTTGACATGCCCAGCGCCAGGTTCCAGCCCGCCATCTCTTCATCGCTGTACGCGGCCGTGTCGATGTCCTTGTCTGTGGTACAGTCCCGTACGTGGTGCAGCGAGAACAGGTTGATGGCCACCATGTACACCAGCTCTCGTAACGTGAACGCCTCTTGATACAAATGGGTCTGTGGAAGAAGCATTTTCAAGTGATGCTATTGCTGTGTCTGCCACCATACTGGTGTCCCTATTTGTATTTCACTGACATATTCAAGATAGGCTGACCCTATGAAAGTGGCCACCATGAAATGCCTTCAGCAAAAAGGAGAGAATAACAGAGTCCTACTAAAAATGCTGTATATGTTTGAGACATGATGCAATGAAATGCAAATGAGGATACCAACATGGCAATCAGAATTAAGCCTTTAGTAAGCATTTTACTGTAAATTAGCAATACATAAAGATCCAAACATATTGTGGTCATAGAAAGTTTAAGAAAAGGTCAATATTTAAAAGAACACACTACAATAACCTTCAAGGGATATTTACAGGAAGATTTTCGGCTCAAACTTAGATCTACATACTTACCCTGAACTGACTGATCAGCAGGTCTTTGATTTTAGCAGCAAAGGGCAGATCTGAGCAGAAAAAAAACTTTTGATGATCTGTGGCATGTCAAACATTATTTTTTTTAAGTCAAAACATTTTATTCTTTAAAGAAACTTATGTTGAGCTGAAACACTATCACTAAAACGAACACTAAGGTTGCATTGCTCTGTACTTCGCTATAAGTATAAGGGGCTACATGTATATATATCGTGAAAGGTTAAGGAAGGAAATTGCATGTTTCAACAAAAGTATGGTCCAACCTTTGCTCAGGTAGATGTGTGCATGAAACCTTAGGAAGTACAGGACAACCTCATGGGAGGACAGCTTGTGGGTCTTCAACTCATTCTCTCTGTAAGTAAACAAATAAGAAAATATAAACATTGAGAATAGGAGGAATTAGAGGAAGCCAAAAATATACATGGAAATAGCAGAAAACAACATAGGAAATACTGTAGTAATTATAATGTATTAAATTCACTCATAAAGACTCATAAAAGGAATATTTACTTTGCAAACAAAATTGTATGCCATACAAGATTGTCAAAAACTTTTCTAGCAGGACAGATCCAAGTATATAAAATTCTCTCTCCTTAACAATAATTTACAACCTACAGTTTAAGGTGTCACTAATATAAAGTAGATTGTTGGAAGAGCTAGAAAAGTCACAATGGCTCATTCAAGGACTATTGTCATCATCTCTGAGAATATATCATGTACACTGTACATGTATATGTACAAAGATAGGTATTGTATAACGAGTGTACTGACCCATCAGCCAGTTTGGAGAAGGTTTTGTTGAGGTTTGTGGCTGCAGCAGGAAAGGGATGCTTGACTGCGATGCTGCGGCAGTAGTAGAAAACCATCGGCAGCTGTTCCGCTCGGGACGCAGCCAGGATAGCCATCTGGTTATAGGGCTGACCTGGAGGTCAAAGGTTAAACTTCATTTAGAGCACTACATCATACAAGTTGCAAGTGTTTCCCATGTTTTCTGCTCTTGAGAAATCATAAATAAATGCAGTTGCCATAGAAAAGGGACTACCCAGGTCCAGTTTTATTCTTTTACCCTTAAACAATTAGTCCTGAAAATTAAACATGTATATAATTTACATATATAATACATTTTTTCAATGCTCAATTGTCACCACGAAACAAGACGGAAAGGCCAATTGAAGGATGAAGGTTACATATACATCAATAGTACTGAGACATCATCTCTTCTCCTCAAGTCAGAGACGATGCAAGAGATGAGCTAGACTTAAAAACGTACTCACCAAATAGGAGAAGGGGGGTTACGAAGGCTACTTAATACATTACAAAAAATAAGTGTCTGGCCTGGATGTCTCTATAGTATAGTAATAGCAAGTAGCATGCCTGCATGTCAGATGACAGTTTTGTGAGACTGACCGTTATAAGGTACCAGTTGAGCAGCATGTCTGTAGAAGGACTCGGCCTGAGACAGCTGGTTCCTGTAGCGAGCGATGTCCCCCAGGTGCACCAGGCAGTGCTGACAGATGTACAGGCAGGAGCTGGGCTGGGGAGGCAGGATCTTGTGCCACGGACGCGGCTCTGGACATCAAGAAAAATTAGTGATGTTGGGGAAAATGCAAAGGGGGGTTATATGACAGCACATCATGGACTTGGACAGTGTTCAAGCTAGCCTGAATTTTATTTTCATCCTCTGGGTTTTGAATAGAAATCCTGTCGAAGGCACGGGGATCCTATGGGGGTCCATGGGTATGTTCCCCCGGACCCTCTGAAATGCTATTTCCTGTATTTTGAGGACACATTTTGCTGGTAGACTCAAGTTGGTTCAGTTATTATCTGTACATGCCAATTTTTGTCCACCACAGGGGATGGAATGGGCAACATTTTTGTCTGTCCCCAGTGCCAAAATGCCTTCAAAGGACAGACACTCGCTAGAACCATGCATGCTTTGACATATAAGTCTGATGTAACATCATATTAAGAACAATTACATCTAGAAACAAAGCAAGAGGCTTGAATGGTAGTCTACCTCATTTACCATGCAAAGGAACTGACTTCAATACAGATGGTCACTTTTCAGCATCTTTTTCAAATTTGAGGGTCAGCTCTATATAATAACTTTACATTTACAGCAACTTTACATTTTCTATGGGTATGAGCTTTGAAGACTTGGTCTCTCTCTCTCTTGGCTGGACTTTGCTAACGAAGATTTTGTAACATGTCAAGAACATACATTACATGTAACATACATGCTCTATATGATATTACAATCATAAATTGGCAACGCATACCTCCCATGATGCCATAGTTGGAGGACTTTGGCCTAAAGGGTAAGTCAAGGTCAAATGCGGAGCAGAGCTCCTGTAGCAGCTGGAGGTAGAACCCACTGGCTCCCTCCAAGAACACTGCAAGACTGGCCTGGATGTCTCTTCTGTTCGGGTTCTGGAACGGTTTAGATATACATTTTGTACACAGAAAATCATCACTACTGTATGTATGTATGTACATAAAAATTAGGCATCTAATAAAATGTAAGTTCACAATAATGTCCAGTTGTAAAGACTGGTTTTAAGATATCATCACTCCTATAGTATCTAACATTGTAATTTGTTAGCCATTGATATCCTAAATAAAGTTTAACTTTTCAGCTGTCCCAACAACTTTTTGTACAGAATAGTTAGGAGTTACGTACAGTTTTATCCTTGGTCTGCATCTGCATGGCAGTTATCTGGTTCTTGAAAGCATGGTTCCATCTGAAAATGAGACGGACCCATTTACTTTTTCCATCCCAAAGTTGCAGATACTTCCATTGGAAAGCCTGTCATGTCAAAACTTTGAATTCTCTATTTAGTGAATTGCTTATTACCATACCACATCATTTTCTCTATCCATCAAGCATGTCAAAGGCCATAGACTCAAACTACTCGAAAAAGGGAAAGGTCTTTGACTTAGCTATAGCCTGGAGTCCAGCCTTGTTCACAGAGTAACAGGCTTTGGGAGCAGACTAAAGCTAACAAGGCTGAACTCCAGGCTACTCTGAATACCAGATGAAGAATAACAATCAAAGATCAGGATCAGACCTTCAGCTGGAACAAAGTGAAATCCATAGCATGGACCAATATGGCAATAATGTGACTGTCCAGTGCTACAATAGGAACTGGAGGACTAGTAGGAACAACATACAGTAGGTGTAATTCTATAACTCACAAGTCTTGTTCCACCTTCTTGTCCAGAGCGTACTCCAGGTCAGTGACCAGGGCCTGCTGGTACAGGTCCTGTAGGGTCTGCCTGGATGTCCAGGCTTCCGCTGGACCCATCCGGCCATCTGAGGTGGGGTACAAAATACAAGTCTTGAAGATAACAGCCAAAGATGCAAACAATGCAGGCGTGTCTGGGAGCATGCTCTCACAGCTGACTTTCATAACCATCTGAATGATTTTTCCTGCATTTTGAGTGGCAAGTTTCAAATAGGTTTGTCTTAGTTTTAGGGCAATGTTAACAACCTGGTGAAAAAATCATGAAGTTTTGTCTATAGAGGTACAGGACAGTTGAAATATTTTGAAGTCTGTTGCAACTAAATTCCTTACATGGAGAGATGCTGGAGAGACTATTCTGATAGTACATAACTGCAGACCTGTTTCATTCATCTTACCTGCCACATCAGCTTTCAGCACCTCAGCTTTTCTGTAAGGACAATGACAGACACATTATCATATGTGTTATCGTGAACACGGCTCAATCTACAAACACAACCAACATGTTCACAGTTAGGTTTGAAAACCATTGATTGATAACCGATGGTATACAATCCAGTATCCTGACCTGATACTCATGAGAACCCAGGCCCCTGTCAAGTCGCTGATTTTTCTGACATTTCTGTTATGAACATGCCATCCATATATTTCTATAAGTTTTTGACTGTTACACACAAATTCACAAAGCAGAAAAACAAAACTAAAACTTCAAATACATGATTAGTAATATCAATTCAAAGGCTTATTTACGAACTATAGACTTCCTAAGCTGATAAAGCCAGCTAGGCTAATGTCACGGTTTAGTCTCTTTTCAGGAATTAAAGAAGTTACTTTTTTAAGAATATGACAAATTGACATTTATAGAAGCATGCAACGTTAATTAGCCGAGCATAAACGTTAACGATAACAGTGGATAAAATTTCATACAACGAGGCTTCGATATTTATAAAATGCATATCACTTTGAAGCCATGAAACTTCAGCATCGTCTCTGATGCAATTTTGAGAGAATTTGTTTTTCCACACCTGAGAATTTCTGCAACATTCATCTCAACCTCTTTCACCTCGCGAGGTCGCCGCCATTTTGACTTGGACAATACCATTAGGGTGAATTTATAGGGATGCTCTATTCTTTTAGAGAAAACTATCAAGTTTTGTTTCGGGCCAAAACATCCACAAAAGTATCTTTAATGAAAAGAATATAATAGTGAATATTAATATTTTTCGGACGTTATTACTTTTTGTTGACATTTTTCGTCACGCATAGATTAAAAGAAATGTTTCAACCACTGTCCTTTCCTCCGGTAGAAATGGACGAGTCATAGTACAAGTGGTAACCTTCGACCTTTAGGACTTGCTCTTTGGAAAGTTCGCAGACAAGATGCATGACTATGTCATGTGTAGCAACTATTTTGGGCCCTTTAGCACAGAAGGTATCGAAGCATACACATGAGAACAAAATGATAAAGGGGAACTATCTATTCGGGTAAAATATTACATAACTTGTGTGCGAGCTGCAGGTGGGTGTCAAGTTATTTCAATATCTAACGTTAACGTTATCTGCAATTTTAGTGAACATTCATTAATTGATTGATGTCTTTACTGCTGGTGACAGTTTTATGCAGTTTCCAAATGTTTTATGTAATGTTGTGCAATACATATGAAGGGTTAAAGGCAGAGGCGGCGGCAGCAAATTTCGTTTGGGGGGGCGAACTTTTACTGACAAAATTATGCCGCACATGTAGTGCCGAACTACCTGTCGCGCCGGAGGCGCGACCATCCTAGGGGGGTCCGGGGGCATGCTCCCCCGGAAAAATTTGAAATCTTGACCCTCTAAAACGCCATTTCCTGCGTTTTGACGGGCACATTTTGCTGCTAGACTAAGCTAACTTTGATGACGATTCTGTTAGAAAGACACATGGTTTTAGCGAGGGCGATGCCCCAAAAATATATTCACGATTTCTAGTGCGGAAGGTACAAGCTGTCATAAGGTTGGTCTGGGGAAATTTTAAAATCTGCACCCTCTGAAACCCCATTTTCTGTATTTTGAAGGACAAATTTTGCTGAGGGACTATGCTAAATCTAATGCAATTTTTGTCAAAGAAATATGTTTGAGGGCGATGACCCACGCCTCAACAAATTTTCACCATGTCGTTGTGAGCGCCGGAGGCACACTTAGTCATCCGCGGCTAGGGAGGTCCGGAGAAAATTTTGAAATCTTGACCGCCTGAAACGTCATTTCCAGCATTTGAGGGCCACATTCTGCTTGTAAACTAAGCTAAGTACGAAAGTTACATTTCTATTAGTTTAAAAGTTTTTTGAGAGCGATGCTCCCTCAACATATTGTCCTGCGCCGACATGGCCGAAGACGCGAGCCGTCACAAGGGAACTCTGGCGAAATTTTGAGATCGGGACTCTCTGAAACGTCATTTCTTGCGTTTTCAGGCGTAAATTTTGACGTTAGACTAGTTTGATTGAATGAAATTTCCATCATTAAAAAAATACACAAGGTTTCAGCTTGATTATTTTGGGGGGGCGTCGCCCCCCCAACATATTTTTCGGGGGGGCAGCCGCCCCCCCTGCCCCCCGGTGCCGCCGCCACTGAAAGGGGTGTATTGTAGATCTTAAGATCATTTAACTCAGACTTTATCTCAAAAGTAAGATTATAATAAACAATTTAAATCTTAATTAAGATCATCTTAAGAATAAAAATGATAATTCCCTTAAGACTTAACATAACCTGATAACTGTTAACTTTTATCATTGTAACAGTACCCAATGATTCAATCATGTACACAATTATATCGTCCTTTAATATATTGTACATTTTATGCCTTAGCTTTTGATCATTACCATAACCAATAGGATGGCACTGTCGACTGAAGACAAGCGCAAACTGCTGTACAACAAATGGTTCAAAGGTGTGATGTTAGCAAATGGACTCACACGGGAACACTTGGAAGGCTTTGAGACATTTGCTGTGCGTGATGATGACGTTTTCGTAGCATCCTACCCTAAAACTGGTAAGTTTTATGACTGTATACTTTTAATATTTAAGGTACATTCAATTTCATTTTACTTTAGACTTTACCAAAATTGTTAAACATGGTTTGTTAGTATGTGTTTTGTGTAGACATTTGAATTGGTGGTGCAACAGTTGCTAATTTTAAGCTCTAGATCTGTCACTCTGTCGTATATGACTGTTTTCACATCCGACAATATGTTATGTACATGTATAACGATTCACCACCTTAAATTCCTGCATTCCTTCCAACTTTAGGCAGTACGTGGGTGAGACAGATCGTGTCTCTCCTGTACTGTGATGCAGATCCTGAGAAGGATATCTCCACATACAAAAGATTTCCATTTTTTGAAATGTATGACCTAAGGACCCAAGGACCGGTCTACAAAACTATTGAAGCAGCACCTTCTCCAAGACTGATCATGACTCACCTGCCTTATGACTTGTTGCCCAGGGATGTCAGGAATGGAAAAGGAAAGGTAACAGGAAGGTCACTTGTTATGGGTAGGCAGAGTAACTGATCCAGTCTATTCAACCAATGGACAGGTCTTTTTTTTTCTGCCAACCCGGCTTGTTAGAGGCAATGTGATTTAGATATGAGTGAAGCATTATCGTATTATATAGTAACAAAGTGAATTTGTTATGGTTCTATTGCATATTGTATTAGCAGTGACGTTTGCGCACTGTCATTTGCATGAAACTTGATTCTAAAATTTAGTTGATACTATTATCATTCACAGATGTTATACAGACAAATAAATATGGCTGCATTGAATGTTATTTTTTGTTCCCTTACGTACATCAGGTGGTGTATGTGACACGTAACCCTCATGACACAGCAGTTTCGTTCTTCCACTTCTCCCAAGGAAACCCCAATTTACTCACATGGGACACATTTGATGAGTTTCTCAACAACTTTCTGGGTGGAAAAGGTTATACTCTTTGTATAAATCTGCCAACAAAGTCTCTATCAGTTTCTTTCTTTCTTGACTTTTAAACTAATAATTCTCATAGGTCGTACTCCTTTGTTGACTATCATTGTTGAAGTGCATCACATTGTGATTAAAGTTGTAAGTAAATATATATTCACGTATGTTTGATCACCACAAACTTTTCAACTCTTGACAGCACTAATATTTGATGTTTTTCTTTGACAGTGTCGTGGGGGGACTTCTACAGAAATGTGCTAGGGTATTGGAAGCACAAAGATTTGTTTGTTTGTTGATGATGATGCAAACATATTGTTCCTGAAGTATGAAGATATGCAGAAGGTGAAAACTTTAAGATACTTTCTTTTTGAACTTTCCTTAAAACACATATTGCAATTTGTAGCATTGTAAAATCCTACCTGTAACTTACCATCCACATGTTGAACTCTAAACTGTACATTTACTCCTTTTTTATTTCTTGCTATTGTTCTCACTGACATTCAGGATCTTTACAAAGTGGTTGTAAGTGTTGCAGACTTTCTTGGGAAGAAATTTCCTGCAGAATCACTGCAAAGAGTTGTAGACCACTGCCGCTTTTCCGTTATGAAGAACAACCCCAGAGTCAACTATGAACCACTGGCAAGGAAGGGGATTTTGGATTTTAGCAAGTCCAAATTTATGAGGAAAGGTAAATATGGGTCCCTTAACCGATTTTCTCTTGTGTGGTTTTCTATTTGAGATAGGGTTCTTGAAGGAGAAATTTGTTCTTTGCCACATGTTGTAAAGCTGACCAATTGCCTTATTGCTACTAACACCAGGTCCTACAACTAAGCTAGTACATTTGCTGTTTTGGACGTGCTGTGTTTCTGCTGTTTTGTACATGAAAAGACAATGTGCATTGACACTTGATTTGTTTGTTTCATATAGGAATAGTGGGAGACTGGAAGAACTACTTTTCAGCCCAGCAAAGAGAAGCTGCTGATCGACTGTACAGACAGAGGACTTTGGGAACAGGACTGCACTTTGACTTTGAGCCCTGTGAACCAGCAAAACTGTAGAGATCCTGAGTATTGCTGGCTTGGGGTTTTAGTAGTTTGCAAAGAAATCAAGATGATGCATAATCTCCAAGCAGATCCTACGGTAGCATAAGATAGTATCAAAAGCTGCCAGAGGAATGAAGCCGGCTTAGGAGTGTGTTTTGCTACCGGGGATCTGCCTCCACTGAAACAGGGAGGAGCATTTCTATTCAACAATGGTGTTGCTGCCCCACCCTGTTGTCATGTGCTAATTATTTTACGAGCGACTTACACAAGTGACCAGCACATGTCCAAGTTGGAAGTTAGCACCAAACAGGAAGGAGGGCAATTAGCACCTACACTGCAAGCAGAGTTTGAATGGGAAACAATTGGATGTTAATAACCTTTGTTCTAGCCGACTGGGGGCAGATTCTACATGGCAAATGGACACCTCTTGGCTGACTTAACTTCTTGGCCAGTTTGGTACTATCTTATGCCATTGTAGGATCTGCTTGGAGATTAGATGATGCATTCATTTGTAATCTTATGTATGATTGGATGATACGTTCAGTACCAGCAGTGTAGATGTTAATAAACATTCTGAATTGAAAACACATCTCATACAGTCTTTTACAACATCATTTATGAAAGAAATGTCACAAGAGTGCTGATATCTCTGAGGATTTTTTTTTTACAATTTTGCAAGTCCAATCGGATACATCCTTCTGGAGATATTCTTGAGTATATGCGCCCTGTTTAGGCGCAACCGCTAGCTACTTTTTTCAAAGACCGCCTGTCAAGGCACCTGGTAGGGTGGTGAGTTACCTAATACCGCGATCGTAGCTTAGGGTTCAAGTTCCGGCCCGGTGTGAAGCCAAATCCCTGCGCCGCCAAATACATGAGAGGTCAGGTGCGCTAGCATGGATTTGGCAGATACAAGCGCCAAATTTGTGCCCGTGCCAAATACCTGAGATATACGGTGTGCATGGGGGTTTCGAATATGACATATATTTTGATTGGCTAATTGGTAACACTAAATACAATGATTACTTTAAAATATTTCAATCCAATCAATACAAAGCTAAATTTTTCCAAGTTATGGACAATTTCACTGAAGAAAAAGGATTGGTCGTCCATTTTAGCGTCTAAATTGTATTGATTTATTTAATAGTAATGACGCCGTAACCACAGGTCACCTCTGATGACCTTTTATAGCCTCACAGAGCATAGCACCTAATTTGGACTGATATACAAAGCATTTGTAAGCAGTGCATTAGCAGCTCATATATCAATGTATTTACTATGGGCACAATTTTGTTGTGCTCTATTTTCTTTTCCGTTTTAGGTAAAACGGAGAGGATCTAATAATCGGTAACGTTTATACCTGTTACCTGTCATAACTCAACCTAGAATGATTCTTTGAAAAAGTTACATTTGAATATGACAGGTCAGCACATGATAGACGATGGACACTTACAAGAATAATCCTCTGAAAACACACACTTGTGCACTGGACCAAGAATTATGATCAACTTCTTTTATTGCCTTGTGTGACTAAAAATAGAATAATAAGATAGTTCAGGGGCGCCAATTATAATTCATTATGCAGATGGTGGCCAGTTCGATCACCTTGGTCGAAATCGGGGTCTATTCTTCTTACATTGTTCCGATACCTGATATGATATGATATAACGACCGTCCTTCCGCCATTGCTCGGCGTGTGACCAGAAGTGGTGATCTGGTCAGAGTCAGACACTGGCCCTGATTTGCTCATTTTTACACGCTTTGCTAGTCAAATAACGTCACAAACATATATTTTATATATTTTCCTGCTGTAACCGTTTCTGATGGCTCTAATATCGGAACACTACGACTAAGTTGCTGCTGTGGTGCGCGCCAAAACAGTGCCATGTTTTCCCGCTGCATATCATTATCCCACTTCATACAACTAAGTAATATAGGCAAATTCATATTCCTTATGAATTTAGACAAACCTTTACTTATAAAGCATATCATATATTTTCAACATACTAACTTCATGTATCTCTTGTTGCGACCTGTACTGAACACAGTGGGTATGTATGTACAATGAAGGTCTCCATTCATTCATTATCTTTATATTAGGATTGCTGCCAGTGTGGTGCGCGCCGAAACAGTGCCGTGCTTTCCCGCTGCATATCATTATCTTTAGGATTGCTGCTGTGATGTGCGCCAAAACAGTACCATGTTTTTCCGCTGCATATCATTATCTTAAGGATTCCTAAAGGGTCTCTATGGAGTGTCCCAATTTTCAATCCCATGAAATCAATGAAGGCAAATAGCTCATTTGAAAGGTTCCCATTAAATGCATGTATTCATATAGTATTAAATTGTGAAATAGTCAGTTAAATTTAAAACAAGGAAAGTTGTTGAAAAATAGGTTTTTCAATATACAGGTTTGTCGAATCGGCTACTGCAAAATATCTGTTAGCTTTGACAAAGGTCGTTGCCATAGTAATCTTCGCTGCGAAATACTTGCTCCTCCCCTGCATTGCGCAGCCGCAGTACCTGACGTCTCACGTATTTGGCGGCGCAGGGATTTAGCTTCACACCGGCACACTTGGTATCGTTCGAAAGGTCCCTTAGTGAGGAATCGAAGAATGAAAACCGCAATCCAATCGGATTCATTCCTCTGGAGATATTCTTGAGTATAGGCGCTCTGTTTAGGCGCAACCGCTAGCTACTAGTACTTTTTTCAAAGACCGCCTGTCACGGCACCTGGTAGGGTGATGACGTAAGACTGCGATTGTAGCTTAGATTTCAAGTTCCGGCCCGGCACACTTGGTATCGTTCGAAAGGTCCCTTGGTGAGGAATCGAAGAATGAAAACCGCAGTCCAATCGGATTCATTCTTCTGGAGATATTCTTGAGTATAGGCTCTCTGTTTAGGCGCAACCGCTAGCTACTTTTTTGAAGCACCGCCTGTCACGGGCGGCACCTGGTAGGGTGATGACGTAAGACTGCGATTGTAGCTTAGATTTCAAGTTCCGGCCCGGCAAACTTGGTATCGTTCGAAAGGTCCCTTGGTGAGAATGGAACGACGACTAAAGCACCACCTAATACTAGTAATTAGGATTTTTGAAAAGTGTCTGCAATAGGCAAACCATGGTTTCATTGGAAAGGTCCCTTGGTAGGGAAATGATTGCTGAAATCCGTTTCCGAGTCGCGTGCGTTGTTGGCGAGTTATGAGCGTTTAAAGTTAACCACGACTAAGCACCAGCTAAAATTAGGATCTTTGAAAAGTGTCTGAATAGGCAAACCATTGTATCATTGGAAAGGTCTTCTTAGGGAAATGTTTGCTGAAATCTGTTTCCTGATTGCATGTGTGGTTTGCGAGTTATGAGCGTTTAAAGCTAAACACATCTAACCGCAACCTAAATTCTTGGTAAGGTCTCTTGGTAGGGAAATGTTTGCTGAAATCCGCTTCCGGATTGCATGCGTTGTTGGTGAGTTATGGGTGTTTAAAGTTAACCACGACTAAGCACCAGCTAAAATTAGGATTTTTGAAAAGTGTCTGAAATAGGCAAACCATGCGGTATCATTGGAAAGGTCTTTTGGTAGGGAAATGTTTGCTGAAATCCGTTTCCGGATTGCATGCGTTGTTGGCGAGTTATGAGCGTTAACCACAACTAACCGCAACCCAAAATTAAAACCATGGTATCATTGGAAAGGCCTCTTAGCTAGTAGGGAAATGTTTGCTGAAATCCTGTCAAACTTGTCAAATTCGTTTCCGGATTTCATGCATTGTTGGCGAGTAATTAATGAGCGTTTAATTTAAAGTTAACCACGACCCCATGATTCCGTAGGTCTGGTCAGCTTACTCCTCTTTTTGGTCCATTTCTACGTTTTTTTCAGCGACCTTTGGAGTCTGGTAGAGACTTCGTCCTCACAGGCAGTAGCCGGTAACAGTATCAAGGCGCAAATTCACGCCCACCGATCAAACATCGTATCACTATCAGTCTCAGACTTACTGTACCATCCTCTACATTTTAACACAGTTTACACCTTGCTGTTGTGTACAGGGAAATAACGTAACGGCCTTTGCAAGGACTGTGGCTTTACTAATACTACTTTATAACGTTACCATAACTAAATTTTACTATTGAGTTTACACTTGTCAAGCTCTCTTAATTACCCCCTCCCGGGCGGCGGCAGTTGTAGGGCCGGACGCTAGGGGCGCGATTTTAGTCAGGCTAGGGGCCGCGATGTTACCGCATACAAACAGATTTTCAATGTAATAAAATGTTTAACCTAAGGCGCACTATTAATGGCTGATATATGTTATAGTTTTTTTGTCAATTTTAGTGTGTTCTACAAACTTGATTTGGGTCTATACTTTGCGAATAGCGAAGATTACTTTTGTTGCGTTTGGATGTTGTTAAAGGTGAACAACAACAAGTCGGGTCAGTTTCATGGGAGTTGCCAAGCTACAGGTACGCCACACAGTGAGACTGGAGTGGGAGGGCAAACCTTCTTGCAACCCTCCCTTCTCCTCAAAACAGACACCAGAGAAATGGTTGGTGCAGAATTTTAGACCCTGACCATACGGAGAATGGAGAGAGGCCACGGGGATTCAGCTGCTAGGCGTAAGGCCAGGAGCAAGACTGATCGAAAGAGCAAGGTAACGTTTTGTTCGACAAAATATGAGCCGAGTTTATATCAAATTTTGACTCTTGCAGGGTGTCTTTCGCTTGTAACGTTAGTTAATACTTTCCCATCAATTTGCTTGTACTTTGTAGTTTATACTTGTCCATATAAAGTTATTATTATTATTATATTTAATTTTCTTTCAACATGAGTAGAGTAGAGTAGAGTAAGTGGCAGAAGACAATTAGAGGCATCCCCTCCCCAACATTATGGTTACTAACGTATGTTGACATTGTTTGTCTGATTAACTAAATTTATTACAAACATCATAAATATTACACTCCTATCATCAACTCCTTCAGTCGCAGCCTTCAGGCCAGCCTACCTCAAATGACAGTACTGCGCCCCACACAAGTAGCAGTACCTCTGCAGTGTCAGCGATAAGTGAAGATGACAAGGAATCCAAGGTGAGCATCATACATATCTGACTTACATTATACATCTAGCTTTCCCTGCTCTCCTGTATCTTCAGCCCATCCAGTACTGTTCAATCAGGTGGCATACTGGTGCCAGGACATAGTACTTCTCTAGCGCTATGTTTATCAGCTGGTGTCGAACTGAGCCCTAGGCATTATGACATGTCCTCCACCGTATTCTTTTTGCTGGATTGATGTAATGGTGGAAATTGCTTATAGGGTGAATAGTTTGCCAGAGCTGAGCTGAAGTTTAAGACCAGGGATGGGCATAAGGAAAGCATAAGGTAACTTATAACCATATTTTTGAAATCATTAAAGCTGGCCTTTCGAGTTAAAAAATATTGAAACCAACCCCGTTAAAATGTGCTAATGAGTAGGCGGGCAGGCAACACTTCTAATACTATTATAATTAATTTAAAGATAAGTATCAAACTGACGACTTTATGGTCACCAGGCTTAGTACTAGTAAGCAATTGCAAGATGGTCATTAGAAATTGCAAGATGGTTGAGGACAACAGATAATCCTGATAGCTATTAAGTGATGAATATCTGAATTGTTTTATCTGAAGATGACTCAAGGCTAAATACTCCTCTTTCTATCACAGATTCTACTTCTGCAAGCAGAAGGTGATGCAGCATTTCACAGTAGGGAGTACCACCAAGCAGTGGACCTGTACTCAAAGGCACTGGATCTACAGTCTGACGTGTACGAGATACGCGCCTGCCGTACTGCCGCCTACATCCAGCTGGAGGACTACAGAAATGCTGAGGCAGACGCTCAACAACTGATCAGCTTCAAGCCGAAGCTTCCCCAAGTAAACCCTTGTTCATAGATTCTGTTTATGGTACATGTATATGACATTGACTTTTAATCTGGTACAAATCCTTAACCTTTGTATTCACTGATGTGTTCTAAGTAAAAATTAGAGCTTATGCAATAACTTAACAAGGCTACTGAATTAAAAATGCTTCTCTTTCTACAACTAGTACAGGGTTGCTGTTTGCTTCCAGCTCAATCTCTGATTTTTAAATACTAGTATCAACTCTGCATCATTGTTTGTAAAAATATGTCATTAATCATAGTACCAAGTGGAACCTGTGACTCTACTAGACACATTGACAGGATGGTGAAGAAACAAATGTTTCCAAAATTTACCATTACTGTATCATTTAAGGCTGAGCTGTGTGATTGTTTACTCCCTTCAGAAATAAAAAAAGAAATTTTCATTTTACCTTTTTTACCTCGCAGAACTATTATCTGCTGGCAATATCCCAGGCCCACCAGGACAGGCATGAGGAGGCCCTGGGGTCGTTTCTGCAGTGTATGGACCTGGACCCTGAGCACAGGGACCAACTCATGGAGTATGTCGTCAGTATGGCTGCACACGTCTGTCGACTGGGGGACAGCTCAGTGCACAAGTTTATGGGTACAAATACTTTACTTCTTTATATCTATATGCAAGATATCATAACTTTAGAGAGACTGATTGACATACACATAAACTAATACTGTGACCCTTGAAACATTTGCACTCGTCTGGTATTGTTTGTTAAGTTTTGTGGTGATTGCTCCTCTGCAAATTTATGACAATGAAATTTTTCTGCCATGCTACAAAATTCAAAACACTCCAAAACATCCTTTTCCTTCCTAATGCAAATAAAACCACTGCAGATTCCGAAGTAAATGAATTTATAGCAGGCCTGTGTTCTGCAACGTACTGTAAATCTAGAACATAACAACAAAAAAACTTTCCCCTTATACTACAAAATGAAGTCCCCACAAAAGATTTACAAGTATTTACATCTCAGTTCTTCTGTACATTTTGAATTCATATTTTATGATGAGCCTATTGTCCTGGTAAAGGAGGTCTCAAAGGTTCACACCTGCTACTTGAAAAGTGTTGATACCAGAGGCTTTGTTCCCATAAATTCATTGTTGTGTTGCAGAGATGAAGCCAGTTGCTGCCCTGCATGAGCTAGGACAGACCCTGCACTACTGTGGCCTGCCAGCCCTGTGTGTGCAGATGTTGGAGTCAGCACTGAGGATTCCTACAGAAGACACAGACATAGTTACCAAGGTGGGTCTTATAGTGCAGAATAAAAAGAAAATCCTAATTGAGCCGTAGAACTTCCTTTTGGCATAACGCACAAGCTTGGCAATCAGGCATGCAGCGCATTAGCAGCTGGCTATGTTACACTGAACGTTACCTGTCACACCTAACCTATAAACATTCAGCATTATTTAAAGCTGTATCTAGCAAGGGTGCTCCCACTGTATGTAGTGGCTGTATCTGAACATCTAGTATAACTGCCCTTGATGGACAGGATGATTGAGCACATTTTCCATTTTGTTACATGCATGTCCAAGCTGATTTTTATATATTTGTGGTGTTTTCCTCATATTTTTATGGTATTCATCAAAATTTTTTACAACTTTTTATTCTCCTGCAGGTATACCTGTCTTTGGGAGATGCCCACACTGCTGTCCGCCAAGGAAGCAAGGCCAAGTTTTTCTATGAGCAGTGTCTGTCTGCAGCACTGAAGGCTGATAATGTAGTGCTTGAAACTAAGGTAAGTCTTCATCTTAGTTTGATTTATGTTAGTATGTCATGTGTAAAACTGTAGTCATCATTATGTCTGTTAAGAGTGTGCTGCAATTGATGTCACTTACTGAATACTATGAAGCTTCATGAAAATTTCTCACAGAGAGACCCTACAGTATCAAACAAGAAGAACTTTGTATCAGGATTATGGACTGTAAACTTTGAATGTTTGCAGTGGTTTTAGTTTTGCTGTTACTTTTCTGCTGTATATCTGCTCTTACCATTAGATTATGACACTGCTAGTTTTTGAGCTTATTGTACTACGGATTCCTCGAACAGCGAACTTCAAGCACCATAAAAACTGCCTTTCCATAAAATAGTAACATAACATGAGCTGCCCTTTCCTGAGAGTTGACTTGACTTGTTACAGGCGTATGTGAACCTGGCCAGTCTGTGTGAGCAGGAAGGACAGGTGTACGAGGCGATCATGTACTACATCAGGCTGCTGACTGTGGGGGACGACATTAGAGCCAGCCTGGAGGACGAGAAAAGGTTCCGTGACTACTGGTCCACTGAGCTAGAGCGGGGAATCCACCTTAACCTAAGGTACTCAATCCTCTGCATTTGCACTGTGGACTTACAATAGTAGCAATCAATTTTTAGATCTGTTTTAAAGGGCTTCCTGACCTCAGTATAAAAGTAGTATAGTATACTATTAAACTGCATATTTTACTGCATATATGTCAAGTATGGCCCAAGCTCTGACTATTCCAAGATTTTTCGGAAGCAGAATTTTATGGACTCCAAGGTTGTATGTTTGTGCATAGGAAGATTACCTTAGTGGGCAATCAGAAATCTTGACCAAAACTTTTGGTGGACTGCTCTACAGCTTTTCAATAATGATCATCATGACTGTCATGTTTCATGATGATAGTGTTTCATTTCACTCCTCTTTTACTTTTTACAGCATTGCATACAAGAAGATCAGGCAGTTCTCAAGGGCACTGCATCATGGGAAGGACTACATGCAACTCATTGAGTCATCCAACCAACCAGAGCTCATGAAGCAAGCTCATTACCATATGGCTACTCTATACGAGGCCGGACAAGACTACAAGCAGGCACTCGCACAGTACAACTTGTTCCTCTCTTTCTGTAAGGAAGCAGAAGATGAGGCGTCCACAGCGCTTGCCCACGGGTGCCTGGGGAACTTGTACGCCTCTGTTTGTGACTATAAACAGGCACTTCTGCACCACGAGGAGCAGCTGGACCTGATGGAAAAGGAGGACAACGAAGGTGCACAGATGATGGCCCACCTGCACCTGGCAGAAGTCCTGATGAAGACAGAGGAGTTTGAAGATGCAAGGGTGCACCTGCAGGAGTCCTTACAGCTGAGCAGGGAGCTGGACCAACCAGAGCTGGAGTGCAGGACCTTGCTGAAGCTCGGTGACCTGTTCTCAGAACAGGGTCGCCACCAGCACGCCCTGTACTACTACGAACAAGCACAGACCCTGGTGGAGGATGAGGACCAGCCAGACCTTCATACCATCTGTCAGTTTCATGTAGCACACATGAGCCAGTTCTCAACGTCACTCAAGGTAAAATCATGTTCATAGAAATCAACCAAAGTTTGTACGTTTGATGTTTTCCAGCAATTAGTAGCATTGGGTATGTCCTTTTGGCATCTCTAAGGTTACAATGATCAAGCAAGTTTATCTATAGTGTTGTTGTATTTTGTCAGGAACTGGAGACAGCAAGGCGGACATTTGAAGAACTCATCCCCATCTATGAGGACCAGGCACGCAGGTGTGACGAGGAGGAAGTGCAACTGCCTGAGGATCTGGGCAGGTAATGGTCAAGAAGTAAAAAAATTCAAGCCTTATATTTACACATTGCAGACTAAAAATGTGTAACCCCATGTAACCTTATAAAGTTTATCCCATTATTGTGCTCGAGTATCTGTTATATCAAGTATTTCATGGCGTCTCATGGCTTCCCATTGCCATTGCAGGTCTCTTCAGCTGGCATATGATGGTATGCTGTCCTCCCTCAGCAAACTCGGCAACACAGACCAGGCTTTAGAGTACACCGAGTGCCACAGGAGACAGAACCTGCTATGGACACTTAACGTCCGACCACAGATACCGGACTGTTCAAAGCTTTTTGAGGATCCTGGCTCCTTGGCCAACTTAGTTGGTAGGTTTGATCCACTCAAGATCCAGCAACTCTTTGACATTGTCAATGTGACAAACAAGACAGTTCTGTACTATTCTGTGGTCAATGATTCCCTGTTGTTGTGGGTGCTTCAGCCTGGAAAAGGTGTTGCCAGGTTCTACAAGTCCTCCACCAAGGAGAACTTTGTAGAAAAATGCAGAAGTTGCATCACACTCATCAGAAAAGTTGAGGGGCAGTCCAGCCCATGCTATGACATTGAAAACAGATCACTTCCTAGGAAGAAGGCAGAGGTGTACGAAGTCAAGAAAGCAAACCTGCGTGCCTCACAATCAAAGAAAGAATTCAGGAAAGAGCTTGAGGAGGAAGTTGAAGAGGGTTCTAAGAAGATGGAGCCACCAAGGATGCCATTCAAGGAGTTATACAACGTCCTCATTGCCCCTGTTGAGGACCTCCTATCAGCCCTCCCACTACACAGTGACCTTGTCATCGTACCTGACAAAGATCTCTTACAGGTGCCCTTTGACCTCCTGAAGGACTTCAAACAAAGATGTCTATGTGAGAGGTTTCAGATCACCATTGTGTCCTGTCTGTATGTGCTGGAGGTGGCTTTTGTGGGGATCCAGTCTGTCAGGAAGCCAGGTGCAGCCTCTACCAGGCCGCAGGACAAGTCTCTTATCATGGCCACAGCTTCCACCGGCAGCATCATGGTCACCAAGACCAGGGGAGATCAGTCCACCATTACATATACAAGGTATTCTATATTTGTATCATTTGCTAAGTTGATATGAAATATTGATTATAGTAATATCTATAGCTGTTTGGCTATAGATACCATTTGGTACATGGAATACAAATTACATATCTTTTTTCTGGCTTTGCGTTGGAATAAAACAAATTTTAGGATCTGTAAAAAAACTGAGCTTTGTGAATTATTAATTATGTTTTTGAGTAAACATAGAACTGAGTTGATTACATCTTGAATATCATAGGAGCAAGGATCCCGGGAAAGGCCTGTTGGAGATTCCGTCCACACGTGAGGGGAGGCCAGATTTGGAGAGGGAAGGGCTCAAGAGGATGAAGCTACTGAACACCATCAACAAACTGGTCACAAAGGTAATTACGTGATATTGTATTGTACTTCAGACATGTGTCACAGTCAATTATGTTTTTGGCATTTAAGATTATACATGGGTTTTGTGTTGGCACACCTGAACTGTGGACACTGCAATGATTTTGACATTTTATGTGTGTTAAGCCCAGATAACTCCAGGCATGGTCAATCTATTTTACAGCCTGAATTCCTTGATAACAACTATCCCCTTTGTGATTTGTCCAGCTTAAGTAACATGATTATCCTTGCAGATGATACTAGTAAACTTTTATGACTATTAGCCTCTATTAAAGTCTATATTTCCATGATAGTCATTCTACTTTTTTACATTTGGAATTCCAGACATCTACAGGGCAACAGATAACCACATCAGCATCGTTTGTGACGGAGTTCCGCCAGCTGAGCGGGCAGGACTACACCCTAGTGGTAGGGAACCCCTCCCTGCCTCAGGTCTCACTGTTTGGGAGGACATGGAAACCCTTCCAGCAGCTCAACATGGCTGATAAGGAGGCTTCTAAGGTATCTTCTTCATTATGTTACATCAACTCTTAGAGTTCAACTGGATACCATAATATTGCCACACGAGATAGAAGACAGGAATTTTAAGCAATTTAAAGAGATGTGCCAATGCAGCATCAGTAATCATGAGGTATATATATATCAGATATTTAGGTGTTCAAGACAATCTGGAGAAGGCCTTCATAACAATGTTTTTGATGTGGATGTATTATGTCATCTTCTGGAATTATGAGTGTTGAGTTGATGTCAGCTTTAAATGAATGTGCAAGGTTCTCGTTGAACATTTTTGAACAGTTTATCTCAGCATATGTTTTTTTATAGCCAGGTTACAAGGGCACTGTAACCCTAATACATGTACTACTTCTGTTACGGCCCCTCTCATGCTTAACTTTAGTCTATGATTTTCCTGTCATAGTTGACAGATCAGTGTCCCGTCTACTCTGCAGATGACACATTATATGCAGCTTTGACAGTTAGAGTGAGTCAAAATTTGATATCAAATGACATGACATTTCATCCCCTTGTCATCAGTGTTGTCTTCTTACATCCTAGAAAAAAGGATAGCTGTACAAATATACAATATATACATAATTTGGTTTTAGAAAGAACCATACAATGTTGGTTGTCTATGTTGCAGGTGGCAGACTACCTGGGAACAGAAGCCTTGACAGGAGAGGAGGCCACAAAGGAGATGGTGATGGCTATCCTGCCTGCTGCTACAGTTGTCCACATAGGTAACTTGGAACTTTAAGTTACAAGCACATTTTCTACAATCTTTTACACTATAATATAGGATGTTGCATAGACCTGGAGTCACCTCTCTGATGATGAACTGAACTGAACTGTGAAGGGAAATACATACCAATAGCTTGTATGAAGAGTAGAATGTATTACTGCTAAGTCCTGCCAGTTGATTATGAGAAGTAGTTTTTAAGTGCAAGTGTACTTGTGCAGAACTTAGTAGGTTTGTGGATGTCTGAGGGCCGCAAAAGTGAGAAAATAATATCAGCTTAGGAAAGTGAGACAGCATGTTTTCTCGCACCTTTGGTACCTAACAATGAAATCTCTCATTTTGAACTCTAGCCACCTTTGGTAGTTGGGAGGAGGGCATCCTGGCCTTGTCACCCAACCCCGACCATCTACAGGACGGCCCACCGGCACAGAACAAGTACATCCTGACAGCTGATGACATCCTGAACCAAAAGGTGTCGGCAAAACTTGTTGTACTCAGCGGTTGCCATGGGGATGACTTTAGCCGCACCCTGGACTTACAGATGAAGTTACCAACTTGTCTCTTGGCCGCAGGTTTGTTTTGTAATTTCCCTCTCTTTGTTTATACGAGGGGCGTGCAAGAAGTAATGGCCTTGACCCATTTCCCATAGCAGGAGATTAATGAAACTTGGCACAGATATTAGTCATTCTCTTCATAGGAATCACCCAGAGTTATGCATTTCTCCCATCGTTTGATGCAGCTCTGGACACCGTTTTTGTAGGACACCCCAGGTTGGTCCTCCAACAGATGCCTCATCAATGGCAGAAGAGGGACGACCAGGTCTGGGAGCTGTTTCCACAGACTTCCGGCCACGTTTGAATTCAGGATGCCAGCGTTTTACAAGGTCATATGATGGGGCATCATCACCATAAGTTTCATATATTTCATCAAAAGTCTTCTTTGGTGTGCGTCCTTTCAAATACAAAAACCGGATCACTGCGCGACACTCAACTGGTTCCATTTCACACCTGGTCCATTTCGCACCTGACTAAGTTCAAACACCAGTAAATCAGAAACCACAATTAGTTCAGAGCTGTCTTTTGCAACATAACCCATAGAGATATGAATCATTACACATACAAAATTTCATTTAGATCAGACGACTGGAAGTGGGTCAGGGCCATTACTTCTTGCACGCCCCTCGTATATCAGTAGCATTTGAAAAATGCTGTATGATATCCCACTTGTTACAGATTTGAAGCTTTATAAAATCACATGCTTTATACAATCTCTTCTGTAGGAGCAAAGTGTGTCCTGACACAGATGTGGCCAGTGCCCAACATAGTGAGCAGCTTGTTCTATCACCACTTCTACCAGGCACTGCAGAAAAATGCCAGGGTCACTCATGCCATGAAGGTCGCAAAGGACAAGGTCAAAGCTGATGACAGGTGATAGATGATCTCCAAATTTTAAAAAAACATCAAGAACAGAATACAGGACCTGGTGTAAAAGAACACCCTCAGCTATCTCCTTCATTCATGCCATAGAAATGATGAATCACAAACCAGAATACTTCAAAAGTCTATGTAATGGATAATTTTTAAAACATTCCTTTGTTTAACATTCCAGATTCAGTTCTCCTGTGTATTGGTGCACCTTTGTCCTGATTGGTCAGGATGTGGAGGTTGACCTGGGTCAGATCAAGCGTGCCATGTTGGACCAGACCATGGATAAGGTGGAGGATGTGGAGGATCTCCTCAACCCTAAACCTCTCACTCCTGAAGGTAAGGTTGTCCTCGTAGGGCGGCAAATCTGAAATCCTTTATAAACAGAAATTAGAATTGTACTTTTAGAAAAAACTTTTTTTCGTAAAAAAAGTCAAGTTATTAAGAATACTAGCAATAAAACAAATGCTATTTTTTGTAATTAGTAAATCTGAAAAGTTTAACTTCATTTAAAACAGGCTCTTAAAATGTTGCTGCAAAGATATACTTTGAAGATGACGTCTGACAGCCATCACATGGTGTCATCATGTATTATATTCTGTGAAAGCATCAAGTGGATTTCCTTTGTTTCAGCTGCCAGTAAGGAGACCTTACTGTACAGGCTACAAGCCTGTGTCTCAGTTCTGCTGTCTCACTCTAAAGAACACCCAGACACTGTACCCACACTCCTGCAGATGGTAGGGACTGTACATAGTACATGTATGAAATGGTTAACTGTAGTTTAGCTTGTGTTTTGTATCCAATATTCTCAACACATATGTATTACAGTATGATGGATTTACAATCTTCCTATGTTTATTTATACTTTTGTGCAAAATAACATCAAAAATGTTAGGTTGACTTCTCCTTGGTGCTGAAATGCCATCAATTTGCTTGTTGTCCCGCTTTTCACAGAAATAGTACTATTATTGTTTATTGCTCAGTACCTTAGAATCTTGTCAAATGTACATTCTAAATAGTAAGCTACACCCGTTATATATACACCAAGTTGTAAACTGTTTCAACCCAATTGTATTGTCTTGAAACTAAGCATTTTGAAAATTTATTGCTATTCCTTGTCCATTTTTTACCATTATGTCAACAGCATTATCTGTATTTGTAAATCATAACAAATGACTTTCTTTTTCTCTGTATTGTACATTTAGATTGGAGATGCTATTGACCTACTGGATGCTACAGAGTACCGTCAGCCCCCAGTCCGGCTGCCTGACCACGTGGTAGCCACCCCGGGGGCCCTGCCGCTCCTGTCACTGCTGGGGTTCGACTTCCAGCCCCGGGGAGCACATGTGGAGCAGCCCTACATCCTGTTCCCTCACTGGAACCAGGGGAAACTACTGTTGCCGTCGTACGAATCACTCACTGCTGCTATAGGTGAGTATTTTTTTATAGAAATCATACCTTACACAGTACTTTGCAAAGCTTGCTGTCTAACTGATACATGGTCTGGATATCATACACATAAACAACAAGGAAAGCCACTAGAAGGTATACAATGTGTATCTGTGGGATGGAAGCATATACTCACATCACAATTCAAATCTGTCAACTACCTGAAACCCTTGTCGTCACGTACACATACACTAAAAACGTGGACCTCCTTCATGGAGTTCATAGCAGCTAACAGCTAAAAATACATTAGGCAGTTAGATGCTGAACATGGACTTATGATAATGTGTTTACTGGGTGATTTCCTTAATAAGATATTGCTCTTGGCAGTGCAAATATTTTTCCATCAAAGGCAATTAAACAATTGCTGTCTCCCATTTCCAGACATCATATCCAATCACCAGTGTACACAGTGCATCTCTGAGATCCTGCCCACTACAGAAGACATCCTGTGCCAGCTGATCGACATGCTGAGCCTCACCCTCCACTCCCCGGAGCTGCAGCTCAGGGTGGGGGACACGGGCGTCCAGCCGCTCTGGGCCAGGGGGTCCGCCACACGCCGGCTACTCTCAGCGCTGGGGTTCCTACAGGTTGGGCCGCTCCTGGTGTTTAACAAGGTGGCGAGCAACAGGCAAGTGCATACAGCAGTGTATAAATGGCTATTGAAATAAGCAAGATTCTTTTCTTAAGAATGAAAGTCCTTACACAGGCTTTTCATTGATGTCATACTAATTATGATTTGAATCCGACAATGACCATATTGGCGGGTAATTGAATTAAGCAGCATCTTTGTGTGGTTTATAGACGTACACCGTAATCCATGGCTCTGGTGACGTCAAATGAAAAACCTGTATTCTATGAAGTAGTCTTATGTGTGCTAGTATGTGGTCTTGTGTCAAGATCTGATTTTAAAGCCATTTTATGGCAGTCACTGTGAATGAACCTGTCGGTATATGTCTAGAGGTTTCATTGTCAATTGTAGTTTTTGAAGTTTAGCAAAACTACCATTTACTTCCAGGATATCCTTGAGAAATGCTTATGACATTCCTCCTGCAAATCTAGAAAGTTTTGCTTTATTCATCCCCGCATTATTTTGTCTTTTTCAGGGTTCTTCTGACAGCCACCCTGCACATGTTGTGTGCTATGTCTGTCACCAAGTCCTCTGGAACAGTCCACAAACTGGACGTGTCTCAGCTCGCCACATCACAGCTGACCACTGCCATGGTAAGTGGTCACACATTGTCTTTCCTAAGTAGAAAAATGTTTTTGATAATGACCTGTAAGGTGACTGTTCTATAATCTCTTTTCCCTCATTCACACCACAAGTCAATTGACGAAAAACGTGCTGCTGTAAAAAATTCATTAAAGGACCCAGAATAATGAAAACATTTTCAGAAAACGTACAATGATGGAATGTTACATATGATCCTTAACACATAGTAACACATTATACCTGAAATGTTAGAACTAAAACATGTCTATATGTCTGTGGCAGACAAGGGAAACCAGCATGGTGACTCCAGCCATCGGCGCCAAGGTGTTGCCCTCCCTGCGGCCTGTTCTCCTGCCACGGAACCAGCTGAACGTGTCGGCAACATGGATGTCTGAGAAGGAGAAGCCGGCCGCAGTCAGGCACAAGCTGCGCCTGTCCCAGCAGCTGCAGGGGATCCAGGCGGACTACAGGCGCTACATGAGCCGCACGGTGCAGTGGCACAGTGAACTACTCACTGCTCAGGTTAGAGGGAGGACATAACTTTGTTAGGACAAGCATGTCTGCAGACAGCCCCGTCCTTTGTTCCAACACCCCTTGGTTCTGACACCTTTATGTTACAGTTATGGTTATGGTTCGGGGGTGTCAGAACACACATGTAGGAGTGTCGGAACATTGGGGTATAACCACATGTCTTATGATATGGTTTACATGTCACATTTCTCACTGCAAAACTTGGTTCCAATGTTGTAACACTAACAGTTTAAAATGCAAGTTAGGAATCATTGGGAGTTGGTTTGAATATTGCAAGGAATTTGGAGATCAAGGTGAGAGAAGCTGAAACAGATGAAACTCAATTTTGGGGTGTACGTGAAATTTTTCCGTTTGAATTGCTTGTAGACTTATACAGTAATGAAATTCCTTCTGATCTGTCTCAAATTTGTTTTGTTAAATTTCCATTTTTTTTTACCAACACCAGGCCAACGAGAGCCTAGCACAGATTGGGAAGGTTCCTCCCAACCCCGAGAAGGTCAAGGTCATTGCGGGTGCCACGCCCTCCATGGAGAGAACACCTGTGGACCTGGAGCCAACCCTTGACCTCGAGGGGGTGGAGCAGAGACGGGACTACTCCAACTATGTCCTGCACAGGAGATGTGAGAACATCGCAGACCTGCACAGGGATTCCCTCAGGAAACTCTACCTGCCGTTTCTGGAGACAGAGAGGAAGACCAAAGGGCTGGGAACCAGGCAGAAAAACACACACTCATAGTCATCTATGTACATTTGTATTTCCTGTACTTCATTGTATATACATTCAATTTGTGGTACAAATCCAACTTGTTTATTGCATCAAATTTATTACATATCATGATCACATGTTGCCTCCTGTTTCACGACTTGTAAGCCCAGCTTGGGTTAACAATGCATCTTTTAGTCTAAAAGTTACTTCATATGAATATATTCAAAAAGATGATGTTGTTTAGTACAAAGGCTATCAAACTTTGCATTCTCAACAAATTTCTACAGTACATGTATATACTTTATATATATGTATGGTATGTATCTTTCTAATTGGTCCAATGTAAAACTTCCAAAGAAAGTAATATATGATACAATATATGATTATATTGCTCCAGCAATACACATTTACAATGTATTGTTGAACCGTCTTTTGACAACATGACTGACTAATAAATGCAGTGGGATCCTTGAATGACTTTTTTCTTTGATTTTCATGCAGCAAAATAAATTCAATAGATCTTCAGTATGGTTCTTTTTATAGAAAATGGTATTTGTACACCCTGAACCCACCCTTAGCAAGTTTCACCTGAGCAAAAGTAACTTTAAGATGCATTGAAAGTGATATTGTCATTGCATCATATACTGTTACCCCTTTTGTCAACTGAATTTTGATATCCTTACGTACTTCCATCACCAATCCTAATGCAATGACCACAATGAATTATTTGAAGTCCTACGATGTCTTGACAATACGATCAACATAATACTTCTAGAATACCCCAAATAGTTGACTACAAGTAACTATCAGAAGGGTAAAGCTATCGTTTGCAGGATCGTAATACTTTTAACTTGTAGAAAACAAAGGTGTCGTTTAAAATGCAACGCCCAGATGGCTGACACGTCATTGTTTCTGCCTACTGAATGAGTGTTCGTTCCTGTCCGCGATCATGGGTCTGTTATTAATTACAACTGTTACATGTTTAATGGCAGTGTTCGTTCATGTTATTCGTGACGGGTCTGCGCCAGGCGAAGGCGAAGTAGCCGGCACCTGCCCCGAGCGCCACGGACAGACACAGCCAGACGTTAAACGTCATGAAGACCAACATCAGCCCGTAGCTGACCAGGACCTGGACGATGTGCAGGAGAGACTGCAGCGCGTGCATGCAGTTAAACATCTGGTCCCTGTCAGATAGGCAAACATTGGATGACTTAACGGTTATGACAAGCTTTATTGACACGACAAAAAGTACAGTTAACGTTACTTTCAACACAGTCACACGAAATAAAAGAGAAGTCTTTAAAGGAATTACAAGAGACGATCGTGTTTTAAGCGCGATGTTCACCTCTTTCTTGGGGGTGGATCCACCGGTATAATGTCGTCCTGTGTATATCTTGTGATCTTCTTGTCGGTGAGCAGCTGTATGCTTTGGGATGCAACATTCTCACTGTCCCGTGCCCGGACCATCAGCATTTCCCGCCAAACCTTCAGGCCCTCGTACAGCACGGCGATGGCGAACACTCCGATACAGGAGCCAATCAGAGCTGTTTGTTGACAATCATTTCCGTCATACCATGCATCGTACAAAAATCACAGAGAAACAAGGGGAAGCTCCACTCCAAAGGAAAACGATGTTTCGAATTCTAGGTATAGACATCGGTTTAATTAGTGCCATTGGAATCGGATTGAAGAAAGAATTGCTTTTTGCCATCGTGATCACTTATCATCATATCTCTGCAGCCAAGTGAAATACATCGCAAATGTTATTACATTTTTATAATATTGGAAGTAGATTATAGCCTTGATGTTAGAAGCACTCACCTGCTACTGATTCTATTTTCCACTCGTAGAACAGCACGGTGATTCCCCTGTGGTCGAGGAAGAAGTACATCTTGTGCCCCTGGAGCAAAAAGTTAAGTCAAAATCTAACATACGAGGTAGTTTCAAGCAGCTCATAGACATACACGCTTACAAATCAAATCAAAGCAATATGTTTCAGTGAGAAAATCATGGATTCGATGAATGGATTGGGTAGTGGATTTTTTTGTTCATTTACTTTTTAATACAAACTATCAGTAGAAACAAGGAGGTTGAAGAGACAGCATGGTAAAAGGCTTATAGCTAGTAGTAATGCATGCATAGTATAGCATATTCCTTTTGCAATGCATCGTTTCTCATATATGGCATATATGCATCTGATATATCATCAGTCATAAGAATGTTGAGAATATACACTGTACAAAGATAGCAACAAATGGCATTTATCTTACGCCGCCATGGCTGCCAGCTGAGGGGGCCGTGTCTGTACTGTTCTTCAGGGCGGTTGCCTATTTGATACAAATGGTAAGATATCCTTATCAATAGCAATACATAAAGGCAATCAATAGCAACAACATAGCACAACAACATACGATAGATACATGTTACGGTCTAGTCGCTTCCATATGTACGTGACTTTTGCTCCCTAATTCTACTTTCTATAGGAACTTAATTTTTTCAATAAACTGTACACTAAGTCTATTTTAGTCTATCATCTTCGTTGAAGCACATGGCTTTAATGTTATGACTCATAACACTAAAGCCATGTGCTTCAACGAAGATGGTCATTGACGGTGAACGGTATTTAGTATGTATTATTGTTGATTCATTGTTGGTTAGCTGGTACTTAGGTAACAGGACGTTTCGCCCGATGGATGTTTCGCCCGGAGACGTTTCGCCCGATGGATGTTTCGCCCGGGAACTTTTCGCCCGAATTGGATCTTTCGCCCGGAGACGATTCGCCCGATATCAAAACACACACCAGTGCCGAAGGCCAGGATTCACCCAATGTAGATACAAACGTACTAGTATTGTAGATACGTATGCCGATTTAATAGTCTCAGTTTGTTCATCAGAGACCGGGTCCGGCCGGGCGATAGGTGAGCGTACCCGGGCGGTTTGTTACGTTTGCCGACCATTTTCATACGTTTGTCGACCATTTTCATACGTAAGCTGATCCGAAATCGGGTCCGGCCGGGCGATAGGGGAGCGTACCCGGGCGGTTTGTTACGTTTGTCGACCATTTTCATACGTAAGCTGATCCGAAATCGGGTCCATTTACAATTAAAACGAGTTAAAACGTTACGAAAAGAAACTAACGTGCCGCCGGGTTTGCTGAGCGAATAGAATTTCATACGTAATCATTTACTAAACGTTACGAAAAGAAATTATATTTACGTGCCACCGGGTTTGCTGAGCGTATAGAATTTTATACGTGATCATTTGCTAAACGTTACGAAAAAAAATTGATTGTGTATGTGCTATGATTGCAACTGAATTCGTTCGATATCGAAGTTTTGCTGGGAGTCGTTATGGGCAACGTCATGTATTTTCCTGTACGGGCGTAAGTTACTAAGTAACTCCTCGATAAATGTATCGTTTCTCGGGTAGAATAAACACGGGGATACAATTTGTTAAATTCTTTATTGAAATGTTCAAAACACAGCAAAACCATGAATGAATAGCCACCGGGCGAATCGTCCAAGGCCCACGGCACCTCATATCGGGCGAACCGTCCTTTTACCGGGCGAACCGTCTCAATACCGGGCGAAACGACTACGGGCGAAAGATCCATCGGGCGAAACGTCCATAAACCGGTACTTACGGTAGTTGCTGCACCATAGGTAGTTTGGCAGAAGACGAGGACCACAACCAGCGGAATGAAATGTTGTGCTGCCGCCATGCTTCTTGAATCCTGTTATAACAAGGAACTTTTGGTTATAGTAACAACAATGTTACTGTTTAATGTTGCGAAACTTCGACAATCCTTCTACAGCATGTCCCAAAACCTAGCTGTAAAATCTTGAAACCTGAAGCGTAGAGAGTAACCGAGTGACCTTCATGTTACTTTTTGACATATATACAGAGGCCTATCTTTTGTAGATGTCCAATGTGTTACCTGTTCATATCATATGGCACTTAAAGCGACAATATATAATAAAAACAACGTAGAAAGTAGTCTTTCCTGCCATTTATTTATAGATTTATTTCAATCAATAGTTAGTTCAATTCATTGTTCACATAGTTACGGAGGGAAAATGCGACATCATTGCACCATCTACCATCTTAAAAAACAGTGATCTTCAAGTTTCCGATGGTATCACGCCACAAATGCCCCTCCGGTGGTAGATAGGGTCACGTATGAGAACCAGACTCGGGTCCATGCAGCCAGGTAGGGCAGTGAACAGACAACTCATCAGACATCTTACTGATAGTGTTCGCGATGTTACATTATTTCATAACACAACACTCAACAACCTTCCACTCTTGTCTTGTAAATTATATACAATAGGCATATTTCCGCTTCTCACGGGCCTGTTTTGATCCATGTGGAGCCAAAACTGCGTACTTTTGCATAGAAGATGTCCTGGGCGCACTTTGCTACCAAACACCGAGCAGGACAGTCTTTAAATCTATGTCGGTCGTGATTCATGTCCCTTTCTCATCGATATATCCAAATGAAGAAAATCCTCCTGTTTTAAATTATATACATTTTGTCCAAACAACATAGAGCGTGTCCATTGAAAGGCGTATACGATAGATCTGAAGAAGAAAAACAGTTAAGAACACCTACCTGACGATACTCCTCAACACTGGACCCGATTAACCTGTTCCACCACTACATTGACGCAGTGCTGCGTAAGATTGTCTGCAATTAAAGTCGTGCGGGTGTTGACGACCCCGATTGAGTCACAGATTAATAGTTTAAAAGAAACTTTCTAGTAGAAGAAGACGTACTCAAAGCAAAGTGTCAGCCCAAAGCACTTGTAGATATTTCTGACGCTATGGGTAATACCTAGCGTTAGTTCTAACATTGCTGCGTATAGTCTTAACACTTAGCCCTTGTTCTAGGTCGAAGGGGAGGAAAATTCAACAATGTATTTAATATCGCTGGATTACAAGCAGTCTCGCGCGTATACCTTACATGTTTTGATTATATAAACGTAAATCGAATTGAATTGAAAGACACACGCTGATTTTACAAATTCAGCTATTGTCTTGTATCAAATACAAGTATATAGCATAAACGTTATTCATTGCAGACAACGTATACATGCCAGATAACAGATCGCCAACTAAATTAATGTACATTTATTCACACTGACTCAAGACAAATAGCTTACTCAAATGAAGACTAGCTGACTGCTCATTACATATTGTATTGTATTGTAAGTATAGACAGCATATGAGACTTGATTATTCAACGCATTTATTTAGCCCTGAATAGTATTTTAGGACAGAAAACGTGATAGTTGGTCTCTATTAGTGAAATAATGTGATAGCTCCCCTCTATCACATTATTTTGCTAGTAAGAGATAAAATTGTATCTACTGGTTAAATAATGTGATATAATTGTATCAATCATTATCACATGTTAAAGTACTTAACACGTTTTTCGACAGAAACACTTTTTGGAACTAAGATAATGTGATAAATATACCGAGCTAGCATATGCACGTTCTATTAAAAGTTGCACCGAGATTACTAGTGGAGTAGCTTGATTAGGATGAAATATACGTCTTTCCATTTCGTACTTTTCACATGAAGCAGTTTTCTTTAATGGCAATGTTCGTTCCTGTCCACGGTGATGGGCCTGCGCCAGCCGAAGGCAAAGTAGCCGGTACCTGCCCCGAGCGCCACGGACAGACACAGCCAGACGTTAAACGTCATGAAGACCAACATCAGCCCGTAACTGACCAGGACCTGGACGATGTGCAGGAGAGACTGCAGCGCGTGCATGCAGTTACAGATCTGGTCTCTGTACAAAAAGATGGTTGGAAAAACATGTTTGTAGTACTGGATAAATCTCAAAGATCAGGTACAATGTGTTACATATCGTATGATTTCATTATAGCCCAGTTTCGATTCCTATAGGTGAAAAAGTAAAGCTTTCTGTCCCTTCCCCGTCAAGTAGGATTCAAAACTAAAGGAAGGACAAAAGCCACACGAAATAAAACAATAGTCACCGAGAGGTACTATAAGAGAAAACTATGTTTCAATAGTGTTGTTCACCTCGTCTTTGTTGGAGGTATCTCCCCGGGCATGAAGTCGACACCCAGCGTACTTGTACTCTTCCCATTGGTGATCTGCTTCAGGTTGTGGGAGGCCGCCATCTTACTGTCCTGTGCCCGGACGATCAACATTTCCCGCCAAACCTTCAGGCCCTCGTACAGGACAGCGATGGCGAACACTCCGATACAGGAGCCAATCAGAGCTGTGTGTAGAGTGTGCTTGTTGCCATGATTTGCAATCATGCAATATATCACACCAAAGGCAAAAAGAATGAAAGAGCGGCTTTACTCTAAACAAAATGATGTTCTCAACTGCAACGAGGGTTGCAGTCGAACCACAGCATGTAGGGTCTTATCATCTTTTATCAGACTGAAGGAAGAATTATCATCAGAGCCGTTTTGCCTAGTATGTATAAACTTGCTTTAGTCGCCACGTGTTCGTCATAACGTTTGTAAGTGTCCTTACATTGTTTGTTACAAGTTGGAAGTAGATTTTAGCCTTGATGTACATTAGAAGCACTCACCTGCCACTGAGTCTATTTTCCACTCGTAAAACAGCACGATGATTCCACTGTGGCCGACGTAAAAGTACAAGTTGTGTCCCTAAAGTAGTGACAGAATCACGTCACTAGATTTTAACAAAAATGGCACATACGTTCGACATTAAAAAAAAACACAACTCCAAATACCTTGGGGACATGCACACTCACAGAGCAAACAATCCGCTTGCCAGAAAACGTAGCCTGGATGCGAGACCCACGATCCAGGCTTTGGAAACAGTCTGGCATCCGGGCTAAAGGAAATGGGAAATCCGATAGATAGATTTGCACATTTGATTGCCGTTATAGACTATAAGCAATACATGCTCCTTTTCACATGTGGTGTTTCTGAATATCAAGAATTGAATATTGACAATACACAAAGGCCATACCCTGAAGTAAAAGTCAGCAATAACGTTCATCTTACCAAGCTGCCATGGCCCGAATGGCCACCACCACCAGAGTGGTCCATGCCAGAATGGTCCTTGCCGGAATGGTTCATACCGGAATGGTTCATACCGGAATGGTTCATGCCGGAGTGGTTCATGCCGGAGTGGTTCATGCCGGAATGGTTCATACCGGAATGGTTCATGCCGGAATGGTTCATGCCGGAATGGTTCATTCCCGGCATAGCCGTGTGGTTCATCATGTCAGAATGGCCCATCCCCATATTGTGTTTCAGGGTGGTTGCCTGTTTGATGCAAAACGTAAGGTAACACTATATAAAAGACTTGTGTATTAAAGCCCTTCTTGTTATGTTAATTAGGATGTTAAGTCTTATTCTATACACCTACTAAGTATTTTGTACTTTGTGCAATAGTCGTTGCCATACATTGCACCATATACAATTGTCGTGCAATAAAGTTCTTCCATCATTATCAATAAGCAGTAACTATTGATGAACAAACTGTACAGAGACTATCACTTCCGCTGTGTCCGCATGGCTGTGTACACAGTGAACGACGTATACATTACAGCTTGTTGGCTGTCACTTACGGTTGTTGGAGTTCCATAGGTAGTTTGGCAGATAACTATCATGACAATAAGCTGAAGAAAATGTTGTGCCACCGTCATGTTTCTTGAATCCCGTTACAGTAGTACGTGCCCTCAAATCTTGAAACCTGAAGTCGTAAAAAGTTCACCAAGTTTAGGAAGCATTTGCTATACTTATTTGACGCTCAAATATCTTTTCAAAACTGTGCGACTATTATAGTTAGCTATTCTATATGTGTATGTTGCACAGATTCCTGTCCAACGACTCATGATATACAGGAGATTTTCGAATTAGGTATGATTTCCTGAGTCGACTCAATCTGAATACGTATCACGTTTGTTTCGTTATTTGCTTCTTAAAGAGACAGCTTGCTATTCTATCATACAGTGGTGTCTTGGCCTCTATTTACCAACGGAAGTGAAGCGAGACGACAAGGATTTTCGGTCTTCAAGTCCGTGACGGTGTTGTCACGCCACAAGCGCTTCAGGGCACGAAAATGAATCACAGTGGGTTGAGTCTTGAAGTGATCGTGGGGACGTCGGGCGGATATAAATTAGCGTAATTATTCATGTGGTAGCTTGATCAGAGCTCTTACTGTGCTGTTAGATTAACGAGATCGCCTTATATGATAATATTTACCTTTCTAGCCGCACTGTTTGGGCATTTGTGTTGCCAAAACTGCCTACTTTTGCCCAGAGAGCGTACTGGGCGGAGACACGCACTGTCTAAACAAAGATCGGAACGTAGAGGACGACATACGAACATAAGAAATTTACTATGACCTTGAGCGAATCAACATTTTCGAAACGGAACGCAGTGCCTGTATTACAAAAAATTCTCTTATACACTCTGGGGCGCAAACCTAGCTTTGGTGAAACACTTTTAATTAAGTTAAGTCACTTGAAAAATTGGCAACACCAGTTGGAAAAGGTAAGGAGTAACCTATTCGAGCACACACACACACACACACACACCCGCACACAGCACGCAAAATCACTGTTCAGTCTTATCTAACTTCGTTATAAACCTGTCCTTTACATGTCATAAAACGTCATGCACGCTACGCAAGAAAGAATATCATCTGAACTGGTAGCCAGGTGGAAAAAACAGTTGCAGAGGAAGGCGGAAATCAGCGCGGAAAGTAAACATTGGGCACTATTCGATTAGTTTAAATCTGTGTCTGCCACGATTATCCATTTCTGCAAGTGATAACAATCCTCATTTCATAAGTACAAGCATGATGAAGCCAACATTAGCGGCTTCATTGAAAGACTAAACGATAGAAAAGCAGTGAATTCGAAACCTACCTGCACTTAATACGCCATCCGCACAACACTGGACACGACTAACCAGTTCAACTACTTCCGTCACGCACGTAAGAAAAGTTACAGGTCGCTGGCTTATAGTCGTGTTGGCACGTAGTCAAAGTCGGGTTGGTGACCACATTAAAGTGAATAGTTAAGTCTCGGACCTACGCTTTTTGGTAGACGAAGGTGTGATACAGTTTCTATGTAAATATCTATCATTTTCATGAGTAGGTTTTTTTATTGGTCTGTTTCAACAGTATAATTAGTTATGGTGTTACCCATGTTGTACACTGTATGGTAAGAAGAATATCAAATGAAACTCAGTTGGATTCAAAGCAGTCTTGCTTAACTACAATTTATTGAATCATAAGAAGCACACCGTGTTACGCGCATTTGCTTAATTAATAAAGCGTGATACAACGTGACGTGAACGACAACAATGATCTACATGTATTGACATCAAACTTAAAGGTAGGTTGTGATATGTTACATTCAAGCTTAAGCCTGTTTAGGTTATCCTCATCATTGATAGTGTGTATCACAGTGAGTTTGTACTTACAGCGCTAAATGAACTGGTGATGGTGTTTTTTAAATCAAGTTGTTGGCTCAAATGTAGCCCAAATTTAGTTGTATTCAGTGTTTGCATAACATTACAAAGAACAATTGCATAGCAATTTACAGGCGAATCTAATTCTTGTGTATATTGTGAGATCGATTTGAAATAATGACAAGTTGATATAGATTAATTCATTACAATGATATATTATCTCATCTGGCTTCTTTTAATCAAAACTGACCGACAGTCCATTGGAGACATGATATTTTCACAGTCAACAACATAAAGCACCCAAATTCGAAAACGACGATTTGTACTTACAAGGGGCATGTCTTATTGATAACATATCGATGAAGATCCCATTGGGATCACAAATAGAGTACTTTGAGTTATTTGAAAACATCGTCTATTCATCCAGGATATATGTCACATTACCTGGATATAAAAAAATGTAATCGATTTTTTTTCAATAAAAGAAAGCTTATGTTAAATTTGTATCGTTAAGACTGAATGGAATTTATTGCATGCACGACAGTTGTACACGGTACAATGTGTACTTATGTCCATGTGTTAATGTGTGGGTCACAACACCAGCAATAGCTGCCTGTGACCCATGTGTATTGTATTGACTATTGTTTACAATCTGAATAAAGTATGGCACAGACTGTAATTCTCTGTTATAGGAAGTTATGTTTAATGGCAGTGTTCGTTCCTATCCACGGTGATGGGCCTGCGCCAGCCGAAGGCGAAGTAGCCGGCACCTGCCCCGAACGCCACGGACAGACACAGCCAGACGTTAAACGTCATGAAGACCAACATCAGCCCGTAGCTGACCAGGACCTGGACGATGTGCAGGAGAGACTGCAGCGCGTGCATGCAGTTACAGATCTGGTCCCTGGACAAAAAGATGATTGGAGAAAACATGTTTCCAAGACTGGATGTAACTTGATTAACACAAGGATCAGATGCAGTGTATTACATATCGTATGATATTTCACTCTAGCCCAGTTCCGATTCTGCTATGTGAAAAAAAATTAAACCTTTTTTAAAACCCTTGTCCTACTGAGCCCATAAATATACGGGTTGCACATATATAATGCCTGGATGTGGGTCCAGTATATGCTTTGTGGGTTTGGGGCATTCCTCACATGCGGCATGCCGCAGCAAACCGCATCAATTGGGGATGTAAATCTACAGCAGCAGCACAGAACAGGTCAAGTTTTACTGATCTGATTAATCAACCAGCTTAGAGGGGTTACTAAACTATGTACAGATATTCTCAGCAGGACGATAGTTAAATCCTTTCTTTGACACCACTTTCTCAGATTTCACCCTACGTTATGATGCTCACCTTGTCCTAGGTGTTGTCGCCCGTGGGACAATGTCCACGGTGCTGGTACTTTTGCCGTTCGCAATGTTGGTCATACTGTATGAGTTGGAGGCCGCCTTCTTACTGTCCTGTGTCCGGACGATCAACATTTCCCGCCAAACCTTCAGGCCCTCGTACAGCATAGCGATGGCGAACACTCCGACACAGGAGCCAATCAGAGCTGTGTAGGCAAAATAGGCAGGGTTAGGTCTGTGTTATCTGGTACCAAGGACGTTATAACGTCCTTGCTGGTACCAGGTGTACCAAAGGCAAGTGAATGTGTACTGTCTATATTGTGTGTTAACTTGAAAGTTCATCTGTGTTGGCAGAAGTCAATCTTGAAATAGTTTAACAGTCCACTGCTGCCGTGACGTCATGTTATGCAGACTGATGATCCACTGCTCACTGAGTCACGTGTTCTATCTGCAAAACGTGACGTCACGGCAGCAGTAAATTTATGGTGTGGATCAGACTGCAGTACTGTCATTATAAACGAAATGTGTCAGAACTTTCACCTGGTACGGTGTTGATCGTCCACTCCAAGAACAAAACAACCACCTCATGGTGACCGAAGTAAAAATACGAGCTATGTCCCTGTATAACAGGAAGAATAGACATCTGGATTAGTGACTTAGATATCGCATATTCTGTGCCTTTATACCGCTGTTTGAGATACTGGGTAGTCAGAATTGATAGCGTTCATTTTATATCTATGGCAAGTTATTTACCATCAGCTTGTAGTATTTTTCTTTTAATGTTCCAAGGCACAATTTACGATTCTTTCATAGATGACGTTGTTTTCCTACCGAGCCATGGTCCATTCCGGAGTGGTCCATGCTGGAGTGGTCCATGGAGTGCGTGCCGGTGTGATGCATGCCGGGGTGGTGCGTGCCCGCGTGGTCTCCACCGGAATGGTGGTGTGTTCCGGTGTGGTCCATTCCGGTGTGGTGCATTCCGGGATGGTGAGTTCCGTGGTGGTGTGTTCCAGTGTGGTCCATTCCGGTGTGATGCATTCCGGTGTGGTGTGTTCCGGTGTGGTGCATCCCGGGTTGGTGAGTTCCGTGGTCCATGGTGTGCTGCATGGTGTGCCCCATGTGCATTGACATTGTGGTAGTCTCTGCATTGCTAGGTGTTGGGCTGGGAGCAGGAGCCTGTTGATAGTAGAACAAGACGAAATATAAGGATTAAGACTGCAAATTATGAATAGGAAATTGATTTTTCCACCATATTCGTGAACGCAACAATAAACGGCTTAACATTTATAGATCGCCCTCCAAATAGTGGTTTCTTCATATTTTTAAGCAGTCGCACATTTTAATCACATTCTAGTTCGTCGTGCGTAAGTAAAATGTAGGACCGAGTCTGAACACGGAGAGCTCATTTTGTAGAAATCCTGCCGACGTAAGATAGAGATAGACGTGCGTAGAATAAAGCGATTTCCTGTGCCCTACTGGGGGCGTAATTCGCCTACTCGTTCGCCTACTCACTTGCTATTATATTGGACACGATAAAATCTTAAGCTTCTAGTTTAGACCATAGAAGGGTTTGACGTCAGTAGGTTACGTACCTCTGTAGTAGCCCCGTGGGCGGCATTGCTGATGACCAGCGTCAGAAGAAGCGCTAGAAAATGTTGCGTCATCATTGTTGATCTCTTTGAAGTTAGTGACCAGTGATCTGGAGATAACAAAATATCAAAAGAAATGATTATTAATGGCATAGTGACTTGAGTCATTTATCCTTTTGCGCGTAATTAATGATATTCAGGGTTATACATTTTAGTAAGTCAGAATAATTTCCTTAAGGGGCTTTTTTCCGACTACTGCAACCCTTGTTTTTTTAAAGATGTGTGTAGGCACCTCAAAGGACTCAAGGCTTTATAGCTGTGCCTCAAATTATGATCGCGATTTCTCAGCTCATTCAAGACCTGTGGACAGCTTCAGCTAGTGGTTTTTCGCCTGCTGGATTCACTTCGAAATTATATGATCGGCAAAAGTCCGAATGCCATTGGTGACCATTAATAAGAAACGCTCTTGAGGTGGCGAGCACTTTCTGAAATACAATATGCCATGAATGTGTTGTCTCTATTAGTATTACACCACTGTCCAGTCGGTTGATGCTCCCAAAGACAATCAGTCTTACATCATTTCACCTCAGCCATAGCATGTTGGACCAGCTTAAAGCTTTGCTATTTGTTTTATGCCGACGATACGACAATAACCTACCTAGTCCCTCGACCTCCAGGGCGTTGGTGGGACAAGGTAGCCATGGGGAGTTGTTTACAATCTACCACAATAAACCTGATCGTAAATCGTTAAAACATTACGTTGACCTGCTGCTCAGACCGCGGTTACGGCTCACGTGCTCAGGCGTGAACAAACAGTGACAGGCCTACGTGCAGAAATAAGATCTCTTCATGGCCTCGGCTTTTCAGGTTTCAACGCCTCTTTTAGCTAGTCTCTACCAGACTGGGATCGCGAGCTGTTCCCTGGCCGGTTATATTCCTCTCTATTTGTTCCATTTCTACGATTTTCCAGCGATCCGGAGTCTGGTAGAGACTATCTTTTAGCCACGAACGAACTTTAGTTTCTGGTACGTCTTTGTCATGTGTACAAAACATATGAAAGACCCATTAAACGTTCAGTTCAGTGTGCCCTTTGTGTTACTGGTTACGCGGATACATATTGCCTTTGGCGTTTGAAACACAATACGGTAACGTCACATGTACAAACGAAATTACTTAATCAGTAAGGGTTCCCCGAGTCACTAGTAAAGGTGGTTCAATTCACACACTAACCACCTTGGTTCACACTTTCCTGCACAACTTTACCTGTAGCTTGGCAACAGGAAAGTAACTGCCAAATGGGCTATTTGCCTGGAGCTATCGCCCTGTTATATTTCATCAAAGTCGATCTAGCAAGCTTTTGTGGTTTAACTTGGAAACATAAAGCATTCTTGGTATGTCTTTTTGTTGCCGGTATTTTGTGCAAGCCCCGAACCGATTATTTACGGTGAAACACCTGTCTTTTGACAAAAGCCGGGCTTGTGCAGAAGTGGTCTTCGAGTATGTAACCCTACCGGTTCTTATGGAAGGCCAGTGTGCACGACCTGCACTTTCAAAGTTTCCCACAAAACCATCAATTCGAGACGGTAGGGAGGTAGGAAAAAGACTTATCAATTTTTGTCACATTCCATCGTTGATGGTCGACCGGCAAGCGTTGAAGGTCGAGCGGCTGTGACGTTACAGGTGCAGGTTCTCCCATGTGTATATGTAACTTGACAACCTAACCTGTCGAATCACCTTGCACCAAACCGGTAGTATTGATAAAACCACTCCGGTCTATTGTTAGTATCATAGATCTTTAATTTGTATCTTGCCTCGAGTCTAAACAGTTCTTCAGTTTCTACCAGACTCCATTGGTCGCTGGAAAAACCGTAGAAATGGAACAAATAGAGGAGTAAGCCGGCCAGAGCAAGAAGTACAGCCGGCTAGGGAACAACGCGCGGCCCACAGTTTTTACCATTCTACGCGTGTTTGATTTGAACAGAGGGTGTGATGCAAATAACCGACTCTAAATACAAACATGAGACGTACTGATGATCGGGCATTTGTGGGAAGTTTCCAGACTGCCTACATGACCCTACATCGGTATTTAAAACATTGAATAGAGAGCTTGGAATTCTGAAGAACACACAGTCACGTTTCTACAAGTATCCGAGCTTACCATATCAACTTCTTACCTTTGCTTTGTTGTGAACGGCGGGTGTGCTGTGAAACTCCAGACGTCTCGAGTCAGATAACTGTGTGTGCCTAGGGAGAACTAACTAGCTCGTGACGTCACACGGAGGAAGTGTGTGCTTTCCTACACGGCCAGGGGTCATGTAGAAACCAAACACCTCATCACCATATTCAAGTCACGAGAGGCTGGGTGGAGTGACTATGACGTCACGTGCTTGGTGGTACCTGTCGGTGCCCGCAGACATCTGGGTGCCCGTAATACGGACAGGTGATCATGATATCAGGTGATACGCAGGCGTCCATAGCATGGTGAGCAAACCATGTCCATAGTGTCCATATCAATTATGAGACTGCAGTGGCTAACATCATAACATGAAAAACGCTCTTGATGGCCTCTCTTAGTTTTTGCTCATAATAATATGGCGCACACAAGTCTTGACAAGATACCAAATGAGCACTCAAGGTAGCACCGGAGGTATATTTTATGACCTGCAGGACGTTAACTCCTACCTTCACATCAACACTAAATGCCTATACTTTACCACCATTTTAATTCTTCCTAAGCTGATTAATAAGCAATCAGGAATGAACATTTCACAAGCACTTTGAGAAAATAGAATACAGGCAAAATAACGTTACATTCTTGGACGAGGAATGGGATTGATGGGTCTGAATGTTTTTATCTAAAGCTAAATGTAAGATTTAAACTAGTTGATTTATTTGATAACATTATATACATGCACTTGCACGCAAGCTTTACTTTGTATCCGCTTGTTTGTATAGATGGACTTTAGATACGAAAATTGCTGTACCTTTCTTGTTTCAAATTCAATAAAGATTGTCCATTAAAGGTCAACATCCGGCAGGTCAGAGGAATCCACCTGTTCGGTCCCACGTAACGGGGACAGAGGTCATCGGCCTCGTTGTTGGACATAGATATAAGGTCAACGTTCGTATGGGCACTTCGTGCAATAAATAAACAGCTCCATTAAGTTGAAGGTTGATAGATACACCATATATCGTGTGTTCTGACCCCAAAATGAGTACCTCTGTTTTCTTTGTTTTCACTATTTCACTTGCCGAATGTACGTATTTTTCAACTGTTTACAAGTGTTTCATTTTACTGTTGTGAGATATCTGTAAGCTTTTGGGTATGGACTGCAATAAATTAATTACTGTATTCACTCCACTAAGTGTCTTTTCTTTTGAATTTCACTAGCTGACAAATGTAAAAAAATCCAAGGAAACACATCAACACGGTCCAGAATTGCGGAGTTTTAATCCATTTCTTCCAGAAAATATTGACAAAATCTTGTCATTTCTAAATCTCTTTTACACAAATTTGTCCCATTTTGCACTGGAAACTAAACTGCGCAAGAAGTAATATTTACTGCAAAAGGTAATTTTCAAAAGACAAATATCACTGCCATCCATAAATTGTTCATATTCTTGTAATCAAACCCTGGTCTCATAGGAGTCTACTTACAATTCACAGAACTATATTCTACTTGAAATATGGCACTATTGTTACATCCTTATAATAACTGTAGACCTGTCTACATTATATTTCATAATCTCTTTACAAATCTGTGCCTTTTGTCTTTTACAGATTTTAAGATCCCAATCAACATAATTGTGAAGCGTTCCATTTGCCATTGGTTGGCAAATATGGTCATTTTATGTGCAGAAGACATAAACAATAGTTGACAAGAATCTATGTTACCTGCTGGAATCACCAAACTGGTTGTCACAATCAATCTGTGACACTGAGACAGGAATACTATACCTGTCAAAGCTCTTAAGACGTTAAGTTGCTCTTTTCAAAATTAACAGCAAATTCTAACATAAAATCAATACCATATTCTTTATGACAATCTCTCAACTGTAGTTGATCTAACTGCTTTCAAATAAAAGAAAGAAACACATCAGATTTCTGCAAAAACTTAATTTTACAACCTGTCTCAATATCTATACTTTTATGGATTTTACATACATCTATATCTGTGTTGGTATAAACACCACTTTAAATCAAAATATATCAGCTTTTGCAGGCACATGGTGGTAGATTGTACAGTTGGATCAAACGACTTGTCTTCAACTTACATATTCTTTCAAAACAGCAACAAAGCAGCAACAAAGTCTTATTCCTGGATTCTCTATGCACATCTTGTGTCTCTTTTAGAATCCATAAAAGGCTTACCGGTGGTATGTCATGAAGAAGGGAAAAGGTGTAATATTATGCAATATTCTAATGCAGTTGAAATAAGTATAAGTAAGTACATTAAACATTTTGTATGAGCAGTACTAAATGTAATTGGGTGTACCACAAAATAAAAATCATATGCTGAACTTTTTGTGGATGCAACAGTTAATGACAGAGCAGTTTTTATATACCATAATCTCAGTAAACCCATGTTCACCTCCTGATGTGATAGTACATGTATCACCTGATTTTAATCTTTTAAATTTCATCAGACACACCCATTTTATGTCCTCAACATTTGTCCACTAGCAACAAGATTCAATCATTAAAGAGATTAGGAAAATGCCCTGTAAAAGAGTGGGTGGGGACAGAATTTTTTGACTGTTTTGAAATGGCATATCCCTGATTGATGACACAATATGGACCTCTGTCCCATCATTAATGACAATGCTCGTTGATGTCTATGACTATGGCCCGTTTCCAGCCGAAGGAGAAGTACCCGATGCCTGCCCCTATGGCCACGGCTATGCAGAGCCAGACGTTGTACGTCATGAACACCAGCATGAGGAAGTAGCTGACCACAATCTGCAGGACGTGCAAGAGTGTCTGGATGAGGTGGGCAGAGCTCAGGATACGCGACCTATGGGAAACATGAACAGAGTCCGTTAACATTCAACCATAAAAATACAACAGATCTCATCAGCAAAACTTAAGGGACTAGAAAATTGGTGGCTGTGGAATGATGTTTACAAGACTTTCCACTTAGAGGCTCTGAAGGATTGAAGGCTTTTGCAACAAATTTCATGGATAAATAAAGTTTATTGCAAATTCTTGCCCATGGGCTAATTGCAGGTAACATGAGAGATTCAAGCAGTGTAACAACAATATCACACAAGTGTCTACTCTTAAAGACCAACTTTTTTACATCTTGTGTGTTTTGTTGTCTTCTACATCATGCTTCTATGTCTTGCATCATATTCAAAGTATCAAGTCAAGAGTTACAAAAATCCAATCATCCTGGTCGCTGGCAAGTGGAAAGAAAGCCTCAAGACTCAAGAGTCAAGGCACATTGAATAAAATCAACATCAACAAGTTAATGAGCCAACAACAATTCAAAGTTCCCTAATTTGAATTGCGATACAGGAGGATAAACACAAAGATACGTAGCAATTTGCAAAAGAGATAACTGATTTTATTTTGTGAGTACAACATGTAAAGTTACTGTACTGTATCCACACCTACCCTGTAGTTTTCTGAGTCTCCACGACAGGTAGGTTTTCAGGACCAGGCACTGCCACAGAGTGATAGCTGACTGTCACCATGGACTTCCTCAGAAGATGTTCCCTGAACACCTTCAGACCTTCATACAGGGCTGCAATAATGCAGATCCCAACCATCGAGCCTACAAGGCCTAAAGGGAAATAAATCATCAGAATCAACACTACATGATAATAACATTTAAGAAATCTAAGGCCTATCCTTTGATATGTTTTTGAAGAATTTCAAGACATTATAGTGCACATGCATTTGAAAACACAATTTAAGATAAAACAATAACTTAAAGATAAGATAAGATAAAATCAGCAAGCAGAATGCAGGAGAGAAATATACTTATATGTGTAACATTACAATCATAGAGGACTACATACTTCCAATATCATTGATGACCCAGCCGTCAAACAGGACTACAACATCAGTGTAACCAAAGTAGAAGGACATCTGCATCATCTGCAAGAGGAAGATAGGATGTTGTATAGACATTATTTATTAGGACAAAAACATGTCAAACCTACACATGATATCAGGGTTGAAGAAGTATAAAAAAAACATGGTTATTTCCACTAGAATGAAGTAAAATGTTTGCAATTTAGCAGGACCACCTGCACTTGCCACATTGCACTTTCACTTTCCCCGGGCATAGATTTGTACAACCCCGATACCATTCTTATTACCATATATTCAAACCAGATCTGAGGTGGAATTTGCATCTATACATCTATACAAGACAGTGTTACTTGTCAATGAATATGAGCTTGAGCATACAATGCCATGATTACAAGAACTTACATGGAAAGATATTGTTCACCAAAGTGTTAGTGTCTACTGTCAAGATGTATACCATGCAGTTATGAAGACACACATACCATGCCAAGATGATCACCATGGCTTCCTGACTCTGCCCCCATCATGCTACCATGGTCCATGTTACTGTGGTCCATGTTACTGTGGTCCATGTTACTATGGTCCATGTTACTATGGTCCACAGCACTATGATTCATGTTGCTATGGTCCGTGCTGTTATGGTCCATGTCACTGTGGTCCATGGTACCATGGTCCATGTTACTGTGGTCCATGGTACCATGGTCCATGTTACTGTGGTCCATGGTGCCATGGTCCATGTTACTGTGGTCCATGGTACCATGGTCCATGTTACTGTGGTCCATGGTGCCATGGTCCATGTTACTGTGGTCCATGGTGCCATGGTCCATGTTACTGTGGTCCATACTGCCATGGTCCATCCCAGGACCCATTGTGTGCATGGGTGACATCGTCTACAAAAAAGCCAGATAAGTGTTATTAGTACAACATATACTAGTAGTAGTAGGCCTTTGAAGAAACAACTTCTTGGAACTGGTGAAATATTTAATAGACAGTCAGTGCACAGTATCTAAGAAGCATTCAGTGGCAGACATACAAGCTTCCCATTTAATTTCTTTGGTTTTACCAATAAAGAAAACAGTGAGCCATCAACTAATCAAGAAAGTAACTGAACATCCTGGGAAAGGGCATTACCACAGCATTCAGTCACTTCAATGCAACTACGGTTACCGTAGCTCATGATATTTTGTTAGAGATTTGCACGACACCTGTAAATCTAAATGTAACGATAAGTACTTCTTGGACATGAAATTGACTCCTATTCTTCAAATTCCATATCATCTTCCCCAGCCTGTACTTCTTGGAAATCAAGGTACTACATTTTATGTACAGGAGGAAAATCATTTCAAACAGTATAATAAAGTCCTTATGTAAAGGCTACAAAACAAGGGGGATCAGTTTTAAGTAGGATTGATTCCTTACCCAGTCTAACCTTCTGGTTGCAGCCTAACCCTGTAACCAATACAGATTTGGTGCTCCTTCAACTGGGAAAAAGTTAAGATATCTTCGCAATGCCTCAAAACACACTTAGTGGCCATGCCAACCACTGCTAACACAAGACTAAACCCATGTGGTATTAGATGGAGCTTTGAATTCCTTACACAATCCTGTATGTTGTGTCTACAGGACTTAAGTAAATGTCATATTATAAGTGAGGCAAATTTATGGTGTTTTTAAGTCTTCAATCATCTGCGGTTTCTGTTGAAATCAATTCAATAGCAATTCGTCTAGGTCTGAAACTAGTATGGAGATAAGATATACCACAGTACTAGTAACTGCATTGGTATTTTTTAGGTATAAGAACGACATTTAAAGGCTGTAAAGCTTGGAATCTATTTCTGAGGAGGTAGGTGTCTCAAGATCTTACATGTACTTGTTGTACAACAGACATTTTCAAGTTGTTTGGTAATTGGGACCTCATTACTCTGGTATGAAAGCCTTCCCCATTCATCATGAATTTACACCCTGCAGAGTGTGATTGTGTACTTATTGTAAGGAGATTTGTAAGGGGACAACAAATGCTGGTTGTAGGCTGGTGCAAGAGTAGTACTGGTTAATGATATTTCATACCAAAGCATATTGAGGAAATATAGCATCTTCCCATTTGCCAATAACATTTTATTAAGCATTTTCATAAGCAATGTCAAGTTGTGGGAACTGTGCATGCCACAACAAAACACACTGTGGGACAAAGTCCTGTGTGTTGAACACCAATGCGTACGTGCATCTAGTCACTCATCAGCTTATGTAAATGTACATTACAAAGGTCACACAGCCTTGAATTAAACCGTCCTACTGTGTAAGCATATGTACTGCTAAGCTGCAAAAAAGTACAGAATAAAGACTCTTGTGTCTACTTTGAAAAGACTCCATCTGAGGCCAAGTCTGTGTCTGTGCAAATGGAGAAAGCTATCAAAACTACATGTACATCAATGTATGTGCTGGCCAAAGGCAATAAGAATAAGACTGACACACTTGCTAGACCTGAAGGTCACATTCAGCAAATTTGACACGATGGCAGTTAATCTTAGAAAAAGAATCTTAGCCTTACTTTAGAGGAAGTGGCAAATGTTTTAATTTGGTCTACTATCCACACTGAGCAAACAATGCTGAATGATGTCTCAGGTTAAATCTGGAAATGTCAGAGTGTTGTTGTTGTTCACCTTGTAGTACCTACCAAACTGGTACTTAGATCAGCAAGTTTCCACGCTGTTTCATGATCTTGAAACGATTGATTTTTGCAGGATATTTTAATACACAATTACAGGGAGGGGTTGCTAGCCTTTCTCCTTAACATGCATGATGAGGTTCCTCCCCGACCAATGGAATCCCATTTTAGTTTTTATGTCCCTTCCAAAAGACAGGTGCCCCTCTCAGGATTTTAATTGGGATCTCTTGGTTATTAACAGTAACAAATTCAAACCAGGAGCTCCAGTAGTGGCTAAAAATTGGACATCGAAAAACAAGACCCATTTCAGAATCTTACAAAAAATCTTACACACCAATAACCAAAAATCTTCCTGCCATAGACGTGATATACAACCAGCAAACAGACCATCATAGTTGATTACTGCACGTTTGCATAAGCACAAAGGCCCAGAGAAACGTGAATTAACCACCATGGTTAATTCACAAATCTTGTAACAATGACCCACCACACTCTGAGAAAAAACTGAGGCTGTTTTACAAATCTTACACTTTACACTTTACAAACACGGCATCATCTTAGCACACAGGCCCTGAAAAAAATAGGCTGTTTTTCTAAATCTTACACTTTACTTTACAGACACGGCTCATTAACCACCGAGGTTAATCCACAAATCTTGTAACAATGACAAATCAAGTACTAGCTACTAGTAGGGCCTCCCTCAGACACTTGTCACCATCTGTCACTCAGTGACTGTAACAGTACACATACAAATGTACTTCAATTTTACAGAATACTACTATAGTTTGATCTACCTGAAGTTTTTGTCCAAATATTTTGGCCTGGAACCAAACAAATCACTATGGCTCAATTCTAACACTCATCAATACAATAATCGTTTACGAAATATAATTTTTATAGCTTGCATTTGTGACAAGATTATTATCATTAAGGGTCATTATGTAGAATAGTGGGGCAGCAATAGTGGGCATCATAAATTGATAATTTTCGGAGATGGAATGTTATTACAATAATTACGTTCAATCTCCAGAAATTATCAATTTATGATGCATCATTCTACATAATGACCCATAATAATACAGTCAAACCTGCCCAAGACGACCACCCGGGGGAACGGTTTTCTGCGCGTGGAGAATTTGCGCGTGCGCGTGAAAAATGTGCGCGTGAAAAATAAAGTTCCTGAAATATGTCAAAAAATCTGCAGCAAGGAATTCTATGGCAGAAAAATTTGAACCTATGATATAATTTTCCATCTGTTACCTGAATTTTTGGTTTGAAAAAACCCTGATTTTTAGATCCCTTGGGAATAGGTTAATTTGCATATTTTGAACATTTCAAAATCACGTAAATTTGACAGAAATAAATGGAAAAATTACTCATATGAGGTTTTATATTGTAAAATGTAACAATTTGAGGCTTTTCTCCATTCAAGAAGCTTCATTTCATATTTTTTTAAGTAGATTGTTTCACGCGCAAATTTCAAACTTTTTTGCGCGTGAAAAGTTTACATATAAAAATCACTTGTAAATCATTCAGATCGAGATTTTGTACTCTAGAATGCAACAATATGATGATTAATTCCATTTTGTGCTATCTTGTTTGAGCTTTTAAGTATAAATCTGCAAAAACTTTTTGAATCCCTTGGGAATCAGCTAATTTGCATATTGTCACGCGCAGATTTTTCACGCGCAAGTTTTCACGCGCAAATTCTTCACGCGCACAAAACCCCAACCCCCACCCGGGGGACCGGAAAAAATCGGTCGATTTGGACAGGTGGTCGCTGAGAAGAGTATCGACTTGAAACATGTGTAAATGGTTTGCGTTGTGTTTCATGGCAAATAGCAAGCACACTGCACGCACGCAAAGAGGCGAGGTCTTTAATGTCAAATACAACACGAACGCACAGTGTTTTAAAGCTCAATATTTGTACACTAACGTTTTAGACAGTAAAGGAACTTTGATGCTGTCAGTTACCATACAAGCCTTAATGCGTCGCTGTGCTCTTGATCGCCGTATCTGAAATAACTACGGTGCACCTTTCGAATTCGATGCCCGGTACGTCCCGATAGCGTACTTACCCATAGGTGAATGTATGGTATAGTTGGACAAAAGCACTCACACAGATCTTTCTTAAAAGGGTATGAGCATATATACGTTTCAGCATTCGTTCACTTTATTATGATATAAATTTAAAAAAAAACTTCTGTAACAACTAAATTCGGATTTTCTTACAAGGAAATTTCCTCCCATATTACAGTAGACTGCCCCATTGGCTGCCGCCATCTTTATTCTAAACATAAAATCGTAATGGCAGTCAAAATACGACGCAAACTGGCCGATTTCGGCACAAAATCGCGCTAGTTATCATCAAAAATCGATGAAAACCTCAATTTTGAAAATGATGCGGTTGTTATGGGTCCCAATTTTGGCCGGTCGCGGTCGCGTTGGCCAGGTGGTCGTTGAGAAAAGGTCTCTTAATGCTTATGTCAATGGAAAAAAAAATCGGGACCGAGAAAAAGCGGTCGAAATGGCCAGGTGGTCGCTGAGAAGAGGTGGTCGCTCGGGCAGGTTTGACTGTAGTTCATTAATTAGATAATTAATTGGCGTCTTTCCTTCAAACGAATACCGGCAACATATTGTAGGTGAAAATGGTATGAGTAGAAGGTGGCAGATCTCACTTCTTAAGTATTCTTAAGTACACAGTCGGCTCCTTCCAGACTGTTGACTTACCGCGTCTAAGGAATGGTTCATCGTGCCGTGCTGGTGCCGCATACGGTGGTCCTGAGCCACTGCACCGGCCACCACACAGCACACAAACACGAGCCACAGGCGGCCACCAGGAGCAGACATCGTGAGGGGAGAGAGTGGGAGGCGGTACCGCTTCGTGACGGAAGTGTTTCTTTGAGGCCGACTGTCGGAGAGCGCCGTCAGATCTGTCCTTGAAGATAGTGACGTCCTCAACCGCGGGTTTCTTTTTCGAGTGACTGACAGATCGTTACTACGTAAAGATAGACAGGAATTCAGCTCTTCCCCGCCCTACAGGCCACCCTCTCTCCCTCTCTATGTAGGTTATGATGAAAGGCAAACAGAAGAGGGGCTGAAATATGAGAGAAATCAAAGGTTGCTTTAAAGGAGGCGTACGCGTCACCCGTCTCTCTTGGACTGGTTGGTAGGTCAGAGGTCACCAGTAGAATAGAATAGTACATTTCTAGATACAGGAGTGCTAATATTAAGAAAAATAGGTACTGCGCCTTTTATTAAGACCTGTATGTAGATAAATTTCCATTTGTAAACCTAATATATATCTGTATTAGTTATTTCTAGTTGTTGAAAAGTTCTTATGAAGAGATGATACATTTGAGAGAAAAAAATTCGTGACCTCACTTTGTTTTAATGGAAGCGCCCAAGTCCTCACATGACTCCCCTCCCACTTGGCTACTCTGAAAGCCACAAGTGCAAGAAAAGTACCTGTTTGATGTCTTAAAACATCTTTAAAATGTTCAGTCTGACCGGAGATGACGACGATGACTTCCTTACACCCTCGGGCATGTCATCAGGGGGGTAAGAATTGTCTCACATCACGAATATAAGGATTTTTCTTGACTCAAATCTTCAACTTCCTGTTTATGTGGCGGGTCCGTTCTTTGCGAATAACCGGTCATATAATGACTTTTGATTATCAAGATTGGGGCGGGTTTAGACACATTGACATGAAGTACTGTGGCACACGCTTAGTTTGTAGTCATGACATATCATCATATTTAAAAAGGCAGGAGAGCTGCCAGCGTTTCTGCACATGATGAATCAGAATCTTATAATAATAATAATAATAATAATAATAATAATAATAATAATAATGTCAGGTGTATTTTGCAGCTAGTAGGTACGCAAAGTGAGGGTAATGAGGCTGTTTAACATGGTCAAGGCACCTCCTCAAGCACGGGACCCCCGTTTTACGTCCCTTCCGGACGACGATTTCGTGGAAAGCTTTGTGAGGCTACAGCAATCCGGACGTCCTTGGTTGGTCCCCCATCCAAGAACTGACCGTACCGCGCGTTGCTTAACTTCCGAGATCAAGGGATCGGGTGTACCAACGCGCCACACGGCTGTAGTATTATCAGATGATGTTCTTTGTACCTCTCACTCACTTGTTTTTAAACATGGTGTAGTACCAAGCATGAGTAGAACACAGGAGGTGATTGAAATACCAGGAGAGCCAACACCAGCCGGCTAGAATCAAGCCCGCTTGCCACCTTTGCTGCCCTTTATATTGTGGCAGAAGGTGGCAAGCCGGCCTGACGGTCAAACTGGCATCATGCAAAGCCAAGGAGTCCCGCGTCCGTTTGGAGGCAAATCATTGTCGACACATTGAGCGAAGTACTAGTAGAGTGGAACAAGAGTAGTGCTGAAAATTGGAAGTAGTGTTGGCAGAGACTAAGGAGTTTTCCATCTTTCAATGTACAATGCACATTTTAATCTTTAGTAAATTAAGACAAGTAATGTTATAAAGATCTGAAAATAACATCTTCTCTGAGACTCCAAAGGCGAGGATTTTCCTGTTTTTATGGACACACCACTGGAATGAAATGCACCAGTGTAGGTACGCCTCATCTTGAAAAAAAATCCAACTTACCCAACTTTGATAAGCCTCTGTCTCAGTAGCAGTCAAAATTCCTACGTATACAAGTGGACAGCAATAATGTTGTCACTGCTGTACTCGCCAAGAGACTAGTTCTGAACTGCGCACTTTCTAGCTTTTATATTTTCCACAGGAATTTACTTCTGTAAGATAATCTTCACTTCGGTGTCCTGCATAAATTATGACCAACCAAAAACATCTTCTTGCATAGCCATTGGTTGACATTTAGTTTGCTTTAACAGTATTGTCTTTCATAAAAAAGTTACAACCTTGTTTTCATGATATGGTACAGTACCCACACCTGACCTTTACTTGCCCTTATGAGAAACTGTTTTGACAACATTACCAGTAAGATTATCTTTCTTGGACATTTCCTTAAAAGCTACCTATGTATTACAAGATTTTGGTGCCCAAAAAACAAACTTTTCCAAAATGTTGCAATTTTCAAAGACTTTTTGAACATACACTACAGGACTACTTTGTAAGAGGTATGAAGGAGGCCATATACATGATCAGGGCACTCCAGCCATCACTGAACAAAGACGGTGGCCATTATAAACTTCCTGGCATGTTTGATTAATTGCTGATGTCACTTATCCACAAGATCACGTGTTAATAAAGCGAGTTTATGTTTTGAAGTGACTGGTAATCAGTATTGAACCTGAAGAAGGCGACAGTGGTCGTTGAAAATTTGATCCGTGCATGCTTTGTGTTGGAAGAAAGTTTAGCAAAAGTACTATAGATACTAAGTCTTGACCATAGATTCATACAATACTAAGACAAGCACCTTGTACAGTGACAGCCAGTGCGATTCTCTTGATTCATCTAACCTTTCACCTTTAACCTTGATTTAACCCATGACAGCAGTCAGTGTGGTTATGTTGGCTGTAGGAGGCATGTGATATTTGCCCTGACACCATGGTGCCGCAGACGGAATGGAAAATCAAACAACATGACTTTTAGCCTGAGTCACATTGAGATGTCAGTCTAATCATGTTTCCACTGTATGCTTTTGAACATGCAGAAGTTCAAAAGCAACTTGTATTCCCCTTAAAAAAGAAGTATGTACTCTATATATGTTTATTATATAATCGATGCTATGGTACAAGGATCTATGTATTAGTCAGCAACCATTCTATGATTCGTCTAGTCATGGAATTCTTTTAGACAGCATGGCCCCATATGCCTATTAACCTATAAAATATTTCTTAAGTGTATACATATAGCCTATAGTCACCAGTCTTACTTTCAGGGGGCTTAGGGTTACATTTTAAGGAATGCATGACTCAAGTCAGTTGTTGTTGGAACAATGATGGCCCTGTCCTTACATGTTAAAGTCATTGCCAGACCGCCAAGGGTCTATATCCTGCCTGCAGAAAGTCTCAGCAAACTGCAACCTGTAGGGACTGTTCATTATACACATCTCGATCTAATTGTGCTCATCAATGTCTTGTAAATATTAGTAATTGTACATATAGACGATTTAAAGGACGTGTATATTCTTACTGTTAAATCCTAAATGATAGGTTTAGATTGTACAATTTATATGTTGACCAATACATAGGAGAATCCTTTGCCCAAGTACAGTAATGAACTATCCCAATAGCACACAATATTAGATTACTTACTTGCAGACCTTTCTCTAAACCTCGTCTGGTCATACTGCATCTACATGCTATTGATAGGCTACAGATGGAAAGTGTTTACCAGAATAATGTGTTAACATATTTGTTAATTATCCACCAGTTTAACATATCAATACTACATGTCAGATGTGGTTTTGATCTGCCAAATTACAAGACCCAAGAGCCAGACAAGTCATGACATAGCTGTCCACTCCTTGTGGCACAGAAAACTGTCAACATTCTTCTAATTATTTGTGCTTTTTCTTGGTCTACTATGAGTTGGTTCTTTAGTGATGAGTTCAGATACAGGCACAGGTAAATGTTAAAAGATATGACTAACTGATGATTGTTTTATAGCTAGCATGTCTGCTTTTTCAGTTTGAAACTGATGTATCTGTCAAATCAATTTAGGCAGTGTCTATATGAAATAGATCTCATCTCAGCTTTAATCATAAATCGAAATGTGATTTATTGACATGATCATATACAAGTAATTGAAGTTGAATTTTGTGGAATTAGAGCAATTTGTTACTCAACCATTTCTGCAACTAGTTACTTACAAAATGTAGATGGTCATTTTATATATTATCTAGACATAAATCTCAATGAAGCCATGAATGTTGACATGTATACCTTGTAATATTTTTAAGGTCGAAGCTTGGCTCCCTGTTTGGTGCTGACCAGGCAAGTGCTAGGGCCGGTAACGAGTCCCTGACATACACTGCACCGAAGGAACCCAAGAAGGCACAGCCGGGGAAGGCAGAAAGTGGCAGTGCTCCAGCTCTACTGTTTGCATGCGCTGTACATGCTTACAAATAGTAGGTCCTTTATATGTAGAGTATAATTATATGCCTTATATGTTGTACTTGTCACAGCATGTTGTATAAAGACGAAAAAAATTGGTAATAGGCTAGTTGTATCTCTGAATTATTAATGATTCTAGACTAGTACTTGTATACCCCACTTTATAAATATGTAAATTAGATTAAAGCTAGTAAGAATATGACAGAATATATAAATGTGCAATGCCTGTACATTATGTGTTGTGATAATTGGAGATTTATATGGAGCAATGTATGTACATTTGTATACAATCACTCACCAGAGATTTGCTGTCTGTATTTTTTTCTCAGTGTGGACAATCAGTATGTCAAGCAGGGCAAGCTGGGTGCGGCCATCCTTGGTAGCCATAGCAACAGTGATGTAAGTAAAAGTTGGTCAAAATTCAAAATTAATATGCCGATTGCAAGTTTATATTCAATTGTAAATTTATCACATTTTCGTCTTGAAAAGTCATCAGAATTTGCATCTTTAAAAAACAACTTCCCTTCAGTATGCTTGGTTTGATTATATAAAAAATGACCTTGGAAGACCAACCTGTACCAAGAAAGTTTCTTCAATATCTATTTTAACATTTTTATCTTTTCCCCTTACCTATACAGTACAAGATCCTGTTGTACGTGAGTAAGGACAGGCCTGTCACCACTGCCAAGGTCACGAGGACCTTCAGCTTTACTGTAAGTATGACATCACATCTACCATTCTAGACATCCATGATGTGATGAACTATGTCTCAAGGCCATGTTATGTATACTCTAGTGGTTGGAGAATGTAGCAGTCAAAATGAGACTTGGTTAGGGAGGCCCCATGGGGCATTTTCTTTGACGAGAGCTAAGAATTAGATATTCAAACGTCAAGAAGTCATGTACATGTAGTACTACCTTTTTCAATGTGTATGTTAACCTTAAATGATATTAAGAATAGTATCATACTTGTCTTTTCATTGTCGATATTGAATATGTCTAGGAAACCCAATGTTTTATCAAGTTTTATAATTATGTCTATTTTGTTCTGTGATATGCAGGTACAAGCCAACAACTATGCCTCCTTCTATGATGACCAGAGACAGACCTGGTCTATTATGTTTGAATCAGAGTCCAATGCTGTGGACTTTGCAAAACATGTGAGTGCTATTTTGATTTCATAATTATTGTTGTACAATACAAAATTTGCTGGTCTCAAAACTTTTACATTTTCTGTAATGGCCTTACCACCCCTCTTTTGTAGATTGGAATGTCCCGAGCCAACAGTGGTGCAATAGATGGAATAGTCCATCAGGACCTAGTCTTAGGGGAGGGTCAGGCTGTAGATGTGGGAGACTCCATGGAGATGAAGTACACAGGATGGCTTTTGAGCAACAACACCTTTGGTCAGGTTAGTAGAATTGCAATCTTGAAAATGCATTGTATAACACCATTTTTACATAACCTACTGGTTTTGAGTAATACAGTTTCATCTCAATCACAAGTGGTATTCATTTCCACAAGCCATTGTTTTTGACTTGGAGCTTTCATGAAAGCCCCTCGGATAACTTGATTCTTTTTTTTTTTTTTGTTTCAGGTTTTTGACAGTAACATGAGCACAGACAAGGCCTTCAGGTTCAAAATTGGAAAGGGAAAAGTCATTAAGGTAAGGTCTGCAAATCAACTAGACTGAAGTAACGACTGTTTCCAGCATATAGCAAAAGTAATGTTGATACTGAATTACATTCATAATTATCATGCCTCTACAGTTTGAGATTGTGTCTTTCTATCCTCTCTGTGCTACATGTACTTGTAAAGTTTAGATCTTTGATGTTTGACTTTTGTATATTTCCAGGGGTGGGAAGAGGGAACAGTGGGGATGAAGAAATCAGGGAAGAGGCTCCTGGTCATTCCTCCCCACCTGGCCTACGGTGCCAAAGGTGTGCCCAACAGGGTCCCTGCCAACGCTACACTTGTCTTTGAAGTCCACGCCATGAAGGTGAGTAGGGGCTGTGTACATTCCAATGTGATGGCATAATCGATGTACTCAATTTAGAATGTTGCAGATAAAGTTTAACCTATATGTTTAGATAGATATGAAAGCCAATCATGCTTCTGAAACTTTGTCCTTACATTCTTTCCCATCAAGGTTAAGTTCAACAAAGAAGACACCAGGTCCACATCGTCTCGAGACTCCCCTGCCCCAAGAGTGGACTCACCCGTTGTGGAGGCCCAACCCCCACCAGCACAGGCAGCACCCCAGGTTAGAGAAGTCTGACAAATTTTGATAGTAATATTATTTTAACTACTGTTTGCATCTTTACGTATATGTAAATGCTGTCTTTTACTAGTTTTAGTACTATAAATTCTTTTATTTTCAAGGGGACTTAATTTCACGACAGCTAGGAGGGTGTTTTTACTGTGTTTCTAGTTTGTTGTTGAAAAGAACTTCTGTAGTGCAGAAGTTAGATACATTTTGTAATGGTGGTCCCAAAAGCTTTTTAGGCTGTAGGGGCAGTAGGTTGTTGATGACCAATACACCGAAAATGCATTTTCATTGTGCCATTTATTTGTGGGTAAATAGATTGGATAGGTAAAATGTGTGGAAATGGAAACATTTTAAAATTTACTTCTTGATGCAGATACTTTCTTATTATCCTGAATTGTGTTATACACCCCCTACTGTGTCCAGGCTACAGTTGATGACACCAGTGTTAAGGCCAGGACATCCTCCATCAGTGAGCAGCTGGGCCACCCCTCCAGCAGCAAGGCTAAACTCATCTCTCGCATGGCCAAGATGGGCCAGGCCATCATCCCATCCTCAGGGCCAGGGGAGGGGGAGGGGGATGTGGAGCCTGAGCTGGAGGAACAGCCGCAGGTGGTGAAACCTGTACCTCAGCAGGCGACACCTGTCCAGCCAGTCGCACAGCCGCCCCAGCAGGTGGCCCCTCCGCAGCAAGCACCACTGCAGGTGCAGCAGCCGGGCATTCAAGGTGGGCTGCACAACATATCCTAACATAGCAACTAAATATTGATTCAATTTTACATCAACAATTTTACATACATGTACCAATTATGTATTACAAACAATTGAATATACTGTATAGTTATTTTCAAGTACTTGGGATGGAATATATCAACATAGTTGAGGTATATAGCAGTTGTCACAATCTTGAAATAGATAGATAAACAGTAATCATTTCAATCTTTATTGTTTTGATATTTTCTGGCCAGGTTTTGCCCCACCTGGCATGCCTCAGCAGCAGGTGGCCATGTTCCAGCCACAGATGCAGCAGCCACAGCCATTCCAGGTGCTAATGATAGTCATAATCATATCAAAACTTTCTACTGATCATTTAATTACAAATGGAGAATACAAAAATTACGTCAGAATGCATCAGCTCAGTCCATCCTTTGAGAGGTGACATGTTCCATAATATTCCTGGTATATTTTATGTACAAATTGAATATATTAATTACATGTATTATATTAATGTTTGATAATGGTTGCCAATTTCTAGCTTCAACATCCCAGATGCTAAATAATCTTCCTTTTCCCTTCTTCCTTTTTAACCACCGCTGACCAGTATCACGTTGCTCCTCCCTACCAGTACCCACAAACCTCTGCTCCCTCTGCCACACCCTACAACTACCAGCAGCCTGGCCAGGCCCCGCCCCCACAGTACAACACCATGTACCCCGGACAACAACAGTTCCCCGGGCAACAGTTTCCAGGGCAACAGCAGCCGTTTCCAGGGCAACCGGGAAATGACATGCACACCAACATGCTGGTGTCGGAGACACGGCAGCAGAACACAGAGATGAGGATTGCCATCGGTAAAGTAACAGACAAAGTGGAACAGATTCTGTCCAAGGTGAGAAGAGATGTGTTTCATACATAATGATAAACCCCCTGTTTCAAAATGCTTTTGTTACGTATTCCAGGGTTGTAGCCAGCCTGAAATCATTTTCCGTCCCCTAGATTTTGAATCCTATCAAGCACCCAAGGCGCAAGAGGTCGCGCGGCGTTCCTAGAGGGACTCGGGCATGTTCCCCAGAAAATTTTGAAATCTAGACCCTCTGAAACGCTATTTCCTGCATTTTGAGGTGTAAATTTTACTGGTAGACAAAGCTGTTCAACGGCGTCTGTTTTGGTGAATAATTACACAAGGGATACAGTTTTATTATATCTTTACATATCAATTTTTGTCCATCACAGAGGACAGAATGGGCAAATTTTTTTTCCGTCCCCAGCTGCGAAATTCCATCAAAGGACGGAAGGACGGGTGCTGACTACAACCCTGACGTATACTATTTGTTGACTTGATATTTTAATTGCTAGGATTGAGTTACAGCATTACTGTATTGTATGTGGTTTACACATAATAACCACCCATGGTAGTTGCTTGAAAGATACAGCTGTTCACTTGCAACTGTAACAGTAAAGGCTATCAACCTAAAAGGAAATGCTAACAGTTATATTTTTCTTTGATTTTTCTTTGTATGATTAGGTTGACAACCTGCAGCTCCATGGCATGGGTAACAGCCTGGTTCCACAGGGTCCACAAGGCTACATGGAGGCCTCGGTCCTCATGCAGAACATCCAGAGAATTCTACAGGTGACTACTGTATCATGTATTGTGTTCAAGGCCTTAGTCTTAACTGAAGTCTTACAACTTTGGAATTTGAGTATGTTAGCTGTGCAATGTACATTTTAGTTAGTTTTCTTGTATGTGTCTTATCATCTGCTGTATTTTTCAGGAAAATGAGAGGTTGAAAAAGGAAGTGTTTGAAAAGAGTTCCAGAGTGGAATCTCAAAATGAGAAGATTGCTGAGCTGCTACAGAGGAATCAAAAGTAAGTATAACCACATCAAGAGCTCTTCCAGAGTCCATCTCTTTGTGTCTAAGAGAATGCATCTAACTGTACCAAATCATTGGAATCATTGAATATGAAAGAAACTTTTCTCTCATGTTTGTGAATAGAACATCTTTTGCAGATGGAGAGGAGCCTAGAAATACCAAATGAATGTTTTTGGCTTGTAAACAGATACTTGCTCCAGAATATTGTAATTCTAAAATACAGCTGGCTTTACTCTTTTCCATGTGTCAACATCTAACCTAAAAATATTGTGAATTATAAAGGTTCATAGAACAAAGCAACACAATGTTGGAGCAGAGAAATGACACCTTCAAGAACACAGCTGCCCAGTCTCAGGCCAGGGTGCTGGAACTGGAACAGGAAAAGGTAGACAGTGATCTCCAACATAGATAAGTTTAACTGGTATGAAATATCAATTGTACTTGTGATGCAATAAGCGATACTAACATAGAGAAAGGTACTAGTGTTGTAAAGATGATGGCTCAGGTTATTGACCCAATGTGTCTCTTCACCATTAAGATCTAGTATCTGAGCAGCAGTACTGTACCTGTATTTTGTACCTTTACCTGCCTATGGAAAGAAAAATATGTAAAATGTACTTCCTTTTGCTTTGCAAGGCAAAAAATGCAGCCATTGTTGTGCAGTTTCCTGCAGTACCATTTCATCCTGATAGAAGTCTCTTTGAGGATTAGAATAATTTATGTGAGATTGCTTCATTGAACGTTTACAATCCAGAGGACTGACTGTTGTCAACATTTGTCACATGTTTGAAAGACATTTTGTTGGTTTTTTAAATAAACTAGCTTAAATCAATGGTTTTAAACAGTGGAAAAGTTTCTTATATCATGAAATGTGCCACAGAAAGCATGTAAAGGCACCGAGAGCACTTTCTCTGTTTGAAATGGGTGGGTGGATGGGTCCAAAAGGAATCCGGCACCATCTGGCTTGCCGGGTTCTGGTGTACCGGGTTCTGGCGTGCCGGGTTCTGGTGTCGGGTTCTGGTGTACCAGATAGAAACAAATGGACTGTCACATGTCTATTTTGATAGATTCAAGACCATCATTTAAGATAGATTTGCGCTTACTACAGCAGTATGTGCATAATCAATGAGACAAGATAAAACAAGAAACATACAAACAACTGAATAGATCATGCAGGTGTGAGGTCTCTGAACTCTTGTTTAAGATGTATTACTTCTCTTGTGTTGACTTCAGGTGCAGATGGCCAATGAGCTGAGCATCACTACAGCCCAGCTGAGCCGACTGCAGCTGGAGATAGCTGGGCTGAGGAAACAGGAGGGGGACCTGACCTCACAGCTCAACAATGCTGCACAGGAGGCGCAGAAAAACCTGTCAGAACTCAACACACTTAGACAGGCAAAAACAGGTTAGTACCACAGGAACACACTTAGACAGTCAAAAACAGGTTAGTACTACAGCCTCAGAAACACACTTAGACAGGCAAAAACAGGTTAGTACCACAGGCACAAAAACACACTTAGACAGGCAAAAACAGGTTAGTACTACAGGCACAGAAACACACTTAGACAGGCAAAAACAGGTTAGTACTACAGGCACAGAAACACACTTAGACAGGCAAAAACAGGTTAGTACTACAGGCACAGAAACACACTTAGACAGGCAAAAACAGGTTAGTACTACAGGCACAGAAACACACTTAGACAGGCAAAAACAGGTTCAATGATGTTTATGAAAGATGTGATGGTGTTGAAATTATGCAAACAAACTTTGCTACTTCAATGTTTTTTTAATGTACAGGTAAATAGCTATTTAAATGATTGATAATGAGTGACTGCCAATGATGATGATCCTGTTTTTAAGAAGGCCAAGACCTATAAGCATGATTGATACACATGTAAGTGTGTTGTCATCTTTGTGGTTCATCACCCCAGAAACAGACTCCAAACTGTCGGAGCTGCAGCAGACCATGAAGACTGAGAAGGTGAGTAAGAAGCAGCAGGACAACAGGATGGGAGAGATGGAGGATGAGCTGACAGAACTCAGGGCTGAGAAGGAAGGGCTAGAAAAGGTAGGCAAAGGACATGTGTGCTGTATGGAGTTGTCAAAATGGCTTGGGGTCTTTCTCAAGGGAAACGGTACATGGCAGATTCAAAGAATTTTGCTGTGTGATTTTTGTTAGAGGCTTTAGACTAAATGTTCTCAATAGTGGAATTGTAATATTCTATTTTTATATTTGGGGAAGTAAACTTGCTTTATAATGCGTAATTTAGATTTTATGCAAAACTAGGAAGGAGTGTTTTTGTTGTATGATGTGTAATATGTTACTAGTAGAGTGGCATTGACTTTGCGCAAAACAAGAAACTAAACCCAGCCTTTACTTAACATGTGGTTGTTAATCATTTCTTTTCTTCGATCTTTCCTGTCTTTCTACATGTTGCACTAGGTTGTACAAGTGTTGTTATTGCATATGATCGTCCTTGAACAAAATTACATATACATGTACCTTCTAGTGTCATTGTTAACTCTTCATCATTGTCGGAACCAGCACTAGAATAGAGTATGACCTAATCACATTTAGCAACTGTATTACTAGATAATGAATTTATTTTTCTGACAACATGTATAATTCAGTACTGTGACATTTTGATTCTGTATCCCTGATCACTCCTATTTCCATCTCACCACCATTTAGTAAATAAAATCATCACCAATGAAGCACCAAATGACTAATGTTCTCTTGTTCACCCCACTGGTCCCTTCTCTCTGTCTCTCTCCTTTGTTGGTGATTTGTTGACAAGAGTGGAGAAGGGGAGGTGAGACCAGTGCACAGAATATTTCCAGATGTAGATAGAGCTTTAGTGGTGGTGTTCTAGTATCTTCCACATTAACAGTAGTAGAATTTCTCCCCAAGTGACTAAAAATAACCTAGTTTTCTATACATTGTTGAGGTGTAATGTGTTACGCTTGGAGAATGTGGTCTTCCTCAACTTCTGTAACCATCATGTTTTCACTTTGCTTTAAAGACTTAACACACACTCTTACTTAATGATTTGTTTAGGAAAGTTGATAATTGGAGTTGAAATGTACTAAGTCTGATATAAACAGATGTTTGCTGTGGGTTTTGATTGATTCTAATTCATAATTTTCTGAAGATGTTCTGAAGCATCAGGAAATATTCTACTACCATTAGGAGACAACTTACTGACAGATACAAAGATGTTGACTGTAGCATTCAATACAATAGCTATACCAGTACATAACTATCAGTAAATCTGAAAGATAGACTGTGACAAACTTGTTTTCCAGACTCTGTCAGAAAGGAAGACCAAAGCAACAGCAGACAGGAGAAAGCTAGAGGATGAAATGGAGGAAATCAAGAGGCAACATGAGGTTAGGATGGCTCAGTTTGACTTTCATATTCTGTATTTTTAATTCCCATAATCAGATAAGTGTTGTGGTTTCTAGACATATCAAAACCAGTTTGAACTTTTGCTGTTGAGCTGTAGTACTAGTGTTGATATCTGTTTAATGTGTGAATGCTTGTTTGTCATCAGGAGGAAGTTGAAGACTTGAGGTCCAAGTTGAGAAAACAGAGGGCTTCAACTGATGCTGTAACTGCAGAACAGGTACAGTGTGTATGACTACATGTACCAGATACAACCAATTCACTTTGCTTATCAAAAATTGTATTGCAACTGTCACTATTCAGCATGTACCAGACTGTTATACAAAATGAATGAACCTTTGTTTTACATAAACATAATAAAGCAGCAAGACCTTTTAAACATAATCTTTATGCATTTTTTTCAAAAACAAGAACAACAAGTGTATACACAAAAGGCAAGTTCAACATAAACCTGGAAACAATGATTTGCAATTTTCGCAACTAAATTAACATTGGATGACAAAATGGATCTCCACTTTAACATTATGTTTTTTGAGCAGCAAGACTTCCTTTGGGGGGGGGGGGGGGGGGGGGGGGGGGGGGGGGGGGGGGGGGGTATTGAAAGCAAAGAAAAATGTATTATGTCTGTAAAATGGAAACTTTATGTCCAAACCTCCTACCCCCAGGTAGCTGCAGTAGAGCAGGAGATCGAGACCCAGTGGAAGGACAAGTGTGACCGTCTGGTGGCACAGACACAGGACAAACACAGGAGACAGATGGAGGAGCTACAGGAGGAGAAGGAACAGCTCAACAACAAACTCTCCAACATGGAGGCCAAGGTGGGTGGGTGGGGGAGAGTACCAACACAACATCATGATAGATATCACAGCTGTGGTCATCCTCCATTAGAAATGCTTTACTCTGTGTCTGAAGTGTGAACATGTATTTTGTCTTGATTAAGGTTTCGGCACAGTAACTGTTATTCTATAATTTCCATTTGTTGAGCAATGATGGTACTGAAACAACCAGAGGGGCGAGTAAGAACAGAAAGAAACAACACCCCGACTCCCGGGATTCGAACCCGCGCCGAACCCGGGCAGCCGGATCACAAATCGAACGTGCAAACCGTTCGGCCATAAAGGCTTAAGCCGTTAGGCGTCTTCGGTTTAGCAGTCCTTGAACACCACTGTTACACTACTCCCCCTTTTCTTTTCAAGATTCGTCCTCGAATCTCCGAGTTCGACATCCCTGTGTGGCACATACTAGCCTGTTACTCACAGGGTCGGCATGGGAACCAGTGAAACAACCAGAGGGGCGAGTAAGAACAGAAAGAAACAACACCCCGACTCCCGGGATTCGAACCCGCGCCGAACCCGGGCAGCCGGATCACAAATCGAACGTGCAAACCGTTCGGCCATAAAGGCTTAAGCCGTTAGGCGTCTTCGGTTTAGCAGTCCTTGAACACCACTGTTACAGTACATCCAAAAAGCATCATTCCTGACCTGGGTGGTAATATACAATTTTTGTTTTTCTGCTTGTTTCTGCAGTTGGCAGCGATGAAGAACTCCCATGGGGAGGATAACCAGAAGGTAGAAGAGCTTGAGGAGAAGCTGGAGGAAATGGCTGAGTGGAAGGAGAAGGTAAGGCGATGGCTGGGGCTGAATATATTAGCTGCAAGTTCACGTCCTTTCAGGTCATTTTGTGTGTTATGTACTTTGTAGCATTGTAGAAACTTTCTCTTCAGACACACATTGTACAGGACTTGCCTTAACATATGTAACATAGTGTGACATTTTCTTCCATGTGCAGTAAGGTGGAAAATGACCAACTTGAAAGATACATTTTACTTCAATTTCCAGTACACCAGTCTGCATGGCAGTGCAGTCAGTATGAAGGAGCGATATGAAGAACAGATAACTCAACTTCGGGAGCAGCTGGAGCGTGCCCAGAACCAGCCTTCTACTGGTGCCATGGCAACAGGGACCACACCCAATATTGCAGAAGAAGTAAGTGAATATGTTGGTAATGAACTCGAGAAACCAGCTTTGATTTTTTAATTAAACAAAATTTTGAATGGTCAATTCTCCCTAGCTTTGAAAGTACACGTCTTTGAATGAAATCACCAAAGAAATATCAATAGACTCTTCATTCCTGTACTGATATACATTTGGTTATTGTTGATGGAGACCAATCTAAGAAAATACATTGTGTGATCAAAAGCTGTCAGATAAAGATCACAATACAGACTGTATATCCATTTTGATATGTATGCCTGCTCAGATCTGTAATTACATGAATTCAGGCACAAAGGAGAGACAAGTCATACCGGTATGGGCTTCCTTTCAGGTGAAGAAGATCATGAACCAGGTGTTCCACTCTCTGCGAGCGGAGTTTGAGCCGGAGGAGTCGTACGCAGGGAAGGCTGTCCTGGCGGCCATCGTCAACGCCATCAAAACAACCACCATGCAGCTGCTATCCCAGCAGGCTCCACAGCAGGGGAAACAGGAGGAAGAGTCAGGGAGTGAGGAGGAGAGTGAGGAGGGGGAGGAGGAGGAGGAAGAAGAAGAAGAAGAAGAGGGAGAGGAAGAGGAGGAGGAGAAACAAGAAGAAGTAAAAGAGCAACAGAATGAAGGTAAAACACTATCTTAAGAACAAATAGTGAATCTGAATTTTGAAACAGTCCCACCTTTGAACAAGTCTTTTATCTTGTATTGTGTGTTTCATAAGATTTTGATTGTACAAATGTAACATATTTTAAACAATTTTGCAAAGTTTGTATCAACATAGCCGGTAGAATGAAGATGAAGTCGATCAAACTTTATAGATGAAAATGCTAGACAAAGTCCTAGCCTTTTACAGTTACCCATGGCCCAGTGATGCAAAAAAAATAAAGATATGCAGTCTTTGTGAACTGCTCTATTATACAATAGCAGCCAAATGCATTCTGTGCAATGAATTTGCTTGTATAGCTTTGCATCTATGTTGCTTTAGACTTTAAGGTTGTAAAACAAATGTGTTGGCATATTCTACAGCAGAGGCAGCACAAGACGAAGAAGCTCAGCCTGTAGAGTCTACGGAACCTCCTGCACAAGTTACCAATGGGGGCACAGAAGAACAAAACAGCTCAGAGACTAGCCAAACTGAAAACCCTCCAGGTCCTGATTTTGTGACACCAGCATCTGTAGAGGAACAGAGCACAGAGGATTCTGGGAAACAGGGCACAGAGGATTCTGGGACTCCATCAGCACCCATGGAACAAACAGGAGAAGATACAAAGGAGGCAGAACAGCCAGTGACCAATGATGAAGAGACTGTAGAAAACCAGACAGACACTAACAGGACTGAGCAAACTTCTGAGGAAGTCCAGAGTGTTGAGAATAATGTGACTGTTGAGAAGAACGATGAAGATGAAGAAACTGTCACTGGAAACCAATCAGATCAAACAAACCATGTTCAGCAGGAGGAGACTCTGGAGAAGCCAGCTGCTGAGGAGAAGAAACCAGATGTAAGGTAAGGCCAAGGAACCTGATTACACTTGTTCAGTATCCTTTGTGGGTACCTACATTTTGTATATGATGTACCAGACCGGGTACAAAACCGTTCTTTCTCGTTGGACCAATCCGATGAAATGGACTTTAAAAAATCAGACTAGATGATATTGGCAGGAGTTTACACACTTACCAGTTCAAGAAAATAACAAGAAAGTTCACTGGCAGCCATTTCTGCCAAGTTTAATTAGTCGAACTTAGAGTTAACATGAAGACAGGATTTTACATTCCTTTTACTCCAACCAGTTACTTATAATACTTAGCATTCATTGAATACGAGAAGTAAACTCTAAGTAGAACAACATTCTTGATATTGTTTTTCAGCAATATCTTTGGAGATGATGACATCCTGGATGATGGTATGGCCGATACTTTTGGTGTCCAGCCCAAAAATGAGGAGTCAGAGGACAAGGAGAAAGACAAGACAAAACAAGCAACACTTGATGATGCTGATGATGTAAGTATAATAATATACACTGTAGGTTTTGAAGGCAACTTATTACATTATTTTAAAGATTTCCATAATATTATGCTTTTTCCATAGGATGAGAGAAATGACCAAAAGCACTTTACATCATTTATGGAAATAGCATATTAAAGTCTTAATATTTGATGATCTGGACTCACTGACTAAGCTGATCACATTGCTTGGACTCGCTCATTTTGGGGACATTTTTTTGCTCAGTTTTTTAATGAGTTTGCTCAGTGTAAAGCCACACAGACCACTCCTGGGCACTGAACTAACTCTCACTGTAGCAGAATCTCTTCTCACTATTTTTTAAATTCACTCTTACTGCATGTATTTTTTGGGGTGTTCATACTGCATTTTATAATGTCTTTTTCATCATTTGCTGCTTGCAAGCACATCTAACTCGCCTGATGGGGAACAACAGATGATAAACTGGATAGTGAGTGTGTGTCAAATACTGTCACAAATTTTTGCTGTAATATTGTTAAATTTCTTTATCAACTGTGCCATGAAGCTTTGTGCTTACTGCAATTGTATCAGGTTGATGACTTTTAATGTCTCTATCACAGCCATTCAAACCAGGACCACCGCCTCCCCTTTTCCCTGACGAGGATGATGATGATGATGATGATTTGGACTGGCTAAGCTGATCACAATGCTTGGACCAGGGGGGAATTTCTCCTTTCTGTTCATTATTGTTTTTAGTCTTTTTTTGCCACACTGTATTTTATAGCATAAACTTTTATTATCATTTGCTGCTACATTACTGTAGATGTTTGTAGACAATCAATGATTCAGTTGTAAACTAAAAGTATCACAACTTTGCAACCATCCTTTCATATTTTTCCTTGAACAGGTTGTATTTAGGATGCCTCAAAATCACAATTTATTGCTGTAGCATACAGACTTGTTACCCATATATTTGCAAAAGAGAAGTTGGTAAAGGATTCCATGACTGACTACATATTGATTCATATACTAAAGCAGATACTTTGTAAAATAGCCAAATATATTGAACATGAGGAACTTGAAGAGATAATAGATTTGCAGAATTTATGCTGAGCTAAGACAGATCTGACACAAAAGCTCTTTGCAAAGATTGATGTCATTTGCACAGTAGTTAGCCTGTGCCAAATTATTGTTCTACCCTTTATAAAGCAAGTATAGAGATACCATTACTGAAATGTAAATTTGAACCTTATCATTATAAGAAGTGCATTACCCATATTATTGATTACTATTGAAACTCATCACCAAATCAAATATATGTATATCCTTGACGTTTGTTCTGTTAACCAAATAATGGCCTTTAAAGTTTACCCCATTGTTGCCTTAATTTGGCATTCATGATTTAACATGAGAATGATGATTATTTTTGCTGCCAAGTACATGTACTATGTACATTTTGTAGGAGCATAAATAGCTGACTGTTTGATTAACTGAAGATTGAAATGGAGATTGAATGACAGATAAATGATGTTTGCTTGATAAATGAAGATATTTCAGCCAGTACATTAATTACTGGCCACTTATGCATTCCACTTGATTGGTCATTAAAGAATATATTATCTCAATATAGTGCTGTGGTCACTGAGGAATCACAATGTCATATTGTTATAAGTATGACCTATAAATTTGTAACCTGGAATCCAGCGTGTTAGCTTTGGTTTGGGGTCGCTACCATAAGCTTTGGCGTGGTAGTGACATTCGTGAGTGGACCAAAGCTAACAAGGCTGGATTGCAGGCATGCAATCTGAAATTAGGTACATGTACAGATGTTATTAGACACTGAAATTGTAGCATTAAAATTGTGAAATTTGCATTCATGGTGAGTCAATGCTGTGGTAGCCTTCTATACTTTCATATGTGGTTTTGAAATGCTCCAGAAGATCATATTTCATTCTCTTGTCCAAATTCAATAAACATGAAAGCAAATCTCTTTCCCACATTTTCTTTATCAAATATCTACTTTAATCCAATAAAACATCAATGAATTATAAATCATGCGCTTTTCAGCAATCAATAGTAATAACAAGGCAGATAAATTAAAATGATAACAACAACAGGCAAGATATGATAATTAACATTAAATTAAAAAATGCAGAATATCTAAATTAAGACATGGCATTTTCAAATCACAGCTACATGTGTGCAAACACAGTTAAATAGACCTTCAAGGCTTGAAAAACAAATGTGAGACACTAACATTATATTAAACAGCATTGTATGATGTTGTCTAGGCTTGCATGTTTTTCTCTCATTGAGTCTTTCATTAATTTCTATATATTAAATTCATGTATTTGACATGAAGCAACATTGGCAATAATGCAACACTGAAAATTTTGTCTCTATGACAAACCACACTACACAATCTTTCCACATAGAAACCGATAAATGCAACATCTCTATTCACTCTGTGCAACATACTACGTTGTATATCAGATATATATAAGCCTGGTACAACTTTCATGGTCAGAGGCCAATGCTATTATAGTAACTTATATTTCTGTGAGCATGCTTTTAATACTGTAAATGACCATTGTCCTTGTTACAATAGGCGGAAAGACTAATACTGGATCAAGGTACAATGAATTGTCTCTTTTTGTTACTGTATTTCTTCTGACAAAGGACACGCCCCTTATAAAGTGCACATCCCAATTTAGGACTGATCACAAACCCTGTCATGTGAGCTGTCACAGAAAAAAATCAGTTATTAAAGAGCACACCACTAAAGTAACATACATGCCAACTTTGAAAACTGCAGCTCACATGTCCATGAGGTAGAGTCAGGAAGCTTTGAAAAGTCCTACAGGGTAGCTTTTGTGGAGATGTCATGCAAAGTCTCTTACAAGTACTACCATTAGGTTGACCATGATTACCATTTCTATCCCTGCTAGTTAGGCAGAATTTACAGTTACTGTATTCTATACTTGGCAAACAATAGTTGATCAAAGGACTGTCCTGCTCTTATAGCTCTAGGTCTAACTTCCAACTTGCCTGGAATGTTTCTTAAATTTTATCTTTTAACACAGGATGGAAAAAAGCTTTAAATGCTTGATTTTCTTATTTTTGTAATAGAATCCTTTAAACCTAAAAGATGTAACAACATGAGGCAAGGGGACCAATGGCATAATCAAAACAGATCATTATGGAATAATATTGTGTCATACTGGCTTCCGTATATACATACAGTACTTACAGACAGTCTTTGCAAACTTAAACATTGACTGTTACTTATCTTGCTATAACTAATCCTACCCTGTATACATGTAAGAGACCCTTGGTGCATAGCATGCTATAAATAATAACCTGTAGAAACTTACTGTAGAAACAAAATATGTCATAGGAAGAAATGGACCAGTTGCGTTGCCCTATAAACTATACGGCTCTAGTGAGGTAGGAACCACAGCTTTGGATCCAGAACACCAGAAATGTTGCCTAATAGGTGCCTAAAAACTGATGTTCACATTTACCCATTTGTCCAAAGTGAGAGAGTAACAACTATCTACCATTCCATGTAGGATTGGGGGTTAAACCTTAGTTTAGAATCACTCTAGAGAATTTCTGTACATGGCAAGTCAATTTTAGTGCAACAGATCTAGAACAGGGTGGTTGTTTTGTAAGGTAACAGAGACCCTCACAGCTCCTGGTGGTCTATGGTGTGCAGCAGCTCCCCCTGTTCAGTCAGGTCACTCTGCAGGAAGAGGTCGGGGTCAGACATGATCTCCTCTGCCGACAGCTTCTCGTCTTTGTTGGTGTCAGCCATGGACAGGAGATGGTCCGCCTGCAATGAGTATGGTATTGGTATGTTCCATAGAAATGTACAGAGCAAAGACAAACCAAAAGTAATGGTACGTATACAGTACTGAGTAAAGAGGGTTTTTTCTGGGATACAATGTGAATACATGTGCTAAACAGAATACAATGTGTAAATACAATTCAAGACCTAACTGCCCACACTGGCAAAGCAAACAGCACTCCAAGAGTTTCCTTGAAGTTCACTAAGGCAGCATACAGGTAGTTTCCTCTATCGTATTCAAGTGGTAATGCTTATACAGTAGTAGTTTTAGTAGTTTGTACTAGTAGTTTTAAAAGTAGGCAGTTTAATAAAGGCATTGATATTACATCAGTTCTTTCTTAGGAAAAAGAATATGATAGTTAACAAAAAGGAAACTACAAATCCCTGTGTAACTCTTATCGTGTTCACAAAAATACCAACAAACCAACAAGTGAAAACATCACATCCAAGATTAGGATGGTGCAACCATTCTGACCTCCTCCTCAGCTGCTTCTCTGTGGTTGGGAGTGACCCATGCTGCGACCTCCTCCCCCTCCAACACTCCATCTCCATCCTTATCATACTCATCAAACTGTTCTCTCTCCACTATCCTCCACTCCTCCTCACTACTGTACGCTGGGGAATCAAAAGCCAGGAAATCAACAAGTTACTTTGTGTGATTCAAACACAAACTGACAAAGGAAAACAAGTAATTGTACAGAATGAAACCTTCATAGTGCATCGGATGGCGCCTTTCTCTAGTTCTGTAGCCATTAAGGCCAAACAGCATTGTGCAATTACTACAACAGGGGGCTGGTCCACTGGTAGTGGTCTGTGTGTTTATCTACCACACTATTTCCCCAAAGCTGAGTGCTGAGCAGAAAAAGCAGCATATACCATTAATTTTCAAAGTCTTTGATATGACTTAGCCTGGATCAAACTTACGACTGCAAGGCAAATACTCTACCTGCATTGCACCAGTAGTAAGAAGCCTAACATGTATGTAGAACCAAGTGTACTCACATGAATCAGGCTCATCATCACCCAGGTACTCATCAAAGTCAATCTTCCCATCTTCATTCCAGTCACTTTCCTCCAACTTCTCCTCCACAAGAAAGTGCTGAGAAAAAAAATGATTATTAGTAAATAATCAAACCAAAATGCATGACCAGCTTCACAAGCCATGCCTAGCTTAAAAAAAAGTACTGTGATCTTGAAGAAGCTGACAGTAGTCATTGAAAATTTGATCGACTTTGTCTTGAAAGAAAGTTTAGCATTGTACAATAAAAAGTACTCTTAGACTAACTTTTTTTCTCATAAGAACACACCTTTATTCCACTGGTGTCAAATTATAGTCTGTACCAGACTGACTATGCTGGCTATTATACTACAGGGAGAATAATTTGCCAGGGGATTTTTGTTACCAGGAGAGTTGGTCGGTTACGTAGGAGGGGAAACATGAACCTTAGCGTGGACAATTCCAGGATTAGTAATTTCAACTCAAGACAGCTTCAAGACTGTATCAGAACTACCTGGGACCTAAGTTTGATACATGTCAATCACCAGACACCCACCTCTGTCCAGTAGACCATCCCCATTCACATCAATCTTCTTCACCAGTAACATCAGCCTCTGTTTCGACTCTTTCAACCCTGGCCAATTTCCCTTTTTTTTTTCAAATTTCTACAAAGGCCTGGTGGAGGCTAGCCAAATTGTACAAAAGCACCCGGTCCAATATGTATACAAAACTCCAAAGTGAGAGAGTTATAACAATTAACATCTATGTGTAGTTGAGCCCACAGCCCAGGTTACTCACATGCATCCTGACATACTCCTCAGGGTGCTGGAAGGCCAGCCACTCCACCTCGTCTAACTTCCCATCCTGGTCCTCATCCGCCTGCTGGAAAAACCTGCGGTCATCCTGGATCATCTGGAAACACAGGACAAAACGTAAAACTCAACACAATATTGTTTCCATCAAAATATAGCTTCTACCAAATTTTTTCATAGCATTATGTGAAACTCAATGAACATGAATAAACAGCTTTATCCCTGCAGATACATTAATGAATCTTAGTCCTCAATTGTAATGATAATAAGTTCTAAATTAAGAAAAAATATGTGCAGAAGAAACAACAGTGCCTCACACAGAGACTATGTTTCCTGCATATTCATAGTACAGGCTGACAACAGGCCTGGACTACTGAAATGTCTGTACTGTAGTGTACCTCATCCTCTGCAGGGTCCCCCTCCATGGAGTACTCAGCACCAAAGGTATCCTGTAGGTACTCCTCCCAGGACACCTTACCATCCTCATCCAGGTCTATAGTCGGGAAGGTGTCTCTGGCCTCCTCAACAGAGTAGGTATTGAAGGACTCCAACATGTGATCCACTAGTTCATCTGTCAACATACCATAGTGGAAAATTAGAATATGCAAGAAGAATACAGCTTTCTTTTAACTTTTAAAAAGACAACTTATATATTTCTGCAGATGTATTTAGCATGAGTTCTTAGCAACTATTTCAGAGTCTTAGACTTTGAAGATCACAACTGATAGCACAGGGGGCAATGTGAGAGAAGCGTTCTACAAAATTTTGAAATTACGTGTATTCATTATTACTGTAAATGCAGAAACTTTCACAGTGGTTTAATGTTTGCGGTTTTCGTAGTGGCCACTCCACCGCGAACTTAAAACCACCGCGAACATTTTTTCATGGCAGTATTAAAGAGACTACAGTGCATGGTGCTACCGTGAAATTAAAACCATAGCAAAATGTCCCTTTTCCCGCTACCGTGAAATTAAACCCTGCGTACTTAAATGCATTTACAGTATACATTATTCTAGTAAATAAGTCCTAATGGAAAATGTTTATTCCTATCCTATGTGATTTCATAACCTGGATCCCTAACTAGCATACAAAAGCCAGAGAAGGCCTGAGCACCAGGAGTATTAACATGGGGTCCAAGGAGCTTCAGGGTCCTCCCCAGAGAGTGGAATAAGGGAGGCCCTCCACTATACTCTCAGCCAGCTCCACTATACTATTTTTCAAATTTAGTGTGTTTCTTTGTTAGTTGTGCTAAAATTAATGACAATTCACAGATTTTTGTGCCAAGTGGCATCACTTTTCCAGTCAGCATTGTCTGCAAAAACTTGTGAATGAGCAATGATCAAACAATAGTCGTTTTGCCACTTCACAACAAAGGAATCACAACAATATATCATATTTGTAGTATTTGACACCCTCTGTCATTGCAAAATGAACCCATTTTCATGAAAGCGCAGCACGTTGGTTTGGGTTATTTTTGTCAGCCCCTCCACTATACTAAAAAATTCTGGGGAGAACCCTGAGCTTCCTTGGGGAATTGGAGGCATGTTGGCCAGTGTAATCCCTAGCTACAGCCACCTTCAAGGCTAAGGACTTCAAGTCAAGACAGCTTTAAGACTGAATCAGAACTTCCTGGGATGCAGAGCCTAACTAACTTAGACATGTCACCAGACACCCACCTCTGTCCAGTAGTCCATCCCCATTCACATCAATCTTCTTCACCAGTAACATCAGCCTCTGTTTGGATTCTTCAGGTGACAGCTTCTGGTATTCTTCTGCTTCCTTCTGCTCACAGAAACACAAATATTTACATGTTACATGATAAAACCTTTAATTTGATAACCTTTACTTTTTTAGCATGTCTTCATCTCTACAGAGTGTTAATTACAGCACCCATATTCTGTATAGAAGTCAATGCAAAAGAATCAGTCTACTAAATTGATTTTGTGCCAGCCAGTCGTTTCATAGCTGAAATACCCTACTATAACACTCACTCACGGCCCATAACATACTATAACAGTAACTGCTATATGGGTAGGACTACCAGATTCTCTACAGCAGAAGAGCTCTTTGAAATGCTAAATATCAGAGCTGTTGACAGAACACACAAACCTTCCCTCCCAGCAGTATCTCCCTGTCAAACTCAGCATCATGTTCTCCATCCACATAGTGGTCGGGGTAGTGGCTGGGGTGGATGTGGACATGACAGGTAGTGATGGACAGTTGCCATAGCAACAGGAGACACGCACAGAACGGCAACTCCATGGTGTTGTAATGCTGATTTTGGGTGTGGCCTTCCCTGGGTGGTGTGAGCGAGTGAGATGCCTCCTGAAGCTGTCAAATCAATGTCAAAAGGGAGGGAATGAAATTCAGAGAGATCACGTCAGTGTATTGTTGCAAAATGTAGAAAGCACTGAAAGAAAAGAAGAAGCGAACAACTGAAGTGGTTGGTATTCATTTCATCAATGGACAAAGCCTCAGGGATTCATTCACAATCAGTAAGTGAATCACAGGGCACGTCACTGAGGCGGCCACTACAGATTATATTCTGTATCTACTAGCTTAAAGTATACACATGACTCATTGCGGGCCAATCGCGTACATTATGTCCTTAGTTATAATCCCAGTGAATGTACGGAAGCTGGGAATAACGTAACATCTGTAGCACTGACCTTGTGACAACAAACGCTAACCTCCTACAACTCAAACAAGATCAAGCTTACAAATACCACATTTAGAGAAATCAGAAGAATGTAAATGTACCAAAACCTTACCCGTGTTTACCTTATCGTTGCATAGGCTGAAAATCTCCGATCAGAGCCTTTTAATCATTGAGAAATTGCGTTAATAACAGCAGCAATCAGGTGATCGAGTTATGTTCCTCCTGTTTGAATTTGGGGCCCCAAATTAGCTTATACCATTCCTCGATAAAGGGGGGTTAAATGAAATTGGAGTTTTGAGAATATTGTTTCCTTTTATTACCGTAGACTATAATACTAATAATTAATATCTATATATGTATAATATATGGCTTATAAAGATTTCAAGCATCAAATGTTGTGAATTTATAGTATTCATCACATTGTGGGATCAGTTAAGAAAAGTGGCACATTCCAACAAACTGTGACCTCTGACCTTCTACCATCACCGTCAGCTGCAGCTGTGGCATGCCTGTAAAAGTTTGTTTGTAAACCTTGTCGATAGCTGTGGACAATTGGTGAGTAAACTTCTTCTTTAGACAGCACTTAACTCTGGATTTCGTTGTCATCACTTCCCCTTTGCCAGTGGCAACAGATATGATGTAAAAGTTACTGATAGTTTACTGTGTGGGGAGGGTATCCTATCAAATTATGAGATCTGTGACCTCCTTGCCCTGATAGAGAGCTGTCAACTCGACCCTTGCTTTTGACACATTTTCTATTCTAAAGAACTGTCTTCTGGTCGTTAAATTACTACAATAGTCAAACTTTCTTGATCTAAATTTGAGAAGTTGTTACGGGTTGCTTTGATCATGGCAAGGAGGCAACATATCAAGATTTCTTGCCCCTGCAACTTTCGACTTCCATAGTACTCTTCACTCTTGTCTCAACATTATCCCATTATCAATTTCACAGTCACCATTTCCTTGAAATAATTCTGGTCATCATATTGATGTTGTTTTACATTTAAGAGCATTTCAAACTGCTTATATCCCTCGTTTTTCAGGAAGAAACCATGTGGCTCCAGCAGGTAGTTGTGAGGGGTGTGCAGGTTGTTGGCAGGAGGGGTGTGTGTACCACAGTCAGTAATGGGAAACTCCCACTGCACTTCAACTACATCAATGGAGAAAGGGTTTCACCTCTGAACCCTGACCCCAACCAGGTCATGAAGGTGTTGGAACCTGCAACAGGTGAGATGACAACTGGAAGATATTTTTTTTTTTGCTTTCAGATTTGGTGTCCTTGAAAAAGAAAGAAAAAGCTTTTTTTTATTAGGGTATTCATATTGAAATCCCACCCTCGTAAAAAGCAGTGAGGTTTCAGTTTATTTGTTGCTTTTTTTGCAAGCAATTGATAATCATATGCAAGAGGAAAAGGATCAACTTCTACCTCATTTATAGCTGTATAGGAGTCTAGCCTGAAAATGGCTTGTTCTTTCTCCAACTGTGGCCCCCCTGCTTAGAATTTTCTAAAGCTACGCAAAATTAAATGTCAGGCTGATAAGTTTCATTGGGCATACAATAAGTATTTCTGTCAAAACAATGTTTAGATCGAAATGAACTAAAACAATCAGTAGTTACAGATGTCATGTTGCTTCTTTCCTATCTATAGGAGATCTACTGATCGAGCTACAGACATCCGGCCCAGATGAGGTGAACAGAGCTGTCCAGTCTGCCAAGGAGGCCTTTACTGAGTGGAGTCAGCTGACAGGCCTGCAGAGAGGCCGGATCATGCAGAGGGCTGCACAGATCATCAAGGACAGGCAGGAGGAGTTTGCCTACTGGGAGACCAGGGATACGGGCAAGCCGATCTACGAGGCCAGGATGGACATCTGGACAGCCATAGATGCTATTGAGTACTTCTCTGGGCTAGCTCCTACGATCGCAGGTGTGCTGATGTTTTCTGTCTGTATTTTTAGGATTCCATAAGATATTTAAGTTTGCATTTATCAGACATTCTACTATCATCATCATTCTACTATGCAGAGATCATGAACAGCTACAATGTAACATAGGTGATGACATTATCCTACAAACTACAAAGCATCCATTGTGGTCTCTACATTCTCTTGATTAGATCCTGACCTGCAGCCTATACAATATACCTTGGGGAGGCTTTGCAACATCAAGCTACTTTTGTGAACCTAGCCTCTGACCTGCTGTCAGCCAATCATAGAATTGCCCAAGTGATTTTGAAGGGGTAAAACTAAAAGACAAGTATCTTATTAGCTAGCAACTGGTGATAGGCCACACGTGGAAACATCAGCCTAGTTTAGCAAAGCATCTCCAAGGTATATTGTATAGGCTGCAGGTAATCCTCTGATTAAGAAAATGTTTAGGCCACAATGGAGGCTTTGCATAAGATAAAGCCATCACATAGGCAGCTATTTATGGAAAAGACTAAGGAATTACATGGTTGCCATATGCCTTTAATACTTGGCAATTTCTCATGGGAATTATCTGTTTAGTTAAGTAGTGTCACATCACTAACTTTCCCACCCACTGCAGGTCAGCATGTCCCACTTGCCAATGGTTCGTTTGCCTACACCAAGAGAGAGCCCCTGGGTGTGTGTGCCGGGATCGGGGCATGGAACTATCCAATACAGATGGCAGGGTGGAAGTCAGCGCCAGCACTGGCATGTGGCAACACGTAAGATTTACATTAGCATTTACATCATATAACTTGTAATATAGTAATGCTCTTACTAGTGTCTTACTCATACCCATTAAGAAAGATCTCTTAACACATTTGGCTGAACACATATACGGTTACGGTAGTCTTTGAATAAAAATACATTCTTAAGAATACAATATTAACCAGGTTTGTAAAATGTCATCACTAAGTGTTTAAAATTTTGGGGGCACATTTCATAATTGCTGTAAAACTGTTCATGACTTAAAACCTTAAAAACAAATACATTAACAAAAAGTCTACTTTAAAAGATGTACAAGTGAAAGAGTAATTCTACTAATGCAGCATCAGTAGTCCTGTATTCTTAAGATATCCTTGAGTTCAACACATTCTTCAGAAGGCCTCAATAACACCATTTTATTCATGTTCTGGTCTTGAGGCAGATGGAAGCTTGAGAGTTGACATTACAAATGTATTGCAAAACTATCTGAACATCTATGTCACAGGTTTGTGTTCAAGCCGTCCCAGTTCACCCCCATCACAGCGGTGATGTTAGGAGAGGTGTACACAGAGGCAGGCCTGCCCCACGGCTGCTATAATGTAGTACAGGGTGCAGGGGAGACGGGGACACTGCTGTGTCAACATCCTGATGTAGCCAAGGTCTCCTTCACTGGCAGTGTGCCCACAGGCTCAAAGGTAATGTTGATAGCCTTCAGTCAACTTCCTCAGTTATTTTGCTGTGTGCAATTTAATGTCTTTGAAGTATACAATAAAACTAAGAAGTTGCATTTGTCATTAGTGAAACAGTATGCTTGAAAAAATATTGATAAAAGTCATAAGAATCTATAGCTACGTGTACATATGATACAAGGTCAAGCTATTAGTTTTTCAGGTCATAGAAATATTTGATATTGTGTACATTTGTAATCTTTCTTGAAAGAAAATACGTAAAGCTGTTGTTTCTTTTCATATGTGATTATATGAAAACATATGGTTTGACAGTTAAGTCATGATTGTTGCTATGTTAAAATAACTTTTTTCTTACATATGGTAAGTGTATTTACATGTACTTAACCTATTGTTTCCTTTCATATGTGATTATACAAAAGCATATGGTTAAAAGCACACTCATGATTGTTGCTGTGTTAAAAATCCATTTTCTTCTTACATATCATATGTCATTGTTGACACCTGTAATGACCTGTTGCAGGTGATGGCAGCTGCAGCAGGTGGCATTAAGACAGTGACCTTAGAGCTGGGAGGGAAGTCTCCTCTCATCGTGTTTGCTGATGCCAACCTGGACAACGCTGTGGGCGGGGCCATGCTGGGCAACTTCCTGTCTCAGGGAGAGGTTGGGTTGGACTTTTCTTAATTCAACATTTCTTTAGTTCAAGGACTATAACTTAGGAAACAATACTACTGTTTTTTAAAATCTATTTCTGTGAAATGCCTTTTTACTGCTGAATTATGCACTGAAGTATGAAATAATAAAAAGGCGCATTTTGTGCTGCTTCATGTATTGATCTTTGCACATCTATCTATTTGTAACTGTTTAATTCTATGACAGTTTTCTAAAGATATTCATCTGTAAGCTTTCCTTCTATGTCATATTTTGATATCACTAAAAGGTATGTTCTGACCCATATCTTGATATTCTATGCTGTCTTTGTTACATTTGTGATCATTTATGACCGTTCAAATGTTCCTAATCATAAAATGTCCCTCTTCACCACATCTTCAGGTGTAGTCTGACCTGTGCTGATGTTCCTAGATGACACAATTGCCTGTGTGACAGACATGTTCTATGTCAGACTACCCTGTACAGTAGAAGCGGCTTTATTGCATACCCCATTTGCCAGTGTATTTCATGTAATTATTTAGGTGATGCAACAATGCAAAGTTATCCAGCTGGACCGCACCGGTTTGGGATTTGGAGACCCCATGCAATTAACACAAGTGTGTGGTAATTTGTTGTGCAATTAACTGTCTTCTACTGTATCTTGATCTCAATGGTACAACCCTCCCCCGCAGGTGTGTTCCAACGCGACCCGTGTGTTTGTGGAGAACTCGGTGATGGACCAGTTCCTGGCCAGGCTGGTGGAGCGCACCGGGAGGATGAAGGTCGGTGACCCCATGGATGACGACACGCGCGTGGGCGCCATGATTCACCAGGACCAGGCAGACAAGGTCATGACCTACCTGGATGGAGCCAAGAAGGAGGTGGGATGAAAGTTTTAGTTGTAATTATTATTTTGATGCCTGAGATTTGGGTCTCAGTTTTGTTAGTAAACAATACAAATTGTTGACAGCAATCAGAATGTAAACATATTAAACTTTACCTTTTGAATCAAAATTTGATACAACAAGTTTCATTAACAGCATCATTATGTCTCATCTTTGTTGTATCATTGAATAACTAACCATCATCATGCACGTACATAATGATAGTAATGAGTATTATGCATTATTTTAAGTATATGTTTGTGTTTTTTTAAAGTCCAAATGAAAGGAATATTAAGTTGGAATATTAAAAGCTGTAAATTCTGCACCTGTCCTGTACCCAGGGTGCAGTAGTAGCCTGTGGAGGTGAGTTGGTGACCCCGGATGACCCCAGGCTGAAGGGTTGCTACATCTCGCCCTGTGTTCTCACAAACTGCCACGACGACATGACCGTGGTGCGGGAGGAGGTGTTCGGCCCCGTGGTCTCCATCCTGGGGTTCGACACGGAGGAGGAGGTCATACAGAGGGCAAACAACACAGAGTTTGGACTCGCAGGGGGAGTTTTTACAAAGTGAGTGGTGTTGGCATATCCCCACAGGTGTTGCCAAAAATGGTTGATTACTGCCTGTTATTCACTAATCATCTCTTGCGTAGGTCAGTTCTATGGATGTATAACCTAAACACTTTCTATCAAACTTATATTTACTGACTGACTAGTGATTAAATTATCATCATCTACTGTCATACTTTTTCTCAGTCATTTTCACATAGAAATCTTCAAAAATTACATGTCCAAGATTTATGTATGTTTGCTTTTGTAGTGCGACTGAAAAATTGTTACTCATTTTGTTATGAAAATGTATCAATTGAAAAATGTTTTATATATTGCTCCACAAGTAAATGAAAAAGACAATTCTCAAATGCATGTATAGATGTAACATTTACATTTCAACATTTCATCATTCATTTTTGCATCCTCTGTCTCCTTGCCCAGTGACTTGACGAGAGCTCACCGCGTGATCGCCCAGATGCAGGCTGGGACATGTTACATCAACAACTTCAACATCATCGACGTGGCGGTGCCGTTCGGCGGATTTAAGAAGTCCGGCCTGGGCAGGGAGAACGGGCTAGTTACTGTAGAGTACTACACTCAGGTCAAGACTGTGTATGTGGAGATGGGAGATGTAGATGCTCCATTTTAAGAGAATGACTTTTCTTCCACAGACAACATTCTATCTCTTTTCATGCATTTTGGAAAGGGTCCAATACGTTAACACCAAATCCCTGTGACTGTCGAAAATTTTTGTGCTGAGCATCACTTCAAAACATTTGCTCACTATTAAATTGCAGATCATTCATGCATAATACTAGGACTTGTTTTCTTGGCACTGTCACAATCACACCAGGACTGGAAAAACTTCTGAGAGATGTACTTATCATTGATTGCAGGAATTGGTAGTAAAGACAGTCAAGTTTTGAACAAGATTATACGCAGTGATGGGGAGTTTTGGGGAAAGAATAAGTCTGTGAAGACTTTAAAACTCTAAGGAGATTGAAATGTACCAGTGTGTCATTGTTTTAGAATGGCAGGCAATTGATTGTTAAAGTCTAGATCTGCACTGAATGACAAGTTTTAAGGAAACAACAACATGAGACATAATCTTTCAATGGCTTGATGATTGTTTGTAAAACACAGAAGAGAAAATCTTTGTGGTGATAACAAAGTACAGCCTTTCCCCTGTAAATCATGACCAGAAATTATTGCAGATCTCCATGCAAAATGATTAGCAATATCTGAGTTGTATAATGTTATGTTGCCAACCTGTAGTATAGGAAAATTATACCCTGGTAGTCAACATTCAGGGACTGTGTGAAATTAAAGGATATCAGAGGTCATTTCCTGTACAGTACAAGATAACATGTGAAGAATAAATAGTCTGGTCCTGAGGGAATGCAAGTTTTATTGCAAACAGTATTTTCTGTTTTAAGTGTTTGTTATTCACACAACAAAGCCCTTGTGGAGGTAGCTGTTGAAGATAAACTCTCCTACTTCCTTCTCCTGATACCTTTCTCTTCACACTGAGATGCAATCCCAAAGGAAATGACAAACAATAGTCAATGAAACTAAACATTTCATGACAAATACTGGAAGTGACATAAATTGTGTAAGGACAGTGAGTGAGTGTAAGTGTGTGCGTGTGTGTTTGTGTGTGTGTGTTTGTGAAGCATGTCATTACCTGTTTTGCCAGGTAGTCTGGAGAAATATCTATTGGCACAGCAACAACATAGCCTGTGAAAAAATATTTGTTAAGGCAATAAGCAACGCATACATTTTATGACACCGTGCGCGTACGGCAAAAACGCTCCAAGTCTGAACTGTTCAAATGCGCCGACTAGTGACCAAAATTATCATTGCAGGTAAATAGCCATCAACATACTGCAAAAATTACACAAACCGCTAGTCGTCCTCATCGTTATATATCAGCCGTTTTGAACCTAGCAATAGCATTGGCAATGTGCTGAAGTGTTCTCAGTACTGGGTGGAATTTAAAGCAATTTAGTAGGAAGTTGGCCAAGAATGTGTGGCAAATTACTTATATCTTAGATAACGTGATATTGCCATGCAGGCACTTAATACATGACTTTCGTGCATGCCGGTTGCTGCAGCACCAAGAAAGCGGATTTGAGTGATACCGCGAGAAGTTGACTTGAAACTGATCACGTTTTACGTATCCTGTACGGCATGATATTTTACTTACGTACCATCATCTTTTTCAGCAAGCACGCACTAGCTTGATTATATGGAGGACATTCGCGCGCATTAATTTTTGCCAGGATGTTTTCTTAGAATTAGAGAAGAAGAAAAGCTGAAACTTGCCAATTCGTTAATCCTCTGAAACTGAACAACATAACGAAGTTACCTTGGCTCCTGAAAGAACAATTGTAGAAGTTAATGTACTACCCATCCTCTGAAATAAAACAATCTTTGCGGCAGATGTTAGGACTGGGGAGATCTTTTGGTTTCTACTTGGAGGCGGGGCTTTTCTGACAGTTCCTCACCCAATATGAGCAGATGATAAGCTGTTGAGGGAAAACGGGTGATATCTACATAGTATGCACAACTCATTACGCCAAAAAGAAGTCATTTGTACATGGGTGTACAATGTAGGCGGCGCTTCGACGAGTGGCTAAGGTGGTACACGGGCACCTCACGCGGCACCGTAAATCGAGCCTTTTTGTGCTAACTAGGGTTTTCAAAGTCTTTCTAATTGTACGTGAAGACTTTTGGACCTGTTTATGAAAGTTCAGTGGCTTTCAGCCTAATGTCTTGTATAATTCCACGTTTTTAAAAGTGGAAACGATATACCCTATTAGAGCCTAATCTGCAGTACCGCTCTCGGCCGCGGCCCGAAAAGTGGTTAAAACGGCCATCAAATTGCAAAATTTCCGTCTTTTCGGGAATGGGGAAATGATGAAAGGCTCGTAAAGGGGTTTGCATTTTTAGGCTTATTTGACATTGTTTTCAGTGATTACATATTTTTTTTACCATTTGAAATAAATGATAACCGTCTTTAGACACGATTGACGACAAAATCATTGGATATTAGATCATAAATGACGCGTTTCCTTTTATTGTTGCCAGTAGAACTGGTCGAGTGTACGACTAGAAATTTTCATCATATGAGTAGCCTAGCTGCTCCATTCTTTTTTTCGTTTTAATTTTCGTCTCCATTTTCATATCCAGCCCAAGGTTGTATCCAGCCAATGCTTGTTGTTGGGTTAAACGGTGACGTCCTCTGAATGAATGAACGAACCGCGATTTTCCGCATTCCCTAAGAAAAGCGACAGGCGTACCTGGTGAGACACGTTCAACAAGTTCAGGTTATACTGCGCCCGACCATTATTCTTTTTATATCACTTGTTGTGTTCCATTATGGTTTAGACGTTAAAGTTATAATGTGATACAAATGAATCTTGCTTTTGTCTTTTCACTTGTAGTCAGATTCGATTAGAAATAGGTTTGTGTACAAGCCGATCGATTTTGTATTTGATAGTTTAATAAATAAAGCTCATTTTGTATTGCCGAGCCCTACTGAATGTAACTTTTAACTTTTTTTAATGAAAATGCGGGCCACAGAGCCTACAGATTACTAGTAGGTTCCCGGATACAGGCATCTGTACATTGCATATTGACAAGCCTAATCCACATTAACTAGCTAGTTTTATTCTGTGTTGCAACGCGTTACATTTACTAAGTCAGTGGGTCTTCATACTCAGACGTTTTGGAGGTATCTTTACAGTACATTTTCTTGAGTTGTCCTTGATATGATGGGGTAACCTCCTTGGGTAAACGAAAATCATAAAATGCATTCAATGTTGAACGATGACCGTGCATGCGCGTTATCTAGCGATATTTTTGTAAACTGCAGCTTTGCCCTTTGCCCTGCGATCAGTACCTGTCATGGCCGCCGAGAAAGACAGTTTGTTTGTTACCCAAGGGTGTTTCTTGTTGTTACCTGCTTCAAGGGTTCTTGAATAGCACTCTTTAGGTCAATGTACCCACAGAAAGTACTGGCAAACGCTGGGGACAATGTTCAGGTAGGAAAGAGGCTAAGATATCTCCGGGTCGTACGTCGGTCACAAAATAATTGAAGCTCGCTCGTAGAGCAGGAAGAATTTGTAACGTTTCGTTATAATAGTACATGTACTACGTTGTATGTACTTTTGCTATAACAAAAATAGACTTTGCTCCATTTTTATGACTTACCAAATCAATGTGCGTAACAGAGATGATTGTAGGACATGTCATGTCATGAGAGCTGATAAAATACTGTTTTATTTGATAAACTTTCTTATAACGTTTAACTTTAAGTAACAGTTTGTGTTACCTGTCAATCAAATCATAGTATTTTTTTTTACATTACATGGATATGGAGGTTAAAAATGTGACATTAGTTCACTTTGTAGCTGCTGTTATCCCCGTATTTTATCTTGACTATTCGTGTTCTGATGAATTCAATATATGATATATATAGTTACTAGTAAGACTATGATAAGGGCACAATAACTAATGACATCTTGAATTTACTTCTAATTTTGAAGTAACGTTAGTCTAAACAAGACATCCACATAACGTTAACAATTTGGTATTTTTTGTTTTGTTTTTTGCAGGTTCTTCCCATAGCAGATTTCAGACTGTAACGCTTAAAGTTTGTAGGCTCAAGAATAGTCCCATCAGTAATTGAATCATTACCATGGCAACCGTACTGAACACACTGTCGGCCATCCTGGAGTCGGTGGAGGAAGGTGTGGGGCGTGCGCTGTACTTCGGACACAGACTCCTGACGCTCCACTACAACATGATGTCCACAGTGTTCACCACGCTCCACTTCATCCTCAGTGCCACAGTCAACACTGTGGTGTCTGTGGCTAAAACATGCTGGGGAGTCCTCACTCAGGTATTACACTACTTCATCTTTGTATAACTGCGTGTGTGTGATAATCATTATTTTCTTTAAGGGGGGCATGTGTTACCATTCATATGTCTATGTGTGTAAGGTGATGCTACGAAATATTTTATTCCGTTGTGGTGCCTTGTTTTTTATAGTCTCCCTATAACCTCCTTGGTTTTATTCAGATCTTTTGGAGATAACATATTGTGAACTATTCTTCCTGGAGTTCAGCAAAACGAAACAATACAAAATAATTGGTATAGCAACTGAAGTGTATAATGTTACAACAAATATACATTTTGGTTTACAGAAAATGTATATAAGGAAGGTCCAAAGATCTCAAAATTAGGAAGGTCCAGAGATCAATGCAAAGAGAAAATATTAGTTCTTTGCACAGGTATTCAGTACTTGTATGACAATTTTGACATTTGTCTCCCCCAGATATGCACCCTTCTGTTAGACCTGCTGTACCTGACAGGGTTAGTGGTTCAGTACGTTCTGGTGTGCCTTCAGGTGGCCGGCGGGGTCATCTGGGACTTCAGCGGAGTTCTCAAGCTGGTTCTCACTTATGTTTCCGCTCAGACCTGGCATGCATTGTGCACAGTAGGGTCCCATACGCTGTACGGCCTTCAGGTCTTCGGTAAGACATTACTCCATGGAGTATTGGAAGGATGGCAGGCCGTGAAGTCGGGAGTCCATCTGACAGGTAGCCATGTGTTGTCCTGGATGACCACAGCAGGGACAAGTCTGTTTGGTGGACTGCAGGCACTAGTGACCAACACTTTTGCAGCTGTACAGACACTAGTTACCAACACTTTAGGAGCTGTACAGGCACTGGTGACTAACACTCTGGCAGCTGTACAGATGTTAGTGACTGGGATCCTCACAGTGATACAAACAGTTCTGATATTCCTGCTGAGCAGCCTCCAGGCTGTGCTGCTGCACGTTTTTACCGCAGCACAGCTCCTGGCCATGCAGACAGTCACAGGCCTGCAGCTGGGCGTCAACTACATCATAGCAGCCCTGCAGTACCTGGTCACCAACGTGGTGGTGTTGCTGCAACTTCTCCAGCAGGGAATCTTCTATGTCCTCGCCGAGTCGTTCCACGGACTTCACGCCGCCGTGTCGTTCGTGGGAACGTGTGCCTGGATGGTGCCGCAGCTACTTCTGAACGGAGTTCTCGCGATGGCGTACATTCTGTACTCCGTGTCGTCCAGCACGGTGTACTATCTTGCAGAAGGACTGACGTACCTGCAGGAGTCCATGCTGACCAGCGTGAGGAAAGCAGTGGACTTCCTTTGGCTGACAGTGTCCATATTCTCACTGGAACTTGTAGCAGCTATTGTCTTGCTGGGGGCCACAGCCATACTGGTGAAGAAGTGGGATGAAACCACCCTCCCACCTCTCCCTGACTTCACACAGCACCTGAACATGTGGACGTTCGGACAGAACCTGGAGAACACACAGAACAGGGAGGAGCCAGAAGAAGCAGAGGAGGAAGAAGAGAGGGATGATGGGAGTGATGTGGAGGATTCTGGGAATGAAGACAATGACGGGTACAGTTCATCGTTGGACAGTTCTGCGAGTGACGAAGGCTCCGAGAGTGAAGAGGGGAGGGAGAGGCACCCACTTCCACCCAGACTTCAGCGGTACAACCTTCGCACACGAAATGGTATGCCAGCTTCTTTCTCAAATGTGGATGTTTTTTACTATAGGGCGATCTGTGATTTTCATTTTTGCATTGATTACAAGTCCATGTAACCTCTACATCTACATATACGTAACCACTGCAAACTACATCTCCATTAATTTATGCAAAATCTACATCTATATAACATCTACATCTACATAGGGATACCCCCATCAGGGGCAAAGTGTATGGGTGGGAGTTGAGGTCCTGGGCTAGTGCGGGTTTTACTTGTGTATGGTCATGATATTGCAGTCGAGATTTATCTAGATGAGACAGGCCCACTATGATTGACTTGTGACGATTCATCCCTGCAGTTCCCCAGCCTGGCGCCTCCACATCCCGACCCCGCAGCCCCACCCCCACAACCTCCTGTCTGTCTTCCGATGACGAGGAGCTCCAGACTCCCGAGCGAGCGCGGAAAGTCCGTCTGAGATTCACCAAGGAGCGTGAGAAGCGGCTGTGCGTGGTGTGCCAGGATAACGTGAAGAACGTGCTGCTCCTCCCGTGTAGACACATGTGCCTGTGTAGGGGGTGTGCCGACCACATCACCAACTCTCTCTACGCACACCAGAGGGTCTGTCCTCTCTGTCGGTCCAGAATCGGCAACGCACTGGACATCTACATTTAGCAGCACACTTGTCACAATGTTTCATATGGACACGGCTGCAGTCGTGACAATTGATGGATCGAGATGCTAACAGCATTCCACATGCAATGATAATCATATTTTTTGAAGAAGAAAAATTCCAGAACTCATCATATTTTGATACCATATATTGGTATAGAGGTATTTCTATCCCTGTTGCAAGGTTTTGTTTTGGTTGCAATTTTTGCTGTTTCTTTGCAATATACTGAAAGATATAAATGTATTTCTTATTTACAGAGCCTCTGTCCAAAATCAAGATCTTCTCATTGTATTTTTGGTATCTAGAAGACTAATTTCTTCTCCTTGTATGTTGTATAATCCTTTCGCAGCTATCTTAATGTAATTATTTCTTGATGTCCTACAGCCCTATGTGGCCCTCCCCTAAGTTGTGTAATGGTGTTTCCAAGGTTCAGGAAATGATACATGACAATGATAATGATATGTATACAATGATTTTCAATGTGGAAAATGCTCTTTTATCCAAAGTCAATACAAAAATGTATGTTCCCAGGGAAACATGCTTGATGTGCTGATGATGGGAAGAATTTGTTAATGTACAGTTCTGCTCAAAGAGTAGCAAACTCGCAATGTAAATGTTTTGTTATGAATAACTTTGTTATTAAATTGTGGGATAAAATTATAATAAAAGTGGGAAGCCTGCTGTATTGATATTGCAGATATTTTCATGTTTCTTGGTTATAAAATTGGTTGTCCCTCTAAAATTACTTAGTGGACAGTAGTTGTGACAGTTTTTGATCTTTCATTAACAAAACTCAGGGTCAGTGAGGGCCGAACTGTACAAATTTCACCTTCCCACAGGTATGAACATTATCCAGAAATTCTCTTAACAAAGGTCCAGTGTGATGTGATAGGGAAAATGTAATTCAGAAGGAAAGGTGGTTGAAATAATTTCAGTAAGTGAACTTCGATACAGATATTACTGCTATAGTAATGGATTACATATCATTTTCAGTTTGAGTGATAAAGGGTGATGTTTACCTGACCCCTTCAGGAATTGACAGTTTTATTGTAAGGTTGTCAAAACTACAGCAACACCTTAATACAGGACAGGATAACTTCTAGTTAGTACAAAAAAACTGTTATCAATCAAAATTAGTCAACACAAAAAGGGCAAAGTTGTTGTAAACCCAAACATTTTACCTTTGTTTCTGAAACCAGTGGGAACAAGTCAGTCACTTATATTCTCCGTATAGGTTAAACATTCTACACTCGTGTTTTACTGGTGAAATACTAATATTCATCCAGAGTTTTCCAAAGATAAAGCATAAAAATTTAAAAAATCTTCAATAGTCGTGTATATATCAGATAATCTTAGATAATACTCTCACTATTCCGTATATATTCTAACCAGTTTCACATTGTGTTCATTTTAACACGTGATTACTTTTCACTTTAATCCTGGGATAAGTGCACTTAAAACCCACACATGAAAACAATGCTGGGAATCTTGTATATTACAGATATTAAAAGAAATACAAAGTGTTCAATCTAAACACCATCACTCATTACAAACACGATGGTCCTACTCTCCAGATAAATACAATGCACAACATTTGATTACAATTGAGTAACACCAACACATCGCATTATGATTTATCATACTGACATATTTGGGATAATATGGACCAATGAAATGAGCTAAGTTAACCAAGCTGTTTCAAAATGCCAATCCATCTAAAACTAATGAGTGAAGGCCAAATATTTTTAAACTAAATTTAGAATAATTTTGGATTCTAACAGATGGATTCTAACAAATCTTGCCAAGTCATACATGTACATTTGTAGATGCACTTAAAATTCTTTTCACCAAAATCACTATGGCATGCACACCAACATGACATTACAACTTGGTACAAATCTCCAAAGCTATGCTGCATTGTATACATGTACCACACGTCTCTGTCCTAAAAAAGTTGCTCTGTACTCACAATGCTACAACACGCACCCACACGCCAAACTTTTGAGCTTACTGTAACTGCCGTTTCATATACAAAGCACAAATGTACAGAGAGGGCAGGCCTCAAACACACAAGACTAGGAATCCCTACAACAGCAAAGAAACTTACTGGGGCAAGGATACTTGCACAGTGGAATATAGTGAAGAAATGTTGATAGTTACAGGATGTCTATGGTCACAGAACACAGTGACTGAAAATGTTGCATTTGTTCTATTTAGTGTAGAGCTTGTGGTTCTGTTTTAACATGTCAACTAGTCATCAGACTAGATATGTGCAGTCACCTCTATGTCATAGGTGACAAGATGACCCCAGTATTGATTGCGGTAACGGTAAAGGTAGTACCATGCATACAGCTTCTTGTCCTTTGGGTTGTAGTCAAGAGAATACATGTAATTGTAGGTACGTCCAGGTACACTGTAGAATGTGAAAGGGATGTTGACAAAAGAGTTAGTGCTGGTGTGAGTGTTGTAGAAGAAGTGGATTTCCCCAGGTGATTTGTAGTTAGTAAGAGTGTACAGCACCCCACACATCATGAAGGCCTCACCAACAGAAGCTCTAGGGTAGTTAGTATGCCATGTTTTCAGTATGCTGAGGTCATCAGGGTTCAGCTTACTAAGGCCACACCAATTTAATTTCTTGGTTCACGGATTTTTTCATAAAAAATATGGAGCGAAAGGGCGAAATAAAAATTAAAATAAAATTTGTAAAATGGTTGGGGTAAAGGTAACTGCTAATCCAAAACATAAAGAAAAAAAGTTTTCAGCTTGAAAAAAGTACAAAACACAACTATTGTACAGTAACAGCACCCGTATCCACACTTTAAGGAGCTTATAATATAAAGGCCAATTTGCTACACCAGAAAGTTGGTGAATGATTTCATTAATGGTGAAAATTTGCTGAGTGGTAATTTTTATTTTTATTTTTTTTTGCAAAAAATAGGAGCGAGCGAATCCGTGAACCAAGGAATTAAATTGGTGTGGCCTAATGACAAGTTTACCACTGTTAGCAGAGGTAGCATAGATAACCCACAGGCCTTCTTCATCAAGAGCAAAGTCAATGCCAATATTTGCACCATGCTTGTATTGGTAGTTATTGTAAGCAGCACCGGGAAGTGTTTTACGGGCAGTAACTGTGCGGGTGGTCAGGTCATACTTGACCATGTTGTTTGTGGTCCCACTTGTACTGTAGTACAGGGACCCGTTATACATGACATGTCCTGTACCATACCGTTGGTGTGGCAGGGAGTACCGACAACACTTGTGCCCAGCATTGAAGTTGGACATAGAAGTGTACTTCTCTATGAAGTTGTATGAAGAATGTCCATGGTAAGGCAGAACGTACACAGCATCATCACAGACAGCCCCTACTGGGTCCTGCATCCATGTTCCAGACTGATAGTAGCTACCAGTGAAGATCTTTTGCAGGGTTGGGGCAGACACAGATGTGAGGTACCCACAGCCTGGAACACAAGGAAGCCATGATTACTCCCTTCTTGAAGACAAAGTTGTATTTCTATCGGGTTGAGCATAAAACGTAGCCTCTACCAGGCTCTGTGGATTGGTGGTTCAATTGTAGAAATTGGACAAATAAGAGTCAAGAGTACACTAGGGGAGTCAGACGGCCAGTACAACCATTATCCGAACCACATGTATCATGGTTCGGATAATGTTTCTACTTGACCGGCTGACTCCCCTAGTGTACTCTTGACTGTAATTGTCCAATTTCTAGACCACCGATCCACGGAGCCTGGTAGAGGCTACATAAAACGTACATTACAGCAAGTGAAAAACATTACTTACAGCAAACAGGCCAAAGTTAATGAATGTCCTGATACAATAAACTGTGACTGTGTGATCCATCTGCATACTAACAGTGCATGTAAATACCTATGTACTAGACCTACCTGATTGGTTGTACTTGGGTGGCTCTGTGTCGTCGTGACACATCTTGCGGGGATGCTCCTGACTGTGGACACGAGGAGACATGTCGTTCAGCTGCTCCTCCAATTGGCTGTTCTCTGACAACAGGTGTGTCTTCTCCTCAGTCTCTGTCATGACTTGGTTATTCTCAGGGGGCAGGGTGGGTACGTTAGGCCACTGCTGGGTCGGTACAGGTGTGGATGTATCAAAGGTGATGTTATAGATAACCAGTTTGCCACTGTCCCATCCATACAGAAAACCATCCCGAGGGTTGTAGTCAAGGCTGTACAGGTTAGTTTGGATGGGGACGGAGACGTTTAGGAAGGAGGTATCCCCAGTGTTGGTGTCAAACACATAGTGGATGTAGCTTGGGGATCGGTAGTTGGTGATGGTGTACAGAACCCCACAGATCATGAAAGTGTTGCCTACATACTCTATGGGATAGGTGGTGTTCCACATGTTTGTGATTTGGAGGGTTTCTGGATCAAGCTTTGCAATCACCATGTTCCTTTGGTTAGTTGGTGTGGCAAAGACAATCCACAGACCCTTCTCATCTACAGCAAAATCTGTGTATGTGTACATCCCCATCTTGTACCTGTAGAAGGGTGAGTTGTAATTGACTGTGGAGGGAAGGTCTTGGTACATGGCTGCTCTAGTGGCAAGGTTATACTTAACCATTGTACGGGAATTGAACTTGGTATAGTACACACTCCCATTGTACATCACATGTCCTGTACCAGCCTAGTACTGTGGCAGCGTGTAAGGGGTGCAGCCCCAACCTGATTGGAAGTCCCAGACTGTGGAGTACTCTGGGACAGAGTTGCCTTTATATCCGCTCATGAACCAGACATTATCGGTGCACGTTGTTCCGGCAGGGTCAGTCATCCAGGCTCCATACAATTCACTACGTTGTAACATCACCTCTGGTTCTCCCACAGATGTCAACGTCCCCTTACAGCCTGAACGAAAAATAATGTTATATAACGGGTTGTTAGTTTTGTGGTGAGAAACTTTCAAACTTCCTACAAGCAATACTGTAAATGCAGAAATGTTCGCGGTGGATTAATGTTCGCGGTTTTCGCGGTGACCACTTCACCGCGAACTTAAATCCACCGCAAACATTTTTTTTATTATGGTATTGGACTGCAGTCTATGGTGTTACCGCGAATTTAAATCCACCGCGAAAAGTCATTTTTCCCGCTACCGCAAAATTAAATCCCGAACTTAAATGCATTTACAGTACTATTTTATCAGATACAGGGCTGTCTCCAGAACCCGTCCCTCTGTCCTGGGAAAGAAATTTCCTTTTTGGACTGGACACAAATTTCTACCCATACCCATACACAGACTTAATTTCATGACAGGAAACTACTGCAGAGAGCATTTTTGTATTCTTAAACTGTCAGATTTAGAATTTGGCCTTATATATTTTCTACAGGAATTTACTTCCTAAAGGTGACCTTCCCTTCTTCAAGTTGGTGTGCTGCATAAATTAAGACCAAACAAAAACATCTTCCTACCTTAAGCTATTGGTTAACCTTTAGTCTACAGTTACAGTACTGTCTGTCATGGTACAGTGACTGCACCTGAACTTTGAGAGCCCCTATGAGACACTGTTGTGACAACAATCCCGATAAGATCATTTTTCTTGACCATTTCCTTGAGAGCTAAATGTAATACTACAGGATTTTCAAGACTTAAAACAACATTTTCCAAAATGTTGGAATTTTTAGGGACTTTTTCAACATATTTATGCTCTCAGTTTCATGTAGAATGAAAAGATAGATCTTCAACTTGACATTTTTTGCGTGGCCAACAATCTTCTATTACTACACGAAATTTAGAGCAGTCAACACATACCTGCAGTGGGATAGGGAGTCAGTCTTCCTTCACACCATTTACGTTTGAAGAGCACTGGAGCTACATACGGGGTCAACGATCGTGTCATGCTGCCATGTGCATCTCGGAACAGCCTATTCTTCTGTCGAAGCCAGCCTATGTCCAGAGCAGAGATGTTGGATGGGTTCCCTGACCAGGATGACAGTTGAGTGGAAGGAGGGATGATGGGGGCAGAGTTTCCTGTGCCGGTACCCAGCAGCCCGTGGTTGTTCGTTGTGAAGTTGTTCTCCAGCAACACGTCGATCTTCGCATTGATGAAACGGAGTTCCGTCCTCAGCCCCTCCAGGTTCTCTGTGTCTTGCTTAACTTTCTGGACGTCTTGTGCCACGTTGGAGACAGCCCTGCTCATGTTCTTGATCTCGCTCTCCTGGTCCTGTTCCTTCTTGATGACCATGGTGGTCTCGTAGCTGCAGGATTCGTCCTTCTCACACTGCTCACGGAACAGGTTCCACTGCTCGAAGTTGTCGGTTGACACATTCTGACACTCGCCAAGTGCCATCAGCACAAGGACAACAAAGAGAGATATTGTCGGTGCCATACCTGGAACAATAGTTATATATCAAAAGTTATAGATAAGCCTAGCCAAGTTCTTTTGTAGTATTTAATGTTTTATTATACATAAAACTTGCCTGGAAGCAGTATTCCATCTTTCAATGTGCAATACACATTTTTGTATGGATAAGCCTTTTAAAAGTAAATTAAGACAAGTATAAATATCTGAAAGATTTTCCTTGTCCTATTGACACACTACTTTCGGCTTTCATTAACTAAACCAGTGTAGGCGTACCTCATCTTTAAAAAAAATTCCAACTTACCACAGTCCAAATAAGACACCGTGTCCGCAGCAGTAAAGAGCAGCAAGTGGACAGCAGTAATGTTGTCACTGCTGAGACTAGTTCTGAACTGCGCACTTTCTAGCTTTTATATTTTCAACAGGAATTTACTTCCGTAAAATAATCTTCACTAGTCTTGTTCAAGTCAGTGTTCTGCATAAATTATGACCAAGCAAAAACATCTTCCTGCATAGCTATTGGCTGACATTTAGTTTCCCATCAACAGTACTTTCTTTCGTCAATAAGGTTACAACCTCCTTGTTTTCATGGTACAGTACCTGCATTTCAAGTTTACTTGCAACTGTTTTGACAACATTACCAGTAAGATTATCTTTCTTGAACATTTCCTTGAGTGCTACCTATCACAAGATTTTGGTCCCAAAAAAACGAAATTTTCCAAAATGTTGCAATTTTTAAACACTTTTTGAACATATTACTGTAATTCTATTAGCCTAGATACATGACCCATGTAGTTTGCCAGGGCCCCCATACACGTGTACATTGTACTTGCTCCCTCAAAAAAAAAGTCGAGCGTAGAGACCTGGTAAACAAAATAGAATGGCTCCCTACCTATCTATCATTCTATTGCACTCCAAGTATTCATCTTCAACCAAAAAATTATGAATTTTTTAAGACTTGTTCTCCCCCTCACAAGCCGTGGTAAACACCAAGGACGTCCAACTTGAGTTGAATCAATCATAATAGTTAATTCCCTGGTTCAAATGTGAATGTAATTTGTTTTTGACTCATACTCATAGTATTTCATACAATTTCTATATCTGTACTCCATGCTACGTTTAAGCACTAATGCTTCCAGTTTGAAATACACAACATCAAAATAGCCATGTACGTCCACTGCTGACAATTTATTCACCTTTTCAAGCTGGTATAGTGTCAAGCAGTACAAGCCCCCCTTACAGTCCCATTTTATGTGAGGAAAAAAAACTCAATTGTACTGTTTTACAGACCAGTGCATTATCTACATTCTGATTTCTGATCATTACAGACACTCAATTATAGCAAATCAGAAACAAACAAAAATGGGTAAACTACAGAAAATCTGAAACTTTGCAGGTGAATAATCTGTCATTAACAGCAAAAATATGTTCAAGCCAGAAGTTGAACCTGAGGTATTGGTTACTTTCTGCAGGCCCACTGTTACATATACATACAAATATTCATACCCTTATAGTCACCAGCTACTTTGCACTATAGTTGTGCAGATATCCAAATGAAGAAAATCATAGGTTGAAGCTATAGCCATGTTAGACTAGTGTCAGTCTAGATTCCCCTTTACACAAAGCAGATAAAACATTTTTAAGTTAGGTACCAAGTTTCTTTGTTTACTGTGTAAAATAATCTCTTGAAGCACTTGGAAAAGCACTACCGGTGCTTTCAAAATCTTGCTAGAATTACATTAAGGCAACTGTGTGAAAGAGCAAGTATGAAGTTACGTAAGCATTAAGTTAGCAGCTTTGTTCACACAAATTGTAATCCTTTAAGTGCTATTTTCATCAGCACTTTTGCTACTTTTCAGTAAATAACACATATCCACACATTACGAGTCGTACATCTACTGAGGGACTACGTCACTTCAAAATTGCTCAGTATAAATACATCCTGTATAAATACATCTAATGCTTCACCTGTCATAAATTACATGTCTACATATAGGACATAATCACATCAGCACGGCACAACAATTCAAGCCTTTCTACTGCTCTTGTCTTGTTAGTTGGATACTACTACTACTGTAACAGTTACAAGGACACTTGGGAAAGGTCCCAAACTGCTGTACTTAACATTTCAAGAGAAAATTCTATCACATTTATCTGAGAAAAACACTAGAGCTTTAATTTACTGCCCAATGGCAGGGTTGGTCAGTTACATATAACAGACAGTAGGGTAAAACCCAAATCATTTGACAATGTACAATGCCATCAAGTTGGAATAAATACAGCAATGCTTAGAAATAGTCACAGCCTCAGTAAAACAAAGATACATCCTTCACAGAGGTATTTTATGGTCCAACTACAATCTTCCATATTATTTAGACTCAACAATTCAAGATCTTGGTATATAATACTGTAAATTCTCTTTCCATGTGGTTTTATTTTGTAGCAGAAAGAAAAAGGAGGCTTTTGTGATGTTTAAAATTTGTGTTTGAAGCAATTCTATAGTATAGTGGTGAAACAAAGGATATTTCAGATGTCACGAATACATCAAGAGGTCACCACGAAACAGCAAAAATAAAGCCGCTACAAAAGCTTCCGCATTTACAGTAGACCTGAGAAAGCACAATCTACGCCACACACATGTACTGTATTGTTGTTGCGGAGATATGTATCTGTTCACCACATGTGCCTCTGAGTGTGCCGAACCCATTCCTCCTGGATATCAAACTGCCGGCCGCAGTAGCGACACTCAAAGATAACCGACTCGTACTCTAGTTCTTCCTCCCCGTCCAACCCCACTGTCACTTCCTGACCGATGTCTGACGGCCCCAAGTCTGCATGTAAGCTCTCCTGTGGTTGGCTGATGGGGGCCAGGTTCGGTTTGATGATCATGGTTGGCTGCAGAGGCTTGCGGGTGTGGCTGCGCTTCACGTGGCGCTCCAGGACTCTCCGCTGGTTGGTTGAGAAGGGGCAGTGATCACATCTGCAAGAGGAGATGATATCATGTTATAGTTATGTTTTATGCTGTCGTGAGGACTAGCAATGGGTTTAGCACAGGCTTTCCAAAATGGTGCTGGAACTGCTTTTGATTCCTTATACATGTATTTTTTTGACAAGCAAACTTCTTTCACAAATCAGGATGACTGTACAGGCTCCTTATCTTTATTTCAATTAAACACCTAATCCAAATGCAGGCTGGGGACGGTGAGGAAAAAAGTGCTTCAATAAGAACTCTACCTGGGAGTGGGAATATAGCATCAGCACAACTGACCACTGGTCACACTGAGAAGTCATTTTTGCCAAAGACTGCAAAAGTATAGCCTACATCAGTCAGCACTGTGAAAACCCTCTGCTCAGAGAGAACATCTATGACATGTCTTGACACAAGAAACACTGACCTGTACTTGTTCTCTCCCATGTGTCCCCTAATGTGGTTGGACAGACCGATGCCTGACTCAAACGTCAGACTGCAGAAGGAGCAGTGATGCTTCTTGTTGGCGTGCTCCTGCACGTGGGTGACGTAATCTTTCCTGTGGAGGATGAACAACAAACATTCAGGAGACTGAATACCTATGCAGTATCACACATCATTAAGAACAAAACCATATGAATTTTAGATTCTGCTTAATTTTGTGAGCTAAGAGTAAAGCTGTCAAAACACTATAACATCCTGTTATTCTTGTAAGAGAACGTCTACCAGGAAAAGGGTATTAGTATTCTAAGATACAATCACACATTGCTTAACATCTTCACCTTTTAAACATCTAGTTTACTACTTCTGTTTACTAATTCTATATCCCTGTCTTTGCTCAGCTATCCAAAAAAAAGTTAAATGTCAAACTGGACAATATAATCTACTAAAATCAACAGGAACATGTTTGGGACAAAAGAAGAAAGCCTGTGTATGGTGTACTACAGTGTAAATGGTTCTCACCTGTTTCTGGTAGAGAATTCACACACATTGCACTGGAAGGTTTTATCACTGTGGATGCGAAGGTGGTTTGCCAGGGACAGTCCATTGTTAGCCTGTGGAGGGAAGGTTGTGTTAGCCTCAAGACGTGTTCTGCAATCATCGACACTCACACAAACATCAGATTCAGAGGTGGCAGACTTCACCCCTTACCCCCACTGCTTAGCAGCCCTTCCAGTCACACAGATAAAAATACTGTAGCAGCTTGAGAATGTATGGCAATGGTACATGAATATGTGGAAACACACATACAGAGAGACACAACCAAAAACAATTAGGGTGAAGTAGAAAAAAACATTCTTGTTCATCACACATTTTGACTTCTTGAATGAACTATGTGTATCCATATGCTACTTTTGTGAGAAAAGAGAGGTTAACAAAAGTACAACACAGAATACTTAACAAAATGTTTCCTTTCAATCTTCCTTTCTATAGTTATATACAATGTACCAACCTGGAAAGGACAGAAGTTACACTGATACTCCTGTAGTTTGGAAGCAGGGATGGGTGAGAGGGAGTCATCTTCATCACTGTACACATCATCATCCTCGCTGTCCTCCTCACTCTCACTGATCTCCTGTTTGAAGGTGTTCTGCTGGACTGTGATGGTCTGTGGAGCAAAGGTCTGGCCCTGGATCAGCTGCTGGGGCTGGTGCTGCAGGGGGTGGAAGGTACAAAGGTATGTATACAGTACATATTTGTCATACAGGAAACTAGACTACACTTCATGCATTATTTGTGTTTGGCTGCCCCTGTAGATACAACTTTGCTGTTGAAGTAAAACTGCTACATATCAGTTGGCCAGCTTTAAACAGACTTTTCATCAGAGGAAAACTTGCTTGAATTTGGTGAGAGCAATTTTGCAAGAGTTTGATGCAAGACACAAGGTGAAATAACATTAAGTAGACTTTTCAGTCATGGAGGTATGGATTCTTGGAATCTAAGCCAATGCTTGACCAGAAATGCATTTCTGACATTTGAAAAAATTTGGGCAATTGCATTTATGATAATATACAGCAGTCTCTAGGGGTGAGACAGAAAATGGATCAGCTACCATGACATGAATCAAACATACCTGGACTTGTGTGATCATCTTCCCAGCAAAGTATGTACCCTGCTCCTGTTGCTGAAAAGAGACAAGAAAAAGTTACATATAAGAATGCAGTCAGACAACAACAGTGTTAGAAGCTAGCAGATTCAAGGGACCAAATGTAATGCTACCATTAGTGTAGTCATTAGGTACTACCTAATGATTTTTGAAATCACTTTGAAATTCAAAGTGTATATTTTAGATTAAATGGCAATGGCTTAACCAGGGTTCAACAAGTTTTCTAAAATTCATTTGTCCTATCGGGCAAGTACAAAAATTGCTAGCCCGAAGCACACGCCCAAAATTTAGAAAAAATGTTATTCTTTGCATGTATACTTCCAGCAATGAAATTCTTTTACTATTGGCTCTATTTTTCTGTGTTGAACAATGCTTGATGCCATGACTGTCAAAAGTAACAAGTACATGTATATCAACATCTCACTAAATATCTAACTTGCCCAATTGGGCAAGTGAGATAGGACATGCATCTGTCTGATCAGCACTTTCACTAGCCCAGGACAATCGGACTAGTGGACTTGTCCTTAACCCTCACCTTCATCCTGCGTGCAGCATGTGATCGCAGGTGCCTCTGCAGCAGCCAGTTCTGGATGAAGGCGAAGCCGCACTCCTCACACTTGAAGGGGCGCGGCCGCTCCAGCTGGTTACGGGCAGCTCGCAGCAGACTCCGGGCCAACAGCTGCTGCTTGTTCTTCCCACTGTACTGATGGGTCTTTATGTGCCGCTAGTGGGGGATAATATATTCCGTTGATTTAAAAATGGCCCATATATGATGGCCGCCGTACTACAAAATTCACATATTCAATACAATAGGAAGTAGCATCAGTGTAAACTTATAAAAAAAGCCATGAAAAAACAGTTGTTGGCTCATCCATACAGTAAATCTATATCGATTAAAGCAAACATCAGCAATAGCCACAGTCCTATCAACATAATCCTCTGGCAAAGTAGCCTTCAATCATCTCTCTCAAAGACTACAAATTTGGTATGGTTTAGGATCTAAAACTTCAATACATTAATCAACACTATACAGGTTTTGAATACATGATCACTAATCAAGTTGGAGTAATTTCCTACTAACCTGTAGTAGCCAGTTGTGAGTAAAGGCAAACCCACACATGTCACACTGGAACGGTTTATCAATCAGACTGCCGGGGACGGAGTGACGTCCTGCGCTGCTCGTACTCATTTCATCATCATCTCTGTTCCTTCTTTTACCGGCATTACCGCGGGACGACGACCTGGGGCTTTTTGGTGAAGTTGGGAGGTTTCCTTGGCTGGTGGTGAGGTTTACTGTGGGTGGTTGTGATTGACTGGTGCCGGGAGACTGTACAGATATGGTGTTCCCAGGCTGTATAGATATGGTGTTCCCAGACTGTACAGGGATGGTACTTGTAGACTGGACAGGGATGGTGATGCTGACAGTCTTGGGGGCCCAGTTTGCTCCCACCACTGGTATTGCCGAGGTAACGACTGTCCTGGCTATGGTTGCTATTTGTTGAGCGGAGCTGGGAGTGATGAAGAGCTTCTGGATGGGAGGGCGCTGGGCCGGGGGGAAACCTTTGGCAATGAGAACCGGCACCTTCTGGGCACTGTTCATCTGTACTTGAGCCTGCGCTGGCTGGAGGTGAACAGATACAAAAGTCATACAACCATTAATATGAGATCTTTTTGGGCTGCATCTTTGAGTGGTTTGCGAGAAATAGCTGCAGAAATTTCCCGTAACCATATGTTTTGTATGTTCTTTGCTATTTTACGAAGAGTATTGTGTTTCATATCGTTGGAAAGGAAATATTTTCCTTTATGATAACACCCCATTTGGAATGATTATGCCTTTTGAGTGTTGAATTTTGTGCGGGCAATTTTGTAAGTGGGTTTGTGAAAAGTGCTAAGGTTTCCCTGCCAATGTCAAACATTGTGTTAACTGGGAAATTCTTCACTTTTTTGGGTGACCCATTCACATAAGCCTGGTGCTTGATCCTTGAATTTTAACGATGGTAGCAAGTGGTGTTACAATAATAAAGGGCAGCATACAAGCTTTCTTATAATCAAATAACACATGACTAATAGGAGATTAGATGATAAGGTGTACTTAAACTGTTTTATCCACATTATATTGTAGCAAAGGTATATCTGGAAGTGGTACTGTACCTGTACCTGCCCCTGAACGACTGTGACTTGGGACTCCGGCTCCACTTTAGTCTGCTGAGCTTCCCACGCCGCCTGTTCCGCCGCACGCTGTTCTTCCCGCTCGTGTTTGCGCATGTGGCGAGTCAGGATCCACTGGTGAGGGCACTTGTACTCACACTTGCTGCACTGGTACCTCTCCTGCAGGGAAAACATGGGAACAGTCTGTTACATGTGTTGTTACATGTAATAATACTTGGAGACAGGTGGACTAGATGGTGCTAGGATTTGGCTGGCTTGGACAAATAGAGATGTACATTTGTAATGTTATGATGTATTGAAACGATTACTAGTACCTGACCATTTGTGTTAATGTTATACCCATGATCTTCAGATTAAAATGACTCTCCAAAGTGTGTGTATCCTGGTTAAATAAATAAAGGCTAAAGCTAAAGCTAACTAAAATTGGTCTTTGAAGTTCTGAAACCTCATTACTGAGCCACCCACAGGTAGCTGTGGTGATCATTGGCAGGGAAGGAAAAGTAGTAAGTAGATGACCAAAAGCGTGATTATGAGGAGAAAATTAGATTTCATGCTTGCTTCTCTTAGAGGAAAGGAAGCCAAGGAATTCCTGAAGGAAGGAAAGGAGGTATGAAAAGGGTTGTCAGGTAAGACATAAGTGATGTATTTTTAGGCATCATCAGTATGTATAGCCCTGTCAAACAAAGAACTGTGCACACCGAGTTACTTTTACAGGGATTACTATTACACATACACAGATACAGGTGGCTTGACATTGTAAGGCAGATAGCATGCTTGTAATTTGTATGCATGACATTGGTAGCAAGCAGGCAGAATAATCAAAATAGCCACCAGAGAGAAGCTTCTGTCCAACTCATGCATGGCTGAGCACATTGTGGTGAAGGTATGTGTTAATCTTTGCTTGTTGACACTGCAGCTGTTAGATCAGTCCAATGTTTTCTAGGCAGCGTACCATGCAGCAGGCAGGGGTAGTGCAAAGGGGTCGAGTTAGAGACATGTGCAGGGCAGGCAGATGGTGAAAGTTCATCTCACCTTGTTGGCATGGATAGCCATGTGTACCTGCAGGTACTTCTTAGTGGTGGTACTGTAGGAGCACTTCCCATAGCTGCACTTGAATGGCTTCCCGTCGGAGTGGGCCCTCCGTATGTGAGCAACCAGGTTGGCTTTGCGCAGGCACTCAAACTCGCACTTTGGACACTTGTGGGGCTTGGATTGATCGTGTATGGCCATACTGTGGCGTTTCAGGTCGTATGCTTGCGCAAATGCAGAGGGGCAATGCTTACACTTGAAGGGCTTTTCGCCTGTGTGGGTACGATAGTGGCGAATGAGGGCAAAGCGATTTTCACTCAGATACGGACACTGGTCGCACTGGTAGTACACGCGTGGTTTGACTCCGTTCACGGTGATTGCAGATGCACTTGTTACAGGCACCTTCAGACTGGTGCTGTCGGCCACCATTTCTGTAACCTGATCCCCCTCCGCCATCACGGTTAGGCCTTGTCCTGGGGATTGGAGAAACAGTCCACATCAACCACGATCAGCGCTCAGTACACCTACATGACAAACCTTACGGATTTTTATTGGCTTGTAGTTTGCACAGAGAAAATTTCTATGAGAAGGAGAATCCTTTCTGATGTCTATCTGTATGGTACTACATGCAGTGACAATTTCAACAGCCTTTCCACTATGACTGTGCTCTTGCCGTGATCTCTCTGCAACCTAAAAATCATCAATAGATCGCTCACACTTTACAAGTCATATGTTATATCCAGTATGATACCAAGTATAATTCAAGGTTATACACATCTGTTTTAGGTCACAGTAAGAGTGTGGTGTGATTGACCTCTAGTGAAAAGGGGACCTTACAGATACAGTTCAATTTTGGAATTAGAATAAAGTGCTTCACAAAGTAGAATGCAATTTTAGTTGTGCTGTTTTCACAGCTATAATCCTTACACAATTTTCATGAAAAAATTTGCTTCAAACTAGTGCAAGGTAGAGTCTGTAAGATACAGTACTCAAAGTTGTCTGCATTGATTATAGTTTCAAGTTGCTCTCAGACTACACAAGACAAACAAAGCTTTTCACATGATTTCCAATCGCTTCATTCTGAGTCCCAGTTCCAAATTCAGCTTCTAATTTCTGCTACCTGTTTTTGGTATTCTTGTACACAAAAATCCTGTACAGAATGTAAAAGAATGTTCAATCTGGATGCACATATACTGTACATGGCATGCATACACACCTACCTGTCTAATGTACATGTACCTTCTGTACACAAACTATGTGTTGGCAGTTGCTGTGTTGCTAGTACAACAAACTTCACAGCTTGTGAAAATACTCTCTAATAACATTCTAGAATCCCATTGTTAATAAACAAATTTCGAAAAATAACAAATCCAATTGTTTTGATACAGGTAGAAACAACAGCAGCAATAATTTACCTTGAGGAAGGCAGCAAAGAGTAAAATATGGAAATTTACAAGAACAATCGAGTTGGCATGACACCCCAGGCAGTGCCCCTGTAATTAATGAGCCAGTTGCTGTGGGCGTTGTCACGCAGGCGCAGACTTCAACTGTCTGGGATAATATTGATTGACAGCTCAACCAACAAGCACCACAACTGGAACCTCAAATGTCAACAACAATCCTGTATCCCCTACCTATGCTTAGAACAACACACAAATGCACAAAATTGGAGAAGCAGACGTTCAAAGTGCCGTTTACGTATTGCGTTTCGCTTTTGAAGTGAACACGAGACGGATTTAGACAAGCACAAAATGGCCGACTGGGTTGGCCACAGGACACAAAGCCACCCTGTTGGAACAGCATAGCAACTAGGAAGGCCGAAGGCAGGCACCTTCCCACATTCGCCACTACAAAACGTCCCGAATCGTTCGATTTCCAACATGAAACTTCCTGTACGCGTTTCTTATAAATAAATGAAGTTGTACGGTCCCATTTTGAGCGTTAGGGTCGCAAACAACGCCGCAAGACACGATGTTGAGACAAGAGAGTGGTGGCCATGCCAGTTCGATCAACAGAACATGTTCGCCGTGCATTGTTTGCCAACTTGCACGCTACACCGAGACGAAACCGCAGAAATTCCACCTTACGGCTCATTACAAACGTCTACTTTACCCAAACTCGCTAGAATACTTTGTTACAGAGGTCCCACCCACATAAGAACCCCTGATATGGACTTACCGGTGAGAAAACCAGGGAAACTGATGAATAATGCGCCGTGATCAAATCACCTCATCTGATATGTGGAAAGGCGATACAGGTCAAAGGTCGCCCTCAGTCCCGGATGTTGATCGGCACCCACCCAGAAGTCCTTGCGCGGACAAAACTTTCTCAGTTAGGCCACAGCAAGTAAATTTTATGGATGACATAAGCGCGCGCATTAATTTTCGCCTGATTTCAGAAAAAAAAAAAGAATTTTTTTCTTCTGCAGGGATGGTCAACATGACGATAAAGTACCAAAATGAGCAAATATGTTGTATTGTAGCTATATATTGTAGCCTAAAAATTGTACTCGTAGAAGTGACACTTCCGAGGTAACGTTACCCAGGGCTGTAGTTGTAGAAATGAAACTTATTGGATACAAATGTAGTTGTAAAAGTGACACCAATATGGAAGCCATGGGTGTGGTTTCCAACTTTGTTGGTGATGCTAGTCTACCACACTAGTGTTACTTTTACCACACCAGTACATGTCTTGAATACAGGAATGAATGCCTTGTTGGCTCTGATACCATGTTTTGTCCCTTTAATTCTTGTTACAACATTCGTCACAACTTTATGGTGCCTATTTTTGGAAATGTAGCCATCTTGGTTTTTTTTCGCCCTATTTTTGCAGTCTGCAGAGGATGTCATCCATAAAATTTACTTGCTGTGGCCTTACATGATCTTTCATGTATTTTGCTAAGTTTGTGGTATTGAAAGTATGTTCCCGTATTATATCAAGTTTTCAGTGTTTCTGGATTTAACCTTTATACTTAAATAATATATTTACAACGTAATAGAGTCACGAATCTGTATAGTTGTTTGTTTGTTTTTTGTCCACTCCACAACTGTTGATTCAGAGGCATTGCGATATTTCTATCACATTTTCCCATCTTATATTTAGCATTGAGTACACATTTCAGCCTTGGCAACTTTTCAAAACTTCAAGGGAAACTCATATCTTTATCCTAACTGCTTTCTATCTGCATTAATTAAAAAAATAGACACAATGAACACATGGAAATCACAGACTGATTAAAGGTATATTTTCCAATGTACAGAGTCAAAGCACTCCAGCTGTTTCTTATACATCCAATTCCACTTGTTTGAAACTTTCAAAGATAAGGCCACACCAATTTAACTTGTTGCTTCTCGGATTTTTTCAGAAAAATATAGGGGCGGTCGGTTGAAAAAAAATAATAAAATGAAATTTTGCAACAAGTCTGGGGTGAACATATGACTTATGAGGCTTAACATTATATAACACACAAAAAAGGTCAGTAGTCAAGTTTTCAGCTTTTCATTGCATGATTTATCCAATTAATCTCTTCCTTTAATTTGATACCACCATTCCGAATAAAGGGAATTGCTTTTATACTGAAATTATGTGTGTTGCATTTACTTATTTTTTATTACTACTATTACCATAATGTAAACCTATATCATTTTTCTTGGGACTAAACTTTTTTTTTTTCCAAATAGAAAAAAATGGGTCGGGAAATCTGAGAAGCAACAAATTAAATTGGTGTGGCCTAACGGTATGTATACTGAACTACACCCATGCAAAGTAGAGTAAAATATGTTCTTCCAAGTTGACTTTTCATATCAATACTACCAAGTAAAAGAGGATATACCAATAACTTGCTTATATAATGTTATAGTATTCATCAATCATAATCCTGGATTAATATGTTGGTAATAAAGTTCCAACACTTGCTTTAAGTATGAACATTTTGTACAATATCCACATTTTCAAAATTATGGTTTCATCATCATGGAAAAATTATCAACATACACCCACAACTGACACCAACAACACAGAAGGCCCAAATGTTGGGCAAAGCACTTGTACACTACAATCCATGTTCCCTTTTTGTGTAGTTCTTTTGATTTCTCTTAAAAAGCACCTTTCATTCTAAAAAGGCATCCAAAGGAAATGTTTTTGTCATACTTGTCTATCTATTTGTCAAACTCCCTTTGTAAATATCTACCAGTTAACTATACAATTCTGCTCTCTGGCAGTAGGATGAGACCAGTATAAGGCATTACCTATGGATACTACTACTACTATGCTGAAGTACATTTACTTAGTAGAAAAAAGAGCAACAAAATTTCACAAAACCATACCCATCCACACAATAACCATTTCCGCAAATATTGGATATAAGCAGCAATTTCAGGCCTGCATACAATTATAGCTTTTTGTAATTTTCAAAATTACCAAGCAAGTCCTTTTCATACATAGCTTACAAAGACCTGTAAAGAATCTCATTACACCAGTAAAATTATGAACTACAGAGAATTCATTATGGTCATAATATCATCCACCTTTACAAACACATATCTGGTCTAATTCACTAATACAACTGAGCATCACAAGTAATCATATTTTCACTCATTACTGTTCATTGTGTCCCTAGTATGCATTTTCATTGTTTCCTATGTTTCTCCATCACTAACTAAACATTAGTTAACTAACACCACTAACTAATGTTTGTAAAAGATAGATCTATACGACTTTTCCTATGGTTGTATAGAACTCCTATGTTTTAACAAATGAATATATAGAATCAGATACAATACCTAATGGTTACTTAACTCGTGTAACAAAGTATCAAGTAGTTTAACAACTCAAGTGTAGGATACTATAATATGAGACAGGAATGTACAGCAAGAGAAAAAAATCCTATACAGAACACCAAGCATACTGTGTCTTAAAATGTATAAGGAAGATCATTTAATGAGAATGTTTACATCTCTTTGATTATTATACATTGTAGTACCATTGATTTTATATACAAATGAATATTTCACCGACAGAATTGCAATTGCAAAAATAAAACACATGAAATTAGCTTCAACTTACATTAAAAGAAATACACAAGTAGCACAGGAAGTAGCATAATCTTCTTAACATAACTGCATGGCTAGCTATAAGACAAGATGGAGCAGTATGCCAGATCCTGGATATACAGAGCAAGCATGAAAGTAGAGAAGATACTAGTACACTCTTACCTACAATACTACACTCACAAATTACCTAGTGCTAAAATTATATTGCAGCTTACAAAAGTAAAAGGCCTCTTGTTCCTTGGTAGAGAGAATGTTTGTTATCCTTCCGTCTAGAATTGGTGATTCTCTACGTATCACCCGGACTCCAGGAAGAATAGTGACATATCAGTCACAAATGGAGATCTGTCTCAAACCAAACCAATCTTGGTGGTATAGATGGATATAATGTTATCCTAAAACTGTGCACCAAATTCCAGACAGGAGTTCAGGGATGGTTCAGCATTGAAATACACTCTTCACTCATCAACCTCCTCTACATATGTTGATGGAAAGTACCCCATCTGTAGAACAGAAAAACAAGAGAATTAAATGAAAGGTTCATCATCATCTATTCATTAAGTTTACTGCAAAATCATAGCCTATTGTTAAAATCTAACATTTCAAACATGTACTAAGAAAAACATGGTTAAAGGCTTTGCAATGCACAATGCATAAAAATTGTAAGATGCTATTCAAAGAGAGGAAAAACAAAACAAAGCTTACACTATTGTCTATAAATATTCTCAATGTTTAACAGACTGAGTGTTTTCTTTATGATAAAACCTATAGAATTTTGGTCAATGAATTAGTCCACAAATTATTGAGCTTAGTCTCCAGGGTGATTTATCATGAGTTTGTCTGTAAAACCAAGAGCACATATATTTCACTGTACCTTTCCATCTGCCCTCTGCCCCTTCCACCAGCCCTGGTCTCCTCCAGCCTTACTGAGTATGGTCACCTTCTCCCCTTCCTGTAGAGACAACTCACGCATGTCTCGCGCTGCAAACTGGTACTTGGCCATGGCAGTGCCGATGGGGTGGTACTGTCGAGACCTTCTGTTGCTTCTTGATAATGTTGGTACTGGGGGTGAGATTCCCATGGATGTTATTTTCCAGCATCTTTTACAACTATAACTTATCTTTCAAAATATGTTCACATTCAATTTGTAAGGGTTAAAGATGCACTTTTAAATCTGTATTGTCTATCTTCATTTCATTCATTACCTTTTAGCCCAACTGGGCTAATCTTAATGCTACATAGCTTCATGTAGAAACAAACATATTTTGCTGATTTAGAAAAAAAGACCAAAAAATGTATTGCTAATGCATAATACTCTCATAGAAGTGTATAATATGCTGTACTGTGAGTAATCAGTTCTATCAAAATGAAGCTGGTCTGTAGTAACCTTTATTGTGAGAAAAGGTACCATACCTGGATTGGCTGGAGGCATAGAGTTCCTGTTCTGGGGGTTCTTGTATTCCTTATATGGAGTAGCCAGAGTTATGTCTAGTCCAGGGAAGCTGCTGCCTAGTGAGTTCTTCTGGTAATACTCCACTAACTCCTGCCATAGCATGAGGAACTTGTTTAGCAAGATGCCCATGTTGCCACATAAATAAAAAATACAACACACCTTCTACATACAAATGTATTAATCAAACCATATCTTCATAGGTTGTACAAAAAGGGACCAAGTCAGAGGCATTTTGATGATTCACAGCCAACTTCTGCAGACATGCTGTCTTTAATTCAAATACAGCCATAAAACTGTGACAACAAGATGGACTTACCACAATGTTGGGAAACATCTTGGCTTCTGCAATGAAGACACAGCCGTTGTGCTCGTTGACTTTGATATGCTTGACCATCTTGTGTCTGTCATACAGAATGTTAACAGTTACAAATGACTCAGCAAATTCATATACCCTAATATGCAAAAAGTACAGACAAAGTAATACTAGCACGACATGTTATACATTTTGGTGACTTAATTGCTGACAAACAGTAATAAAAAAGTCAAGGTATTGACATGCAAATCCATGTTATAAGTTGCAAGAAAACTGCTTCTGTATCTACAGCTTTGCACAAGAATCATGTGATCATCCTTACTTGAGACTGATAGCCCACTGTCCAGGCTTGCGAGCACTTTCCCTGACCAGATACACCCCCATAGACAGACTATCCAACATCTTCTCTGCCTCTGCACGTTCCATCTGTCCTGTGTACCTTTACAGTAAAGCATTTCATGTTAGTGTACTGCATATCAAGCAATTTCAGTTGGGCAATTGTTTTTATTATATCTTTATCAGCTATTTTTGTTATACCCGTACTTTGACAAACAAGTGGTTAATCAGTAGAAATTAGATTTCTATCCACTGATGCCTTCACACATTCAAATGTCTCTGATTAAAAAATAGGTCCTCCAAACAAACAAAAACAAGACAGTAATGGTAGACCAAGCAGTAGTATCACAACAAGAACACCCTTAATTTCCTCAAATAAGCTGAGCATTACAATTTTATATTACACCAATTAAGGTACTGAGTGAACAACTTTATATTACACCAATTAAGGTACTGAGTGAAATGCGTAGCAATCTGTATAGAGCAACGAAAAATGTTCAGCCACAATGAAACCCAATTACAGACAAGCATGGATCACAGTGCTATGTTAAGTCACAAGTGTGGATGGATTGCAAACATTGAACAGATGAAATTGCACCATTTCTATTCATACCTCTGCAGAATAACACACATTTCATACAGTACCTTCTATGGGTTATGCATTGCCTTATTATCACCAGAGTGGAAGTATATAACATGCAAGGAATCTGTGCCTTCACCAAGCTTCTGCTGTTGCACCCATGTCTATGATTGCACCCCTGATCTGTTAATGTTGTACTGGCAGGAGATTTCCGTGATCAATTAGTGGTAGCAAGGAGGTTGAAAAAAGGCAGCTACTAGCCGTGCAAAGCCAGTACACCAAAGCCCACATCACCAGGTACTGTAAGACTTTGTGGCTTTACCAGGTGTATTTGTTTAAATCTGCAACTGTAACTCGTTGCACATGTGGTGCGGACTTCCTACGTTCATTCTGCTCCCCCAGGAACGCATCTTCGTAGCCTATGGATTGCCGTTTTGACGTTAACCCAGTTGACGATCGTCTTACTTGCCTTGGTTGCTAAAACAGAAAACAAGCACACACAAAACAAAACATGTTTGGCTGCCTTTACCATGAAAAGGACTGAAGTGATCTGTTTGGAGCGGCAGGGGACCCATTAGTGGCTAGCGACCGAGGTCGCCAGTTGGTGTTTCTGCTCTCTGGTTCCTCGTAACTTGGCTTGTGGCTTCTAGATATTCTCTGTCAACAAACAGTTTACATTGTTCATACAATCAGTTTTTTCAGTGTTACAATGAACAAATTACAATTTACATAACACAAAGCAACAACACACCAAAAGAACACACCACACATCAATTGTTTCACAACCTGTCATAAATAGTCATACTTATACTCAACAACTCACCAGGTCTTGAATGTCCTTGGAAATTGAGAGAAAAGTTTAACATAAATAGATGTATAGGAATAACGAATTACTCAAGGTTAGCATAAAAACTAAGACATACAGAGAGGACAGCAGACAGTACCAATATTCAAAAATCATTAAACCATTTCTTATCCAAAACACAAATAACTGCATGCCAAAAATTAGGATTCAGACAGCAATATAAATGCTTCAAAGTTGTAATGATACACATGAAAACTAAAATAAAGTCTATTTTCTTTTTAATTCAGTCATGCTATCAGATCTTTATTACCTTCAACAAAATCAATACACCAAAACAAAGAGTATTAGAGCCTGAGAGGCGAAACTGACAGGGGAGGAGTTGATAGTTTAGCGAAGAAGAGACTTTCATATCTCTATGTTACCATGTGATGTAATATGCTATGGTCATGAAGTTGTGTAGCATGGACATAACACATTCAGAAACTTGATGTGGACGAGGAGGAGGAAAATTCTTTTTCAGAGAGTCAAGGATGAATTTTGGTGATTGTTGTGACATCACAAGCTGTTGTTGCCATGAGGCAATATTGTAAAGGGATAAAGAAGAGCTGGATGCAGGAGTAAAGAAGATCCTTACATGTTCTGACACACAGTCCTTTGGGAACCAGCCTCTTTCCAAGTCCCTCAGTCTTCTTCCCTATGGGTTGATAATTACATTTGTGAGCAAGTTAGACTTATCAAGTCTGCAAGACAAATATCATTTTCCTTCCTGTTGTTCAAGACTAAAAAAGGAAGCAACAATGCCAAAAGTCTTACACCCAATCCCACAGTGATTTTTTTTTTCATTTCTGTTTAGTGCAGCCCTTCCCTCCCCATCCCTTCAAAATGAGTTGTCTAAACAATATCATTGCTTTTACATGTACCTGCTAATGCTTAAAATGATTTGTATAGAGTCATAAACATCACCATTCAAGTTTTCCTCAGATGACTATTGGCATGAGTAATGAAACAATATACATACCTCCCACCACTCGCGGTCTGTAGTGTTGGTGGTTTCTATCCTCTCCCCATCGTTAAACGTCAGAGGCTTCCTGTCCCCGATGGGGGGAGGGGGGATCCCATGGTATGCCCTGTCTGCCTGGACTATCATGTCTACATAGCAACAAGATACAGGTGTCAGCAAGGACTACCTCTAGCAATGTTGTAATTTGAACTTGAAGATATGTTACAAGTTGTAAGATCAACCAACTCTCATAATTCCACCCGATGCCCTAATACCGCCACATGCACGCTTCCAGAAAGTATTACAGTCCTTAGGACAGGACGTTAAGCTGTGGTCCACCGTTCATTGTGCCAGTCGAAAAGAGTTAGGGGAATTTTCCTGGTATAATGAACCTGTAAATACTGTACAGAGCATCTGTCCTCTCTGTCACTAACAGTAGAAGACTAGCTATTCTGTGAGATAAAACTGGATCTAGATCGCCTTCCTTTTTTTAACTAGCTTAGTTTAACGTACGTCTGTTCTCCAGCGGACTGGGTGCTGTGGGTATCCTGGGGCTGACCGGGTTCCTGGGTGGGAGTACTGGTGCTGGGGTGAGGGTCATTCTCACTTTTGTGGGAGACTGTGCATCAAAGTCCTGTATATATAGTGGAGATAACAGGTTAGAACTCACTAAAATACTGCTAAAATTCCTGTTGAGGCATATCAAAATACTTCCCATAATCATATGACTAAGATGGGCTTAAACCTAATATTGCTATCTATCCATCACACACTGAACAAGATACAATGATTATCAAAAATACACTCTTTGGTCAATAGTAGTTAGTATCCAGTATTTGATTATTCTGCTGCTGTGTTTAAATAGCATCATGCTAACACTAGGCAATCAAGTAAAAGAGTTAATGTCAAACTGCAACTTTGCTAGTCTCCTTACATGCATCATATCCACATATAGTATTGATGACATAAACATCAGAAAAGTCACTGTAGAGGGTAGGTCTGATACTCACCCTAGGCGGTGGGGGTGGTGCTGGAAAAAAGAAAAAAATTGTCAAAAGTTTATAAATCTTCCTACGTTCTTGTAATAATCTGATGCTCTGTGCATTGTATTCAGTTGTTCATTAATATAGTACAACAGTTGAATAATAACATGAGAAGCACAATGACCAAAGAAATATTTCTGAAAGTTCAAAGCTATGGGAACAATTTGAATGCCTTACCATCTGTCTTGCAGGCCTCCAAATATCCTATGCATTCTTTATGGCACATCTTGCCACAAACTGTAAAAAAAATGGAAGAGATAAGCATCTGACACAACAAAAGTTACAAGAGTCAAGGAGGATCTAACAACTATTTAGTGAAGTCTGTGTGTTTGATGTCCTCTTTAAAAATGCCACCTAAAATTCAAGTTGCCTAAAATTGAACTCACAGTCTTTGTCACTACCATGCTAAGTTTCTACATCTTATGTCACTTTCTTGTCATAGAAATCCAAGATGCTTACCTGAACAGAAATAGCCCTGATAGAAAATGCCCCGAAGCAGCTTGCTGCAGACACTGCATCTTGTGGGTTCCTTGAATGTGTACATCTCTAACTGGTGGGTGGCTCCCTTTCCCTGAGTCAGCTGCCTGGGACACAGGTTATCCCTGAAAACAAACACATTTCATCATTCTAAATATAATTTCATTCAGGATGGTAGAACATAGGATATTGGAGATTTCTTAAGAATACCTCTTAAATACCTGCTGGCAGGAAGCATAACTCCATTAAGAAGCTCTGATGAAGATGGACATGGAAACGTCAGCAGGTAAGAGGCATTCTGGTTGTGCAACAGAAATCTCCAAATATCCTACTTTCCAAGTAGACATTTTATCATTGAGTATAACTGATGTAGCATGGAGCCTTAGAAGATTTTCTTTGCTCTACCTTTAACTGTTCAGTAGTTTCTTGTAAGGAAATTTGATGACAAAAAATCATTTATAACAACACACAGGACTCTTTAAGCTGATCAAGTCATTAATGCATAATCCCTGACAACATCCATTTCTGGCCCTTCCCACTTACAGTGCCATGCTGACTGCCTCCAGCCATTTTCTCTTCAGCTCAGATGTCTTGACATAAACCGTCCAGCCACAGGCTCCTCTTTTGTCCGACATCTCCCAGTAGTGATTCCACTGTTTGCAAATAAAAAACACTCTTGAGGCTGACAAAACGTAACAATATTGCAGTAGAAATATGCCATTCTAAATATGTATGGGCAACATTAATTGAAATTTTAACATATAACATGTAGTATGATAATTCACGCATGTTGGTAACACGTTATGGAAAAAGCTTCACTATTTTCTGTATTTTATTGGAAAATAGTTGAACTTTTTCCAGAAATTTCAACATGTTGGTATGAGGCTGGCTTGTGGCAAAGCAACTTGTTGATGACAAGGGCATGAAGGTGTACAAAAAGGATAATTTGGATCAATTTTAACAACATCTTAGGGTGCACAAAACGAATGTCACACCAAACAATATGGCAATGATGTGGATGATACAAAATTAAATCTGCTGAACTGAATATCTCAATTTTGTACTCACCAACAGACCAGTGACACAAAGCCAGGCATACTAAGAAAATGTGTGACATTAAACAACATCTTTTGGGAATTGCAAATATCTGCACAAGTACTTCTGAGAGAAACAAGCATCTCCACAGAAATTCAACTGTGTCAAAAGAATATTATGCAATTCTAGGGATAACTGTAGAAAGGTAATTTGTGAACTATTTGAATAATAAAAGAATTCACAATTGAACAATATATGGATCCTCAAAAGTGTTTTCGTATTCTGTTTAATACAGAATATCTCTAGACCCAAAAGAAATAATACAGAATTAAAAGCTTCCTTCGTCCTACCCTATCCCTGGCAAAGAAGCCCTTCTCAGGTACTGCATTTCTACACTCATCTATGGTCTGATCACTGAGCTCCAGTACATCCTTCAGGCTGTACGTGTCACCCTGTAGGTAGAGAAAGGTTTTACAAGTTACAAATTTCTCTAAACTTGTATCATTTTTTAGACTTTCTTTTACTTTTTAACTTTATTTTTATCTCTTTCTGTGTAGTAACAGGAAGTTTGCAGACTATGAACTAGAACTAGACTAGTCTCTCATTCTTACCTTACTCCTTACGTTACCTAGTCCCAGCATCTGTCCTTAAATATGTGGTAACAACTCAAAATACAGAGCTTCACTATCAAACAGACATCATTACTATGCATAAGAAAACAAACACACTCAAGCAGTACAACATACAGAGGGCTTGTGGCAGGCAAATAGAAATCCTAACAGGGTAAAAAGAAATGAAGAAAGAAGAACTGCAGAAAGAGAGAAGAGACAGCAAAAGTGAGCACCTGACAGTTGGGAATGATATATTCCGACATCCTACTGGATCTCTGCAGCACATTGAAAGGTGACAGGTAGCAGCAATGATTAAACACTTAGTCTTTCAACAAGAGCACAGCTAGAAAACTACACACATTTGGTAAGGGCACACACAGGGCATTGCAAAGAACTTGCTGAATAATACAGAGAATATTTCAGAATAGCAGATGACAGCAGTAGCTAGCAAGTTATCTCCAGGCAGATCTACCGTTGGCATAAGGAGTTTAGCTGGCCACGGGCTCAGAACACTCCCTTGCCAACTAACTCCTTATGCCACGGATTGATCTGCCTGGAGATTAGTAGCAAGAAATAAATTACTATACCAATGAGTAAATACATGATAACTGACCCTAAGTGGCTTGCACAACACCATGGCTTTGTCAAACAGGAAACAGTATCTGGGGACAGAAATTACATAATGTAGATATAAGATACCACTGTTAAAGTCTGGTCTTCATTTGTGAATATGTTGTGTTTTTCCATTGACAGCTGAGGCCAGACTGGCAAAAATTACTTATATTCACTTGATTATGAGGTGTAGTTTGGTAAATGGTTGCTGTTTCACAATACTGCCAAAATATGAGTCTTGACTTCCCTTTAAATGAATGTACTTTGTTTCTCAATACAATTCTCCATCCTTTAATTACCAACAATGAGATAAATCTTCCTTTATTATGTCCTGACCTATTCTGGACATTGTTATCTCTCTGGTTCTTGAATCTCAGTTCTCCGTCTCGCAGTAGTCTGCCATAATCTGACAGGTCTTTCCCCTCGGGATAGTCTGTGATACTGGAGAGAACGAACAACAGGTAATGGTAAGTTAACTCAAACTATAGCATTCCTATAATTATTAGAAGATCAAAATATAACTGTATTTTACATTTTCACTCTTGATATTCCTTTGAACAGTTAAAAATTTTCTAAATTTTGTGTTCACCATAAAGCAGCTGAAAGATCTGACTCTCGTTACTTATCAGACAGCCATCAAATGAAGAATGATTTCACTGAATAGCAATTACGTACAATTTAACATCAAACAACTTTTTGCTTATTCAAACAAAAATATTCCTGGCGATAGCAAACCATGTCCTACATGAGATAAAAACACCACATTTCTGCTTCTTGTGGCCAAAATACAACATCAACCTATGAAACACAGAACATTTTACCAGACATAACCAAAATAAGATTCTAGGAGGTATAGTACAAGGAAACAAGTTTTCTTGTCTCACCTCTCTTGAACCTTCCTGATGGTCTCTACTGTCTCATTATCTCTCTTTACTTCATTTACATACTGTGCTAAATCCTGCAGGAGAGACATGAACATGTAAGTATGGCCAAAACTGTCAGTTTTTAGAACCTATAGTTTTTTTATACTTATTTCAGCACCAAGGACAGGAAATATCGTGATTGTTAAGCCTTTTTTCTCATAGAAGTGCAGGCCTACTCAATGTGATATGAAATACAAGTACCTTATTATGGTTATTTCTAATGACACTTGACTGTTTATGATTAGTTTTGCATGTACAGGAGTTTGGTGACTATGGACAATAAGGTGTTCTTTCATGTGTTACCTGCATAGCTGCTAGTGCTTGTTCCAGTCCTTCCTTCTCTTCCTTGGGAGCCATTGGGGTTTTCTGAATGTGCTTGATAAGTTCCTATAGAGAAAGCAACCACTCAGCTTGCATCGACCACTTCAAGGTACTTAAGAACAAATGACTAGCTAGAATGATATTTAAGCATAGTACCATCATTCAACTCTGTAATCATATCAAACTTGTAAAGGATGGATCACAAAACAGTATGGGTTCAGCACAAATGCAACCACATTTTGCTTGGCTCAACTTGATTTTAAACCCAGGCAGCAGTGTGCAACCTGAAACTTTGTAGTTGGAATACCGTTTCCCCCCACCTACGTGTATATGCTTTTGTACTTCTTTCTTGATAAGATAAAACATAAGTAGTTACATGTAATGATAAGATGTAACGGAAGAAAAGATGATGGAGAAGTAACTGATATGAAGAAAATAATAACTTTAAACTGGGGCAACCTGAAATGTTGCTGGCTCAACCTGACTTTTGACTTAAGTTGCCGCTGAAAAAAACTATTTCGAGCACTGGGGTTAAGTAGTGAAGTTTGCTATCTCCGATTGTCAGTTGAAATAAGGACTTACCCTGAGCAGAAGATGGTACTTGAGCACCCTCTGCATAGGCACACTCAGCAGGTCTCTCAGGCGGAACTTCCCCTGGTTACACGCCATTTGACATGTCTGGGTGGGAGACAGGGGGCATGTTATCACAACTCATCCTGTAAAGCTTTTAATCATCTTTTTTACCACTCCAAAACTGCAGTACATTTGTTCAATGATTTCCACTTCTAGCCTGAGTACCATCTTCCGTTATGACTGCTGGCTCAATACTTTCGCTTGCTAACTCCATGTTAAGCAAGCGAAAGTATTGAGCCAGCAGTCATAACGGAGGATGGTACTCAGGCTATTCCACTACATCGTGTACATATCATTTTGGAAACTTATAGACTGATAATCTGTCTCCTAGAAACTAGCTAGTAAAAGTAACAAACCTTGATATGAGACCAACAACAAATGGAAAATGGGTGATATAACTATCTTTTAAACTTACATTAACTACTACCTTTCCACACTTGTATATATGAAAATTATTTAAGAAACAGTTACTGTAGCATTGATGTGGTAGGTTGCACATGGAGTGATATCTAAAAGATCAAGCCTTGTACACTGTATCAGGCTATTTTTTATAGAAACATCAGTTCTTACATTCACTTGTCCTGTACAGACCTTTTGGTATGCATAAAGGTACACATAAATGCTTGGTGAAAGACTAATATTAATAAGACACACATTTATAACTAATATGTGCCACAGTGACTGTGACAGTTAATGTAGCTACCAGTATAGTTTAGACACAAGATAGCACAGTACAGCAGAATACATCACATCACAATGGCAAAATACATGTACAACAATGCAACACAACACACAGTACAACACACAAACTAAACACACTGCACCACCTGAAGGTCCTTTTAACTGCACAAAACTTGAAACAACATTTTTTAGAAATAGCTGCACAGATTTGCAGGCTCATTTTCTGTTTGTATATATGAAAGAAAACTTATGCCATATGTTTTCATGTGTGATTGTTTTTTTAAAACATTTTATTCATAAATCAATGTGTGATTGTTTGTAGGTCTGCAAGAAATAACCTAAATGCATAGAACATTTTTCTGTTTTTTGACAAGGGTTGATACAGATTTGTCATTCTACAGTGAAGGTTCTTTGTGAAGCCTTCTGCACTTGTGGACAGCAGAATAGAAGTACAATGTACTACAGAAAAGACTGTCGGCAAAAACTTGAAGTCCCAACAATGGCTGTGGTAAAAGTACACCACTTGTAGTCCTGGACACAGTTAAAAGGACAGATTGGGACTCCACAGATGAGAGCTACCTCCAGTTGTACCTGCCCAAGTCCGCGCAGCTGGGACTGGCCGCATGCCGGAGAGAACAGAGCAAGATAGCAATGTAGAACACTTCAACAACACACTTGCCATGGTTAGTCATGAGAGGGTTAGACCAAGGAACATGTGACATAAAAATCAGCTTTTAAGCATTTCAAGTCATTTTCTCTTCTATAGGCTGCTCATTTTTACAGCAGCAGGTTAAAATATAAAGAAGGTGTATTTTTTGTAGGACAGGATTTCACACAACGAAATCAGAATTCATGTCTTTCAAACACCTTTTAGGACACACACTAGGTATCCCCTGGGACAGTAAACTTAACAAACAGAAGATAATGAACATTGAGGTACATGTACATACCTTTAGTACCAAATATATGTAGTCTTTTTTTTTCAAAACTTAGTCACACTTTCAATAATGTACATCATCTAGCCTTCCAAACTGAAACAGCCTTAGATACAGGTATGCCAAACACAGTATCGGCAAGTGTGTTGCCACTAATATTGAATTATTGAGGAGAAACAACGTCAGAAGAACAAGCATGGCTGTAAGCATTTGTAAGCAAAGAGCAGGTCAGTGAGAAAAATTGAATGATCCAGCTAATCAATTCTGAAATGTATATCAAAGTTATCTCAAAGTCAAAGACACATGTCTGACAGTAGTAAAAGAAGAATAGGGGATAACATGAACAACAATTCCCTTGTACTTTCAACAAGATACTCAACAGTTTCAGTACACATAAGATGTGGTGTTGAATACATTCATTTAGACATTTACCTATACAGAAAAAGAAGACTGCACACTGCACATTCATTTAGGATTAGTTAGTATTCATGTGAAAATTGAATAGCTCAACAGCAGCTACATTAATTTTTTGTGACATGCTTAAGACAAAATGGCAAGTAGTACTAGAACGTACCGGGGATAAACTTCCCTAAATGCACTGAAAATTTGATAACTTTGCAATCTGACAACAGAACACTGTGTAAGACAAAATATTCAAATTAGAGAGTCAAAGTTTACCTCGATTTTGGTCCTGACTTCAGGCTTCCTCTGACAGAGACTGTCCACATGGTCCTGCCCATACTGCATGTCGGAGCAGTACTGCCCGTAAATCAACATCCTGTCCTTCCAGTCCAGGAAACACTTGCTGATGTTGTTTGTGTGCTGGTGCCGCGAAGCCTTCTCCAGGTCTTGTAGAAAACCCTTGTGGACATTGAACAGGTCCTGGGGAAATAATGTTATATATAGCATTCAGGTTTAGCAGAAAAAGGTGATGCTTCATGTAAAGAACGGCTCACATTCATTTTTTTCCTTGAAAGAAAAGCACTGTTTGAACAGAGAGGGTTTTCCGTCTTAGGACAAAATCTCCCTTTCAAATTGGTAAGGCCACTGGTTGAACATGTTAAAGCACATCTGTTTCGAAACCATATCAACTACTTTCAGCATTAATTCTAGGCTTGTCTTCACAGTGTCATGTTTTCTTATATCAAATGGGAACCTTGAGTCTACTTAATGTCTATGGGATTTAAACAAGTAGTCTCTTATTTCCTGACCTGTATGTTGATGAAGATGATCTGCTCATCGTCTGTAGAGATGATGTTCCTCAGAGGCAGGATAAAGTACTGGACAGAAGGAAACATTCACATCAGCATTTTAACAAGCAGACTGCAGTACTCCCTGGTAAAGCTAGATGGCACTGCAGGACAGTGTCCATAGACTCTTCTATTTTCACCATAGAATTATAAAATATATATTCTGTGCCATCAAGAATTTCTTTAAAAAATTATGCTTTTCCGCCCATCTTGCTTTGTTCCTGCAGTGTTATCTACATGGATGTCACCATTTGAATTTGGGTTCAATGACCTCAGCTGGCGTCCATCCAATTATGGGTTCAGCTCTATTCACAAAAGGCCTACAGCAAAAAAAGAACTGATTACTCTGCATTCCACATTGACTAGGGGCTTAGTCCCTCTCCTTCGTCTGTTGGTTGACGTATACCAGTAAAAAGCCCCTCAATACCGGATAATGGTATGATGTTTGTTGTGGTTTTACCTGCACAATCATGTTCAGAGCTTCAACATAGTTCTTCTCTGTGTCCAGCAGTTCTTTGACTACATAGTTCTTCTTCTCATGGACAGATAGCGACTTCTGGATGGGTTGTTGCTGTAAAGACAGAAGGAAAACTATTTGATATCATTTGGACAAGGATTTGTCAACACCCACCTGCTAAAAGTATGCTGCACTTTAATACTCCTATTCTTGTAAAAACTACAATATCTATGACATCTAAAGGGATATATTGTAAGATTTTGGCACCAAAATAATAAATGTTCTGAACTTTAAAATCTCCAGTCAGATTGACATTTGCAACTTATTTTCAATGTATCTGTGTCATTTTTTTCACATTTCTAAAATTGATCAACAATGCGGTCACCTACCAGGAAGTAAGCCAGGTACAGATTTCTGAATCGACCGTTGCTGTCGCAGATCTTCGGAGTTTAGCGGGCACTTTCAACAAACATGAAACATGACGAGAACTCACCACTCCGACAATGTCTCCATAGATGTCCTCATCTTCCACAGGAACAGTGTCATAAAGGTCATCCTCATCTGCCAGGTCACATTCACTGAGAACACAACAACAACAAGCTTCTACCACTAGAGCTTTCATTGATGTAGAGACATGCAAGAGGATAGAACTGTTATTTTGGAATTAAAGAACCATTTACAGTGTTTGAAAGCACTCTGTCATTGCACTACTTTCTACATGACGGTCATTACCATTTGCTTTCCTTCACTATATCTTAAAATAGCCGTATGCAAACAGCAGTGCCTCTATGTACGTCTGGGTATGTGAAATATAAACACTCACTTGGCCAAGTCTTCCAGGTTTCTGTAGATGTCGTCATCGTCATCCTCTTCTTCATATCTAGCATTAGCATTAGGGAATGGCCTGGAAAAGCAACAAAATTAATTGAATGTCATTTACAAAAGTTAGAAGTCCAGGTATACAACAATATTCGACATTGAAGAAGAGTGGTGGATGTCACTTGAAACGTCCTGAAGTAAATCTCCGTTTTTTTATCCAGTTGTAGAAATTGAATTGTATTTGAATTAGTTGAATATCATTTTATTCAAATTCCAATTCCTCAGATGACTCGAATATTACACAAATTACATTGTAAAACAGAGCCTACAAAACTAGAGCCACAGAATGATGTAATATCAGTGACAATTCAGTGATAATTTTGTACTCAAGTTCAGCAAAGAAAGTACCGTTTTCCTGCTTGGACAGCAAGGTGTGTGTTGGACAGCTTGGACAAGGTCTTGATAACCTGTGCAAACAGACAACAAATATTATATTGTAAATAGCACAAATGGACGAAATTAGATCAGTTTATGGCACAAAATGTAACAAGTAAGATGTACTAAAAAACAAATATACAATTCAAAATATATAACACTTTACTTCATTCTGTTTGTTTGTAGTAAGCCAAATCCAGTCATGAAGTTTTAAACAGGATGTTCATATATAAATACACATGTGCTGTACATCGACTTAATCAATGTCAAATTTACAAGAAGCAGATTTCTTTCCGAAAAGTATGCATGTTCAAACATTCCAGACATTTTGCAAAATCACCAGTACTGGAAATGAAAACTTCCTGATGCGGAACAGCTGTTTTACTGGGACCGTACCTTCAGGAAGTCTGTGACCTCGAACAGGACACGTGCATCGAACAGATCGTCAGGGCCCATCCCAAACTTGGTCCTGCAGGCACCCAGAAATGTGTTGATGTTCTTCTGACAAAGGAACTGTTGTCGGAAAAACAGAACAACAATGTTAGACTTTTGTTGGTGTGACAAAAGCATTTCCACACAATTCTACTTAACCACTCATTTCTCATAGCTACAAGTGTCTTGTAATATCTTTGCTCTCCTTTGAAATAAAACCTGACTTTTAGAGCTGCTACCTGGTTATTGATATATCCTCATTACTAGTATACACTTCTGCACAATAATAGTGTAAGCACTTATTTTTACAGGTTACATTTACAAGAGAATTTGCTCAAGCACAGGTGTGAGAACGCAGGTGCATTTAGTTACTACAATGGGATCTTATTGTTTGGCAAATTGAAGTTGATTGCTTGGCACTGAAATGTCTAACAGCACACCGTCCTACTGCCGAGTGATAGATGCATGATAAACTCATAGCATGCATCTTTCAGTCCTGAATGACAGCGATTCTACCATGGAAGGTCAAGAGTTTAAATCCCAGCCTGTTGTTCCTTATCTGACTTGACTAGCACAAAACTGAGCTCTCAGAATCATGTTTGTTGCTCTCAAGGAAACTCTACTCCAAAGTAAACTCTCATGTAGATTTTATCAGTCACAGTTAATACCAGCCATGACCCTAGCTCTAGCTAATCCTACTGGCCATAGAAAGTTATCTCAACTCCCAGTTCCAGGAACCAAGTCTGGATTCTTCTTCACTATGACTGTTCAAAATAATTTCCTTCTAGAAGTTCTACATCTGCTTTACTTCAGACAAAAATGTCTGAACAGGACTAAAAGATTAGCAGATGGACAGCATGACAGAGAACAGATCCTGGACACAGTAACTCAATACTTCACTTTCATGGAAATACCACAGTTCTTCTGAGAAGATTGTGAGGTAATCTTCCGCATGTACCAGTAGTACAGGTGTCATATTTGTATGTAACCAAAATGACATTTAGTTAGGGCCCAGTTAATTGATTTATATACATTTTGTGATCATTGACTCATGAAAAGGTTGCAAACTCAGGGCATGTATGGGGCTGTTGTGCATATGTTACTGTGATATTAAGTCCTGCAAATTTCATCTGTCTTGTTTAGTTTGGTTTATTGGGATCTCCATTAGCAATACATCACTACTCTTCCTAAATCTCCTAAAGTCCAGATTAAAATAATGTCTTGTTACATAAAAGGCTGTCTCATAATAAGACTCATATCCTTGGTGAAGGTAGGTTCTGTCTTAGCTTGCTCTAAAATTCTGCACTTCTAGTATCAAAACTGTGTGACAACCTGCCAGTACGAAGAATACGACTGTGCCATAACCTCGGGTGACAGAACTGTCAAGTTGAATTAATACATTTTAAGCTGAAGAAAAGTCCATTCCAGCTACAATCTCTTAACTTAAAGTTGAACTAACATTACATGTAACTCACCAGATATCCTATACTCATTGAAATCATGTTTGAATATTTCTATAGAAATTCCAGTGATGTTAGTTCCATTACTTATCCTTCACACTACTGGCACTAAGCATATGTTTCCTCACCTCACTCATGACTAAACAGTTATCAACACTTATCATGTTATCACTAAGTTATAAATAAAACCTTATGGCTGGAGACCACTGATAAGAGTGTTCATAAGAAGATTTGTCAAGCTATTGTATCACCTTGGAAACGCCAAATCTTATCCTATTGAACTCAGTACAATATTTACTTTTCTCAACACATTTCCAATCTAGTTCAAGTTCCAACCTTAATGGGGTTGACTCTTAACTTAATCTATTCATTTTCATAACTTATGACAAAGAGCAAATCAATTTTAGTCCCTTATAACTTTCAACTTAAATGTTCAGAATATATTTTCATCATGATTATGATATATATATAAAAAAAAAACTTTTTAAAAACTTAAATAGCTATGGAAAAAATTTCAGGTAAATATAAAATGAATTCTTGAACTGATAACATAATAAGTACTATCTAATATCTATATAATAGACAATGTTAATGTCTATGTTGGGCCGCAGCACTAAGTTCTAACCCTGGATAAGACTGACAATACCTGAGGTATCATTGTACCGTATATTCTCGAATAAAGTACGCACTTTTTTAACTTTTCAAAATTGAAAAGGTGCTACAAGTTGTTGCCAAAGTTGGAGTGCGTACTTTATTTGAGGTCACTGCACAGAGAAATGGTAAAAAAAGCCTAAAATAAAGCAAGGTGGAGCTACACTTCTAGTAATTTTTCAAAACATGCACATTGTTGTTGTCTTGTAGTTGTCTAAACATGAAACAAAGAAATTGTCTAAACATGATTTACATAAGATTGGCATTTGCATACAATCCTTTTGAGTTAGTGACTTTGACTTGTACAACTGGTTTTTCCTGATTTCTTCTACCAGTTCACAGTGATTTTTATAATTGCAGTAGGCAATTCTCCAGGTTATCTTATGCAAAATAACCGGGGGAAAACATCATAAATTTGAATTTATCCAGTTAAAGGTCTGTTCAAAATTGGTGGAGAAGGGGTGCGTACTTTATTTGAGTTTTTCCATTTTACCTTTCAGTCCCAAAGATCTGTCTAAGACTTGTCCAAAATCAGGGGTGCGTACTTTAATCGGGGTGCATACTTTATTCGAGAATATACGGTATGTACTTATCTGTCACTTATCAACAAGGACCAATAGAAGTGCTTCTCCAGTCATTGGTTGCAAAATATAGTAACATGTAAGATGCTAGTTCAAAGTCCACCCGAAATGAGATCTGAGTATAGAATACTGAATATTTTCACTTTTTTACAATGTTTTCAAGTTTGTACTTACTCTAAACTTGTCAAGCCAAGACATTATAATCTGTCTTTCATTGCGTTTTTCCGTTGTTTCTATCGCAACTCTTGATTGCCACAAAATTTCAGTGCCATGACCTTTAATATTTATGGCTCATTCACAGTAGTTATTGGCCATTTTCTTTCCATTCCATTGCCTCAATGACTACCTACTTTCACAAACTGCATCATAGACCATTCCATCAGTCCATTACTGCAGCTCCATTGAATATGATTACACTGCAGATAATGGTACATCAGTTATGGTGTGAGCACATTAGTCAACTATGATCCTTGGCCATGAAAGCACATTACAAAACCTTTACTGCAATTTAGGTAATTGCTATTGCCTTCATCTTTTCACCTTGACAAGGGTCATTGACTGCTCGTCATTATAGTTCGTGTCTACTACATGTACATACATGTTGATTGTATATACCTTTCACGTATTCCACTTTTCATCTACTTTTGTGGAATATCATGCTGTTTCCACTTGACAATTTTCTTTTGTTTTAAATTTTAAAAATGCTCTTTGAAACAATACACAAAACCATCCAGCTACCCAAATGTAGCCTTTAATAACTTAAACGTTTGTACTGAATGAAAGGCAATAAATAACGCTCCAGAAAATGTCTTAAATTGATCTACCACCCACATCACACAAAAATTATAAATTGTACCAAGTCAGCGTGAATGTGACTGTACATGTATGGTACATGCTTCTGCCCCAGGGTCAACATCATCTGGTTAAGAGTCTCCAACTGTCAAACATCACGAATCTAACAATTAAGTAGGCTTTTGTCTGTGTCTGGCCACACCTGGGGGAGTTACATAATCCTGTTCTTCTAGTCATAGAGAGATTTTTATGTCATTAGCTGATGATGGATAATGTAATATTAAACAGATTTATTTTTGAAATTATTCTATGAATGATTTATACATGCTTAAAACAACACAATCAAAAATGGCACACACAAACTAACCCATATTGCGTTGCAACCCTTTCCAGATAACATCATATGCCACAATCAATTGTCTGACAGATATTGGGAAAATGTCCAATAAATTTGGCTTTGGGTTGCCCTACTTTCTGAGTTCCTGTAGTCAGTTAGTCGATGCTCTACACATTTTTAGCAAGCCCTGTTTAGGCTCAAGGCAAAGGAAGGCCTGTACCATCACTGGCAGTATGCCAACGTGTGAAAATTTTTTATTCATGTTGGGTGCAAGTTGTGTTGGGTGGTGACAAGTCCTTGGCTGCTAATGCCTTTGTTCTTTTGTTTGGTGATAAATAGTAGTTATTGGGTGCTAATACTTCACACACAGGCGTGAGATAAATCAATAGCAATAGGGTCAATACCTCATGTACTTGTGATAACAGGATTAGAATATATATACCAGACTGAGTACAATTTTTTTTTTAGAAAACCGCTATATGATATTCCCAAGACTGCATCCACATCATCTAATTTTGCCAAAATATTCTCACCATACAAGTTTGTACAGGGCCTCCTGAATAAACAATTGAACCTGTCAACAAGACATTCTTTTCCAGAATTACTGTCCTGGGAAACCTCATGTTTATACACAAGCTGATCATTTACATGATAACACCCATTTGTGGCCACATGAGGTACCTCCATTAGTATACTTTTCAGTCTACTGACAGATTTCACTTTCATGTAAATACCCTACAAACACAATGAAATTGTCTTGAATGAAGAAAAGAATGGTCTTTTGAAATTTCATGGTACGGTCTGTAGTGTATGTTTGTGAAAAAGGCCATCAAAAATATGAGAGAGCAATTCGAAAACACCTTCAACCACTATAAACATATATTTTGTACCTGTGACCACATTCTTTGATACATCAAAAATCCATGTCATTTTTTTTTTCATTTCAGATATCATTCTGCAACAATATTATTACACGTAGTCAAGAAGTGAAAAAAAAAGTTGGTTGAAGAATAATCTTTCCACCAATTGTTTCCAAAACCGTGGGGACATCACGTAGCTATGACGTAAGTTATCTAGTACTTTTGACAGGGGAGGTACTATTCTAGTTCTGAGCTCTGTAGTTAGATAACAATCTCATTCTGCTGATGTGTGACCAGGATGAGTGGTAAACTGACCCATTTTCTTACTGCAGGTTTCCTGAACATATCCGATCTGCCATGGAGGCTTTGGTCCAGAACATCCTCAAACATGGAGATTGACTTGAGTGGATTAAACTAAAACTATGTAATTACTTTACATCTGATGACAAGCTGTTTTTCATTGGTATAGCTCCCTCAAATGCATAATGCTCATCTTCCAATACGTTCCAGTTCCATGTTGAACATAAGAGTTCTTCAATTGCAAAATGTTTTCCAGCTGGTGTACCAACCACTGACAGTATGTAAAGATGCCCTAATTCTGCCTACACAAGGAGAAACAAAACTGCTGACAGTTCCGTACAGTGTTTTGAGAACTCTGATTAAGGTTATAGGCTGGGTTGTATAACTTGTAAGCTGGTGTGGACTAGTTGATAACCAATTGCTGTGTCTAATGTTATCGTTTGGTGTCATAATGACTTTCAGCTATCCAGAAAAAACAGTGCTTCATCATTAGCATAATATTTTTGAAGAGAATATACCAACATAATTTTGATATAACCATACATTGTAACGTGTACTGAGTACATCCTTCTTTCTGCACATTATCTCAAACCTCCCCTCTTCACATTCCTCATATCTATATAAGACTTTAAAATATTTTATTTGAGGAATATATGCACATTAAGCAGGAAGAGATGGGGGTTAACTCTGTATAGAATTATGAGTGTCGAGGCAGGTTCAAAAGAAAGCACTACAACTCGCTTACAAACTTGAACTCAGCAGAATTCAGAAAGACACTAGTCAGTATTTCTGCATGTAAACACCCTAGAGATTCTTATCATCATGTGAAGTTGGACGGAACTCTCTTACGCCCGGGGGCACAGTTTAACATCCAGCGATTGTTTCTATAACTTGGCACTATAACTAAGAGCAGGTAATGTCATTAGAGTGGAAGCAGTTGCGAAACTGTGACCAGGAAATGCGGTACAGAAATCTGGAGTTGTTGTGCAGGGTGTTTACCTGGGACATCTGAGGCCGAAGGTTGATCTGTCTCAGGTCCACAGAGCCCGGCTTCAGGTTGTTGAGGAGCTGGCACAGCAACACTCCGTCCCTCAGGGTCTGGGCCAGGTCGAAGACTTGTGCTTCTGGCCATGTGGCGCGATGTGTCGGGGCTAAAACCCCGCACTCTATGAGCCACTGTACACACTGCCTCCATTCCTCCATTTTGGATCTGCACGGAGTCGCTCGCTTCCTGCGCAAATGGCCCAGGACCATGTATATCCAGACGACTCCATTGATAACTCCATGGAGGGATGATAGTGTTGAAATTTTTTAACACATAAATCCCACATAAGAGATTCTTACAATAGTTTCAATAAAGTAAACATATTTTTAGCTGATTTTTATTTCAAAAATTCCTTGACATATGCAAATGTGTATAATATGAGCAATTATGAATATTCGTATCCCCCTTTCAAGTCAGTAGTGAGCCCCAAATGTCACCATTCACGTTCAGGGTTTTGTCAGAGATCGCGGAAGTTGGCCCTTAAAACTCCAATGCTGCTAATTTTTGCCATTTCCGAGGCTTTATTGTATGTTGAACATTAAAATCATCCGTTTTATGATGCGAATTTTGTCCTATGATGAATGGATAGTCCGTAAAACTGGACAGAAGATGCTGAAATACGGACCGCCCCTCCACTTCCGTTTGAGCAGGTCAAAGTGCAACCTGTCGTTTCCGCCACAACAGAACCAAAACATGTCTGTAGTGGAGAACCGTTTGTTGAAATAACCGGGTAAGAATGTGGATATGTTTGAAACTTTGCGTCCAGAGATTGACAGTGTGACTGCAGATCACTGTGCTATGTTTTTGAGTCGAGGTAAGCTATCAGTTTTGCTACTTCAGCTTTGTGAATGATTTTAGAGTAACGTTAACCTTATCACCGGTCAACTTTGCGATGTGAGAAGGGTTAACATAAAATGATTTCCCTCTAACATATCTACTTAGTACATGTACTTTGTTTTTAGATACACATGGACCCAACCCCAACGTACTTTGGCCACATGTTACTTTTAATGTTCAGATTCTCTAGACTACTGATTGAGTGCAGGAAAGATATCCCTAAATTATATTATACTAACCGTTAACGTTATAACAAATCTAACGTTAGGTGAAGTCTAAGAAATTAACCAAACCCTTCCCCAACCGAGCCCTGCCCAACATCAGTGGTATAACATAAAATCAAGTCAGTGTGGCTGTAACCTTACATATTGGTTTGGCTGGCATGCACTAATTTAGAATTATAGATTCATCTTTGGCAAACCTTGAACTTTAAATATTCATGACAATTCTGCAACAAGATATATGTCCAAGTCTCCAAGGGCTGGAGATCTCTTTGACATTCATTCTAGTTGATGATCAATGTTTCTATTAAAGTATTTGTGATATTTTCACAGGTGAAGACATTGCACAAGTCTGGCAGTGCCATGGACACTCTGACAGATGGCTTACTTCACATGAGAGATTAGAAGATGGGCAGGCACGTTCCTGACGTCACTAATAACCACAGAAACTGGTTTGATGCTGTTGGAATGTAACAGTGCCTTTAGCTTTATCAGTGAAAGTCACGGCTAAGAATATCAACCAGCAAAAGTGACTAGTACGAGTCTTGTTGGAGGAGTTATGCTTCCATGAATAGGAGGAAGACTGCACCAGCCATCCCCAGTTCTATCCGCCGTCGTTACCAAGACACCAGCCTGCAGATATGGCAGGAGCAGCAAAACCTAGTCCTGCCCAGAACTTACCTGGAGAGATCTCACACAGCCAGGTACAACGCGTACGGGAACACCCAGACTGTCATCGTGAAGGATGCGAAGAATGTGCTGAAAACGGATGCAAAGTCCGAGACTGTTCGGTCAGCACTGTGCGTGGTGATGTGAGGACTAGTACTACTAGTACTGTACAACCAATTCAGGGATATTAAAAGAAATGGTATATTTTCATCATTACAGTTTCCAATGAATGGTGAGATATTATTGTAACCTTCCAATGTGCAGCTATTTCACAGCTCGTTTATAAGATATGTTGCATTTTGTATTAAAAAAAATCGTATAATTCCTAGATCAAAGCTCTTTGTATGTGAATATACACAAGTAAGTCTTTTATGTATCTACCCTATGTTTGGTGACCATTGGTCATTTTCCTCAGGGAAATACTGACTGGTTCTACTTTGCACTGCAGCTAGTCCTTGAATTTGGTCTAAAACATGAGTGAATCTGTATACCCCTAGGCCTCACCACACTGTTCAACAGAGTTCATTGACTAGAGTTAATAGGCTGTTAAAAACAAAGTTGCCATATTTCCAATTATCACAAGAAAGCTGTTCCATGCTGGAATTAATAAAAACTTTGTTTCTTGTGAGACTTTACTACCACCTGTCATTTTTGCAAAATCTTTTTGACACCTGATTTGACTTGATATGTGTGTGTGTATAATATGCATGTGTGCTCCAGCAAATGTTTTTAATGTACATGTACTATACTATGTACGTACTGAGTTATGCTGTCAGAACAAGGTTTACTGCATGCATAGATGCCGTTACATAAGTTGCATGAATCTCAACTCTATCTCAGGATGCTCCACAAGGATCAGCTTTTTGTTGAAGAATTTACAAAGGCAAACAAAAATTAGGAGTCATAGAAGCTTCTTGTTATGACCAGTCACCTAAAATTTAAACAACACAATTGCAGAGCCTAATAACTCCATCACTTAAAGGTAGTAATATCAACAAACTTGTGAGGATCATGGCACAATAATGTCAACAAACAGAGGAACAAAAAAAACAGTGAAATACTTTTATTCTTTCCCTCTATTAAATAGAGATCAATCAGCTGTTTGACATAGTGTTATCTTATGGTACACAAGGTACAGATTAACATCATGTGTACACAGTATGTACAGTCTTAGGGAAGCTACAGTCGTCTTCTACAGGACTTTGGCATCATTGGTTTTATAAATACAACTGGCAGCCGGTACGTCACTGGATAAATAACTACAACAACAAGGCTCCCACACACGCACAATCAGTACTGACCACGACAACATCACAGTCTCTGGTAGGATATACAGGTCATTATATACATGACTCGGGTATTCACACTAATTCAGTGGCTGCTTATGCACAGGCAGGGTATCACAGAGATATTAATTACAAGAGCCTTCTAGGACTATACTAGGAGATACAAGACTTTTGTAGCATACCAATTACAATTTGAGTTGTTACAACACTAAAAAACATTAAGTGGGAATGTAGCAAACATATGAGTGGTGTTAGACATATTGTGACAGAGTTATCTAAATTAGATCATGGTTTTACATAATGTCTGGCTCAAAATGTACATGCCGGATAGCTTGACTTAAGCTAGCTGGTGCTGTGGCAGTGTGTTTACAGCAATGTGTTCACACTGGTAAGAGTGTTTACTTGAGAGTAAAACATGCTTACTGATGTGTTATTGTTTCATGTTTGTCTGAATTGGTGGGGACTACCAGCTGTCTCAGCTATTAAACAATGATCCAGCATGACAGTTTGTCCTAAACCTGTATCTCTTTCACAGGGCAGTGTGCTATGAGGAATTAGAAAAGTTAGAATTTCTTACAAAGATTCCACAAGACAGGAATAAACATGAGGAACAGTAAACCTGGCAGTACAAAAACAGAAGACTATCAGTATACAGTAAGGAAATACTATAATTATTGCATTCTGTAGTGCACACAAAATGGTAATACAATAGACTGAGAGGACTGAGTATAAAGTAAAGTCTCAAATGTAAATTAAGTGCTACAACAACCACCACTTTAGATTCGGCACAAGTTATGAACAACTGTGCTACCGGTATATGAGATGACTGCATAATATTCACACATCTATTACTGTAAAACAAAATGTCAATTTTTTCTATCATTTTATCTGGGTACATTTCAGCAGCAGCATTAACAACATCAGTGTGTGGGAAATCAGTATAATATATTCTGTATCCAAACATCAGGTAGTTACAAGTTAGTCTCAAATTCAGAATGACTTTAGCAACATCCCTTCCTTTGGTTCGTTCTATGTTTCAACCCTCCAAAGTCGTGCTTTGACCAACCCTAAAAGCCATTCAATGAATGAGGTTAAAATTACACATGCATTTTATGATTCTCAACAGTTACTTAAGCGTGTACATGTACCATATGGAATTTATAGAGCTAAATAAAGTAACAAAGAAAAAGCAGAAATTTGAGGGAGAATCAAACAGGAAGCTAAATGAATTAACAACAAAGTTGATTGTGTCTTAAGATGTGTGCCTCAACCTCTGTATGATACAAGAGTTGCTGTAACAACGTATTGTCTTCCTTGTGTACATTTAGTCATAGTAAAAATTCTGCTGATGAGGCATATTCTTTATAACTCTAGTGTGCCAGACAACTTTATAATGCAATATTCTACACATCATCATTAATGCAGCCACATAGAAATTACTGCAGTAGTGTTATATATAATATACTTGTGCTCAACATAGAAAAAATCTGGTGAGGGACAATCACATGGGGACATGACAAAGAAAGGTGTTCAGAGACATATAAGGATGAAGTCTTATCTTTAAATAAATCTTCACAAGAAAATTAGACCACATACATACATATGATGATCATTTCATCAAACAATTACGCACAGTGATAGTTCTTACATGTACATTCTGGTAGAAGCATTGAAAAAAAATCTAGTTTACTACAGGGTGCCCTGAAGATCCTACTCCTGGCAGTGGTCAGTCTTCTCATGCCCAGGCAAGAAAGGTGTCCCGCTCTAGTCAAAATACTTCATTTATAACTCTAAATATACTTGGTTAGACTTGAAAACATATTTAGGCAGAGAAGTGGTGGATGACAACAACATTAGACGCCTGCAACCAAGGTGTGATTTGTTGTGCATGTTGGGAAAGTGTTGCATGGAACTTTGAGCAGGACTCTTGCAGTTAGACAGCAATGAAGCCACACCAGACACGGAGGTGCATCTTTCTATATCATCTCCAGCACCTGTTGATGGTAAAAGGCATACTCAGAAATGTCATTTAAACAAACAAAAAACAGCAAATGACAGCAAATGACAAAAGGACACTTATACTTTAAGTTTTTAAATTCAAAAAGAAAAAGACACAAAATGGTCAGATTTTTCAGATAGCATCCATTATCTTTCAACAGTGACACTTAAAGGCACACAAAAGATACTTACTTTGATTGTACCCTGACTATTGGCAGCAACGACAACATTAGAATTCTGAAATTGAAAAATGAAATAGTGTTGGCAAAAGCCTGCAAAGAAAAAATTATGAAAATATCAACACTGACAATTTTGATGAAAACAAAACATTTTCATGAGATAGTGAGAACTTTTTGTATGCATGATTCGAAAAACTCAGTACTAGTTAACAGTACAATTAAGCTATCTAAAGACCAAACCTACCCCTTTGAAGCACACAGCACTGACAAATTCATTGGCATCTTCTTCCTTCTTCTCTTTGTCCTGATAAGAAAACAAGGACAACATTAAGAACTGCTTTATATCTATTCAACATGCACATTTCTTAATACTAGTTAAAACCTCTTATTAAAATCCAAAACACTGGCGAGCTTGAAAGTTGGCACAAATTGAAAACAATTTAAGACTGAAAGAAGCAATTAGGTCCTCACCAACACACTTCTGACAGTGTCAAATTTGAAGGTGATGAGTTGTTTGGACAAGCCTTTGTAGTACACATATAAGGAGTTGTTCTCACTCCCTGTAAGAAATAACAAACAGGCAGTTTGTTACACAGTATTGCTACATAGTGCACTCATGTGCAACTTAGTGATGCCACCTAGTGGTCTGTAACAGCACTGCACACCACCAACACTGTAACATATCTTGTCAACTTTCACCAGTAATTCTCTGTTGAGTATTGAACTTAATGTACAAAGCCCCTAATTAACTTAAGCCTGAAGTACCTATCTATCTTCCTTAAGCTACTAGAGTACAACTGCACAATTATTATGATAACCAGACATGCACTTGTCAAAAAAAATTCAACTGCAAATGATCAACCACACTAAAACTGATGAAGCCGTGTCATTGTATATTCATATCACACACAAATTAAGCTGAACTACTGGAATATGTCAGGAAATCTCAGTCCCTAGTGAATGAAGTGACTTAGAGGTCTCGTACTAACCACATGCAACATAGTCCCCGTTGGATGCCAGGCCGACAAAGTTCTTCTCGTTAATGTGTCCCTGGAAGGTGCGTGTGCAGTGGGACTGGCTGACGTGCCACAGCTTTAACTGGCTGTCCGTGGAGCTGCAGGGGAGACCATGTTACACAAACATGTGTCACACACAGTAATAAGCAGTGTTTCATGATGGTTATCAACAGCTTTTCTAGACCAAGGGTTCCAAACATGACCCAAGCATCACCATTTACTAGATAGCACAACATGTTTTATACAGCGATAATAAAAATTCAGTGTCTACAAATGAAGAGTTAGTGATCATCTAATCCTTCTTTTTTCAATGAGAATATAGTAACCAATACCAAGCTGGAGGACTTGGAGTGCTAGGGGCTAAGTCATCTCAAGTAAAACTGAGAAGATCTGGTAACTCCATGAAGGTTTGACATCCAGACAATGAGATACTTAATACAAAAAATACTCAAGCAACTGGATAAGTTTTTAGTTAATATTCAGACATTTGACAGGTTACTATTATTGGAACTTGTACATTAAGACATGCTACATCAAGACCCATCTCAAATAGAGTAAAACTTACGCAGAAACAATTTCTTGTGAGTTGACAAACTTGGCATATGACACAGCCTTCCGATGTCCCTTCAGCACGTTCAGGGCTTGCCTGGTGTTCCTCAGGTCATAGTAATGCACACAGTGATCTGCAAACAAGCAGGAACATATACAAATTCTGAGCATTTTACCACATAGTCATGACTTATTCATCATCATCGCATAGCCTGTCTCTAAAGGAGCTCAACTTCAGATACAATGTTAAAGAATGAAGTATTTACCAATATGTTCAATGTGTATCATTTGTGGGTCTCAAGAACACATCCTGGGATGGAATTTTGCTTGTTGGGACGGACAAAAATTTCAGTCTGTCGATCCTCAAAATCTGATCAAACTTCCTGATATGAAACTGAGGAAGATGTATTTTCATAAGCTTAAAATTACAGATTTCACATAAAAAAATCAACAACATGGATGACAGCGAGTGGGTTAGAAAAACAACCTTAAGCTGGTAACAGCCCTGGGTCAACATACTTATTGTTCAACACAGAACTGCGAGTGATAGATGTTTCAAAACATTGTCCTTATAACCATTCTACCCCCACAGTCATTCTCACCTGCAGACCCAAAGGCTATGTGGAACCTGCTGTTGGGGTTGAACTTGACGCAGCACACGTTAGCCTTGGCCTCCAGACACGCCACAGAGTGCTCCATGTTGGTCGCCCAGAGTTTCACTACAATAGAAGGAACCAAGCCATTACATACACTGTCACTTCACTCCAATGTGGACTGGAAGTAAACTGTGTGAAGCATTATTATCAAAAGCCATTATGTGTAGGAAAGAAATACGTGTACAAGGAAATTTTCAACCATCACTTAAGTGGTCTTAAGTTCAATTAGCAACCAGAATCAAGTATCCTTTATTTACAAAAGTACCAGCCTCATTTGATTTCAGATTTTAGTAATATGATGGGTACTTTTGAGAAGTACTTTCTATTGGTAAAAGTGTATTGAACAGCTCTCAAGCCTAAGTATTCATGCTATTCCACTCTAGGGTTTAGAAACCTCATTCAGGTCATCAGCAGATGGGCCTTTAGACAGACGGGATTGGTAAAATGGCAGAAAGTCAAACAGTCAATCTCACCTTTGGCATCGTCAGACCCTGATGCCAGGAGTTTGGGGTCCACATGGTTGAAGTCTACACTCCAGCATCTCTTCTCATGTTCCTACAACAAGGGTGTCATACACAATCAAAATCTCAACTATCCACAATTTTTTGGTAGTATTACAGAAAGAATTCAAGACAACAGAATACATAAACATTCCCAAACTCAGCCGCTGCAGTATCACCAATTAAAACATACAGCAAGAGGTACAAAAAGAATTGAGCTGATCTTACCTGAAACATTCTACTTTTTGTTGCATTGAAGGCATCCCACAGGGTGACAGTACCTTCATAGTCGCTACTGGCCAACATGCCTTTGTGGTAGGAGCTCCAACATACACAACTGGAACAAAATCATTGTGGAAGCTTTAGAGTCAGTCTTCTAGCCTAAATACTGCGTGTAACCTGCCACCACCAGTTACAGTTATACCATACTACAACAATATACCATGTTGGTAATGTATGATAAATATACCATGATTACTTCCAGAATGTACCTTAATAAACAGAAAAGTACAAGAATCCCACAAACCTGATTTTGGAGTTACATGCCATTTCACTGCAGGGGTAGTGTATGTCCACTGCATCCCGTATTACCGTCCCATATTCAAACACCTAGTGGGACAAGGGGTACTGTGTGTCATCACTTTGGGATATTACTTCAAATTCAAAAATCTTACATTCCACATCATTTGCTATCTGACTGTTTGCAAGATCTTTAAAATGTTTTCCCTACTCAAAGCTTCAACACTCTGTTCAGGAACATATCAACATATTTACACACAAACATTACGTTACAAGTTTTCTTAGCCCTCATGTAATAAAAAAAAATGGCTGCTGGCTCAGTATCATGTTGTCAGCTTCAGTTCAACTTGTCCTTACCTTTATTTTCTTGGTAACCCCCGCTATTGCAAAATATTCATTGTCCCTATCAAATTCAATGCTGAAACAAAAGAAACCCATGTTAATCAACTGATCTTCGAATCTTCAACCTCACAGATATGTGTTTTTAATGTATCAATGTCATGATTCAGTTGGCCTCGCTTTTTTTTCTCTTCTTGAGTGGGGAAGGCTGCACTTTTTTCTCTCCTTCTACACAGTACCAAAAACAGTTTACTCATGGCTATACTCTCTATGTTGTCCTCTGTGAGTGTAGATCATAACATGTAGGATATTCTAACATAGGTTGAGTACTTGACTGTATTTTAGTGTATAATCTTTAAAAAGGATGGTTGTTTTGACTGACAGACCCATTTTTGAGATCTAACAGAAAGACAAAAAATCCAGGGGAGGGGGATACATACAGGTAACCAGACTGGACAAAAAGGTTTCTACCATGAAAATAAGCATATACCTGGAGACCACGTCCTGTTGTGAGCTTGAAAACAGGTTATTTCTAGCATGAGTGTTGGATGGTAAGTTATTTATGCACAAAATGGGTTGCAACTGTCCTAACATATTTCAGGAGCAGCCCTTCCAAGACAGGGTATGTATATAATTACTAAGTTGTAGTTCATCTCTTCCCTCAAAGCTGTTCACATCACACATACAGGGCTCAAAATAGTCTTTTTTTCTGCACAACTGCATTGGTGCGGTGTAACAGTCAAAATTTCCTGGCCATTCTACCTACGCCTGCACCTACATTTCCCTACTATATTTCCTATATTTCATAGTACACAAAAATCAGTACAGTTATAGACACACAAAAAAATATTTCCAGACTCAATCAATACATGAACCAGTGTAGGTAAGGTACAGGCAGACATCAGAAATACCTGCATAACTCCAATGTCTACCTAGTACATATTCAGGTGTTATTTCGAACCCTGCAGGTATGAATACACATCATAAGAGGGAAACATGAAATTCCAGTGCCTCCTAATCCCATGCACAGACATTTTGTCATCATATAAAATATATGAAAGAATATAAATTGTATGAAGCAAAAAATCCTAAAACTGAACAAATGATAATAATCACATATGGTCTAATTATTTTGTTTATCAAACATAGAAAAACGTTCAAGACCATTTTGTTGAAGAACTCAACAGTACTTTGTAGATGAAGATAAAGCATGTTGTAAGATGGCATGATGAATACCTTGAGACTATACTGGATCCGTTGTAGATATCGCTGGCATAACTGAGGGTGGCCAGTGGTCTGAAGCCGCTGTACTTGGTGAACTTGGTCAGGCTGTCTGTAAACTCACAAAGACTGTCTGTAGAGTGGGTCTCAGCTTTGGGGATGAACAACAACATGTTTTACTAGACTTATAGTGAGCAAGGTACTTTAAAACATAGCCCTTATATAGATTAGAACAGTAGGCAACCTAAAAGTAGCATCATTCCTGTACAAATTCAATGAGAATCAAATGTAATTCCGAGACACTTCTTATACACAAATGTTACAGACTGGAAGCTTGAGCAACTACCCATCTTACCCTTCAGCAAGACTATACGTTTGCAATGTTTTTGACAAAGTAAGCTATGATAACCCATCTGGAGACTATTTCCTGCCTTTGTAGCTTTCTGACTCACTTTCCAAACTCTTCTATCTTTGATACAACATAGAATGCAGTCTTTAATTCTGGTTATAACCTATGGACTTTACCTCACTAAGGGTTGGAAACAAGTTAAAGATAGCATTGTCCTGTCGCAAAAATCAATGAGACCGAAAATATAATTCCTAGATCTGCTACAGACTGCAAGCATCATTTGAAAACAACCTGTCTCACCCTCCTGAAAGACTTCTGATATTTTTGACAACAACACTATGTCACTGTCCAGAGAATTATAACAAGCTGTCTGGAGACCTATCTCATGCAATAGAAGCTTACTCCATCAAGAGCAGGTGGGATTATATCTGACTTACTTTGTCCAAACTCTTTTAATCTGATGCTGAAGTAGCACTTCTCCAGGTCATCAAAGTGCTGGTCCAGTCTAGTCCTCCTACTGGCCAGGGTGGAGTTTAACCAATGATATCTGCTGACCTGAGGGTGAGTAACATAACATTATGTCAAACTTTTGATATCTAGCTCATTCATAAAACAACATTTTCCATGGCTATCATCATCTTACCAAATTCAAGTGACCGAAAGATACCAATTATTTTAGACACAGGTACATAACGTATGGCGACCACTGCTTTTAGTTTAACAACAAACTCAGCCCAGCCTTACATTTTTGCTGACATTGAAGCCTTCTGAGGGACTGTCTGTTCTCCCTTCTGTCTTGACAGGGACTAAGCTTGAGCTGGATGTGTCAGAGCTGTGAAAGAAATACATTGTAGATGCAGTCTATTTAACACAATGATAGCAAAAAGGCACGGAAAGAAGCCAAGCCATGAGCTACTGTAGGGGAAGATGCTTTTCAATGGACACAAACCAGCTTACTTCCAGTGCTAGTGACTGTTTCATTTAGTATACACACAGTCAAATTCTACTGTGAGAAAGTTTTGAATATTGCTTAATCCATTACAATTCTAGGTCATCTCCTATTGCAGGGAACAATCTTTGCTATGAGCAACATTTCAAAAACATCATACCTGATATCAAGTGAGCCTAGCAAAACTATGATGTGGATGTTTCTGTATATTCAAAAGAACATTACCTTGTAGCCTGAGATGGTGGGTCGTGCCCATTCAATACCCTGGACATGTCCTGCATTAAGAAAAACAATGTCATCATGATGGTCGATTGAAAAGCAGGGATCGAAATAAACTTTTCGGTCAACTTGCACCAAAAGAAAATTACTTGCACAACCTAAAATAGTTGACTATTAGTATTATCAAAATGTGGAGACACTGGTGTCACCTCCCCTACGTTGAACTGAACTGAACTGATTAGTATTAACCCTTTATCTCCTATTCTGAAAATTTGTAAATATACGTCAGTAAAAGGGGATACATAAAGACCACATATTTGGATATTTGTTTGTCCATAGCACATTTTATTTTTGGTATTAAATTGTACAAACAATTTCATAAACAGGTGAATTTAGGCTTAATGAATGTTATCTAGTTGTAGACATTGAGTTGTCTCTAAAAATACAATTCAATGTCTATAACTCCATAAGATTCATAGATTTCTTCTGGACGCTTCAAGTGACATCCATCACTATTTTTAGCATCACTAGATTGAAGTGGTATTTTTTAGCATCACATGAATGAAGTGGTAGGAAAAACCAGATGAACATGTGCATATGCATGTGGTATTTCGAGCCCTGCAGTCAAGTACTATCTTTTCCTAACAGTAACTGCTGCTACAGATTCCTTTCAAAATGCACCCAGAAAGACATAATTCCCAGACTTTCTTGTGCTTAAAACATGTATTATTGTTGGTAATCCCTTTCTGGGCTGCTAAACCAACGGGTTTTTCCTACCCTTTGAACTGCTTACTATACGACAACCCCACTTTCAAAAATGGGTCAATTATGCCTCCATTATGTTGCCATGGCAGTAATATAAGCCCTGATAGCAGAAGGCTCTTATGTCATAATCTTGTATTTCAGTAGCCATGCAAATCAATTAAAGAATTTAGGACACAGAATGGCTACTATATTCCCTACATGACATATAACATATTTTTTACAATTTTTCAGATGCCTAATTATCCATCTCATAACTGTGTTGAGTCTGATACGATTACGATACTTTGTGGCATTTAAGCATTTTTCTGGAGCACCAGTAAGCAGAATGTGGTTGAATATCTGATTATGCCAAACCAGGTTATTGCTCCTAATCACTGCTAGTGGGCCCAAGTGACCCTCCAGGGCCCTACAAATGCAAGGCTTTGGTTTGGTTTAGAGACGGACACAGTTTTCTTTTAATCAATATTCTGTGAATTAGGTTCTGGACAGATACCTCACTGATTAGGACTAGGGAAAAAATATTGTGCTTTTGATTACCAGACCGACGCTAGTGAAAATCTGCAGGCCTACATGTAGGAGGGGTTTGGGAGGTTCACCATAGGTTAATTCCTCGTAAGGCCTAGGAAAACAATGTTGTGTTTCTTGGTTCAGTCCTGAAAAAGTTAGGGTCAGTAGGTAGGGATTATCTTTCTTTTTTTGGTTATCTTATTTTCTTAGGCTAGCCAGGACTCTAGACCTAGTGATACACTTGTCTTTAAATGTCAAACTTTAAGTTTGTGCACAATAGACACAAGCAATGTTTTTATTCAATAGGAAGCAAGCTGAATAAAAGTTCTAACTGGAAGCTATGTGACTTTGCTGCCCACCCTGGAATAAAAAGTCTAGGGTCGACAGGTTTTTCTAGGGTAGATAGGAAAACAGGAAACACAACATTTTTAATCCTAAGTAACATAAAAGTTCCATCAGATATCTCCACTGCTAAAAATGTTACCTAATTATATAATTTTCCTAGGCTTTATGCTGATGGCACTGCATACTTTTCTATATACTTTTTCTTGTTACCAGTACCCAGTAATTTTGTTTCAGATATAACTATGTGCATTTATTCATTTGTCCCATTTCTCACATGGGTAACCAGGGTCATGATTTCTTTACAATGCATGTGATGTAGTCATGGCTCACAAATATAGCACTATTACTAGTATTAGTGCTTGTAATGTCCTCAGCTCTGACGGCATGGTACTTACCAGGCCTGTGTGTTGGTACTTGCTTTGATGGCTTGACATCATTTCCTGTATAATCAAAAGCAACACCACTGCTAAGACCAATGTCAGTCATTTTCACATCTGAAGGACACAAAAACACTTCCTAAAACATTACAATACTATAGATGAACCTTTCTTCTTCCACCACAAAGGTATAGAGGAACCTTTCTGTTGGAAGAAGGTTTAGCAATGCACCATGATTACTACCAACACAGATGAGGTTCCATGAAATTTGAGAAAAGAATATGGCAAGAAGGGTTAGAGTCAGACTAGGCCAGGAAGTTAGCGAAGACGCGCTTAAGATCGCCCGTTTCCGGAACCACCTACGCTTCAAATTTCTAGTGTATACTTACCATTTCATTGAAAATTTCAGGATGGAACAAAATGTTTGATGGAAAAATTAGCAACTTGACTTCAATGTCTTCTTGTTTCCAAAGACAGCTGTCTTTCATGAGAAAATGTACAGATACTATACATGCCTGAAGCTAGAGAGAGAGAGAGAGTGCCAGGCATTGAGAAGAACCCAGACAATCAACTAACTACTACCTGGCCACATTCTTTAGTCTACTTTGAAAGGTCCCTGACTCAAAAATAGAAACAACTTCACTCAGCAATTAAGCTGCTGTCAAGAGCCAACACATCTCTATACAACGCTGCACAATAAGCTTGCTCTCCAACATGCAAGGATGCAAGCACCTGAATACTCTCTTTCCCAGAAAATGAGTTACTTTTCCAAGAAAAATCAATGTCGTCCTTGAGAAATGCAGGGCCATTCCCCTTTGGCACAGTACTTCTACATCTTAGGACAACAATGTCGTAAATTCTCTGGTAACTTCATTTGGCAGCTGAAATCTGTTTCTAAAATAAGATTTGCAACATGGAAATATCTGAGAACAAAAAAGAATTAAATTTAAATCCAAATTTCAACTAAGAATAGCACTCTTGAGTGGATCTTTTACACACATTTCCCCCAACAGACGTTTATCTAGACAAAAATATCCAAAACGCAGAAGCACAACTGTGCTGCTTTTAAAAATACATATTATTTTCAGATGTACAAGAATTATCTACTCCATGTGTTCTGTCCCATCTCTCATACCTGGTTGATCACGATATTTAAACCCTTTGAAATAGCAGAACATGATGGTTTCAGATGACAGTTGCTTGCTACAAACGTATATCCACTTAGTAGAAAGAGCTAACAGAGCAACAGACAGATCATTATTAACGTGAGGTTTGGCAAAGGTTCATGTAAAAGATTAATTCATCCTCGGCCGAAAAATTTTGTAATACTAATAGGCAACTAAGTATCCTAAGCTCAGAACAGTTGTTGAAACCAAGTAAAACAAGAGTTCGTAGACCTCAGGCCTGCATGAAATGTATTGGGTTTCTGTAGACCTATTGTGTATTTTTGCCTTTTTGTCTGTGGTACGTGGTTGGAAAAATGAGCTTTTTACCGTGTTGGTTGTGCACCATGCAAAAGTCTGACTCTGAAATTCCATTTTCTGAATTTGTAAGTTTGGACATGGATGAACATTACTTATTTTGGATTTCTTAAGTATGTAACCAACCACAGTACTTTGAAGTTGTTGAGATGCTACCTTTTTTTGTCTCAGATGGCCCATGCACATGTAGTTACTCTGTCACATGATATACTAATATCTTCCTATTTCAATGTACTGACCTAATGCAGCTGCTAAGTCTCCTTGGTTTGTGTTCTTCCAATGATATTCATTAAAGATTTATTTCTGGGGTGTTATTCACTTGACATCGGAATGTTACTCGCATAATTTGACCAATGATACTTTTATCTGTAGTTCCATAGACATTAGACAATATGAATAGTGGTAGCCCCCATGCAGCAGCAACAGTTAGTCCCCAGGGTGGTATGATATTTTCATTCAATCCATCCAACCCAAACCTAAATCTCCTGTAGTATCTAAGCCAAATTTAACAGCACAATTTACTATGAAAAATGTCCTTGTCAATCCCATTTATAGATGGCAAGCTGCTGGCAATGGAAGCTTTGAAAAGTTCAGAAGCTGTTGTAGTCAGAGCAAACACCCAGCAAACATCCCCGCAAACCAATGAGCAGTTGCTTAGAAGGGGAATTTCATCATATATTTGCCGCGACAAAATGCAACAAACGATACTGAATTCAAAACAGAACAAAGCTAAGCCTCCACCACTTAACCCTGCCTGTACCATAGATTAAGCAGGCCCAAAAACCAAGCGAATATGACTAGCCCAAAACAACAAATTACCTGTATACAGTATGGAAATGGCATTACCAAAGAAACAAAAAGAAACACAGGACAAATCATACACATACCTTTCTCTTATGCCCACACTCTATACAGTTCTCCTCCACATTAGAAAATTGCATCTTCTTCTGTTTAAGTTCAAGTTCAACCATGATTGCCAACAGGGTAAAGGAACTTGTACCGGAACTTAAAACTCAGTACTATACAGCTCTAGAAACACCACAAAGAGTAATAAGCAAACTCCAATTATACCTGACCAACAGATATATAATCTGGCACACTCCCGTCATCTGGCAAACTGTCAGTGCCACTAAGTAACCTGATACATTGAAGGTGGCCCAGGCCAGATGATGGTTCTACACCCAACCATAATCTGTTTTTAAAACCAAGCAGATATTGGGAGGATGCCCCAACCACACTAAAACAGGGTCAACCTATACAGTATCAAGTTCAAGCACTAGGAGGCCCAAAATCAAACCTGACCACCAGGACACCACAAACAACTCACGTACCAAATGGCAACACAATGGCACCTTGCGTTCCGGAGATACAGCGCACGCCCCGTGCCCGCACAAAAGGTAACCTAAAATGTCAAGTTCAAGCACCAAGGGCGCCAAAATCAAAATTGAGCATTATTCAGCCACCGCCGACACATGTGCCAAATATCATCGCGCCAGCACCAGCCGTTCAGAAGATATAACTCCGGAAACACCCCTCCCGGACACAAAATTCGACCTGCCGGGTCAAGTTCAAACGCGACAAGGCCCAAAGTCAATCCTAGGCAACAGGCAACAACCCCCCACCCATGCACCAAAAATCGTCGCAATCGCGCGTATCGTTCCGGACACACAGCGCCAAAAGTGCCCCAAAAACACAAAAAATGCCACCTTCAATGTCAAGGTCAAGCGCCAGGAGGCCCAAAATCACACCTGAGTGTCAGGCTACCACCCCCAACCCACGTACCAAAAATCGTCGTGCTCGCACCATCCGTTCACGAGATACAGCGCCCTACATCCCCGGCTACCGAAAAGTTTCCACCAGCATCAAAACCATACCTGCATACATGCAGGTAAACAGTAACTTTCCCCTTATTTGAACTCAAAGTGTATTCAGGTTGTTTGAACCAAGACGACATATAAAACCTTTGACATCATTAAATTTTGTATCGTTCCATACAACAGTATTCATCGAGTTTCCTTTATTCCTCGTGTTCAACAGTGATTCTAACATGTGTACTCCAATGCCCTTTTCACAAAACAACTTCTATAATTAGGTCTACTTCTCTGACTTGAAATGGTAACCTTTAGTATAAACAGAACCTGACATGCATACAGACGTCATAGTTTCTAGAACATAAGAATAAATCCAGAAATAGCACATGCTGCTTTTGTCTGTTTGCTTTTGTTTGTTTCACACAACTGGTAAACTGCTTTTATGTGTAACACAACAGTTTTGTATAGTGGATACAAACTGTGCATGTCTGCCCTGTAAGCTTTGGTCCACTCACACCAGAATGGACCAATACCATTTTCAGTAGGTGTAGGATATTTAACATGCTCAGGGTGTGGCTCTCCTCAAACGCTTTACATCCCTTCTGATAGGACATTCCTAGCAAAAACTATGAACTCATTTTCACCTGAGTCAAGTGAGGAAATAGGTGTCAAGTACCTTTCCAAAGGGCACAACTTTAGGAGCCTGCTTGATGAATTCCAACCCATAACCTCTAGATTTAACATCCCTAACTAAAAGAGCACCTTGCCTCCTTTTGACTTTGGAAAGATAGCACTCAATAAATTGTAAATGAATTAAAGAATACAATTTCTACCACTTAAATGTCTTAATGTCTCAGGACACTTTTATAGTTATAGAGATGACATTCCAACTTTCCGGTCTTCTTCCTCATTTCAAGTTCAGTTAAATGCATGTAAATGTATGTAAGACTCACCTGTACTCTCTGCATGTCCTGGTCTAATACTGAGACCTCTCCCATCAGTTTATCCAGTTGCTGGACAAAGTGCAGCGGGAGATAAGAGAAGTACCAATTAATCTACAACAGGGAATCCATATAGAACAGCCAAGGCAATCACAGGAGGATCCCCAGAGCTTTCCCCTCTGCTAAAAATGCACAACATGTAATGTAGGCCTCCTTTCATGAATGTCTGAAAGGAAACAGCAAGGGGAACATCTACAATGGAAATCACCTTGTACCTATATTTGGGTCACACTGGTAGACACAGTGAGAGAGATAAGGTTTCAGAACAAACTATGACTGCTTCAAACAGTCTCTCATCTCAAAACACGTGCCGGATAGACATTTACTTCTGGGATACCAGGATTTAGACTTGACAAGCTACATCAAAGTAGATAGGAAAGTTTTGAAAGAAAAGCTTACCTCTTGTTTTCTTCTTCTTGCATGTTGTAGGAATTCTTTTAATATTTGATTTTGCGCTGCTATGGAGTCCTATTGGAAATGCAGCAAGAAACAAGAGAAGACATATCAATACTCACCCAGAGAGTAAATCTGAAACTTGAAGTGCTGTCTTTGATTCAAGATTGTAAAGAAGTCAAATACAATTCAACCTCTACAACTGGATAAAAAAACTGAAATTTACTTCCAGATGTTTCGACTGAAATGGATTGTAAAGAAGAGTTTGATATTGGGGTTCTCACAGCTTCTAGTCTTGTTTTCTTCTGATAGAGGACTTCCAGCATGAGGTTGACATCTGTGATGTCCAGGTTGTCATCTTCGTGAGACAATAGTTCCTGGAACTCTGTCAGCTTCATCCCATTCTGTGGTACAGACAGAGTTTGTGGGAGAAGGATTATGGTAATTTTTGTCTCTATCTATCTTCTATCACAGTATGTATCAAACTTGTGATTTCAACCTTTCTCACCAGCAACTATATTATACAACACAGAAAAATTTGTCTCAATGTTATTCCTAAATCCACATAACTCACAATGCATAATCAGTTACCAACATAAAGACATGCCAATACCCTTGTGTAACAGTAGTAAAGTAATGTGATCAAAGTACTGTATCAACAAATGAATCAGGTCAGGACTTACAGGTTGATCCAGCTTGACTCTTTTTCTTTCTTCCAGTCTCTGCCGATGCTTCAAGATCAATTCATTTACTAGCATAAGAAGATACAATGTGTCACCTCAAGTACTTAAAAAAGGTGCAAGAAACATAATAACATAATTCTTTGATATTACATCATCTTGTAGGCTACCATGTACCAATGGTAAAATATCTTACCTATCCACCCATACAGTCATATACATTTGGTAGTATCATATACCCATAACAATCTCCTTCCCACAAAACAATATCAATATTTTTTTCTTGGAAGGAGATCTCATGAAAAAGCAATATATCATGGAAATTTTGAAATCCAAAGTAGGCTTAGATGTGATTGTTTCAATCATATGTTTCTGATTACTTTAGACATTTTCAAAATATCTAGATAGTCATAAGATATGGTAAGAATAAACTGCAGCACTATTCATACTTACATAAGAAGTTTGGGAAGATCTGATCTGTCTTCTCTATAACAAAGTTGCACTTGGGACATCGGTTGCTTTCTTCTAGACTCTGCTGGATGCACTTGAAACTGCACAAGGGAGAAACATTACCAGTATTGTCAATAAGCTAACAACAGGGTCACATATATTCTAAAACAACTGTGTTGCTTGGGTAAGCCAGCCAAAATATTGATATAATGTAAAGCAACTGGTTTAACAATGTCTACTTTGTGCAACAGGGGCTGAAAGAGGGCGTCCCTGATTTCAAAACATGTCCTAAATACCACCGAAAAATAGAAACATACCAATACAACACTTCAATCATGTAATCAATAATATTGTCTGGGTGTTTCACATGTCTGGTGAAATATTCATGCTAGTCCCGCTATGTATGTTGATATGGCTGCTACACAAGCCTTTGGGCAATTGCTTTCTAAAATTGGTTTACATAGCACAAAAAGACATTTCTTTAGCAAGCGACATATACAGTTGAACACATTACAAATTGGTACGACATTCAGACTGTAATTCTGACTTTTTTCTAGAACCTTAACAAGCATAGTTGCTGATTTGTATCTGGCATTAACAAGATCTACAAGACTGAGCTTTGCAGGTATCATGGACAGGAGCCAAACATCATCTCATGAACCTTAGCCACCCCAAACAGTTCCAGATCAATGCTCCTGTCTGTTGCATTCAAAACAATACTTCCTATCTCCCACCTGCTCTAATGTTGTAATGGACATGGCATATCTAGTCTAGTAAGTGTTGTTTACTATCAGATTCACTACAAACTATGTTTAGTTCTTAGGGTTGCATTTCAAGTACGCTATTTTTGAATTTTTTGCAAATGTAAGATTCTACGTATGATACATGATTGTACTATAAAGCTTTGGGCTACAAGCAGAAACTGTATGTTATCCAACTATTGGGAAAAATGGTCCATGAACTCTAATATCTCATTGTTAAAGTGTTAAAGGAACCTTTAAAAACTTCACACCAGTCAAAATTTTCTGAACACTTTGTAACCAAAAGTAATTGTCCCATCCATCATGTACAAAATGATAAACCTCCCTTTTCAATCACACCTTTCAATTCACCTACATTAATATGTTCCAACAACCGTCTAAGGGATAAGGCCATAATACTTCCTTCCTGCAGCTTGTATTACTGACCATCAAGCCAACTTCCTGACGGAACAAATTCTACACACGTGTGTTAGACCTGAGCTGTAGGATGTACAAGGTGATGCAGCTCAGCGGGCAAACACAAGTCATTGACATCGATCCATTCACTTCCCTGCTCGCAATCCGCCCCAAAGGATTGGTAGCCGGAAGCACGCTGATTTAAATCGATGGCCAATATGACATCTTCCCGTGCCCTATGTGCACTATTAAGGTCATTTCATGTCCTTTTGTAACACTCGGTAAGACATAAATGCAGTAAGGATTCGTCTGCGACAGGCACCTACAAAACCAAGAAAACTAAAAGCAGTTTCAAACCAGCATAAAGCACTAAAAACTCCACAGGGCATAAACAAAATAAATCCCCGGAGTTTTGTTAAAAACAGAAACTGCTGGTTCTACTTGTAATGTAGGACGCGGGACACGCTTTATCTGAAGGCTCCAACCAGAAGCCTTAGGCTCCCAATCAATACCTAATATCCGGCTCACGCAGCATTCTCCCGAGAGGTATCACATCATCTGTGCTACTTCCGGACTTTTATCACATCTAAGCAGGGCAGAATGAATTGGCTTAGACACTCCATTACACCCAAGAACAACTTTGCTACTGCTGGAACTTTATATAAAACTTCATTTCCAATCAATAGAGAATTTCTATCATATGTGTTATGAATAATAATATGGGTAGTCTTTGGTAACATGAGTGGACTGTGGAAATGAGAAGCAAAAAAAACACTGTTAAACATTCCTATTTCAAAGTATATAACAAAAATCTGTCACCTAAACTTTGCTATAGAACTATAATGGTTAGCAGTTGTAATGAAGCGAAGCTGTTTGATCTGCACTAAATTTTCAGTATCAAGACATCTATCACAGAGCATGAGACATCTTCTGTTTTGTTGTGCTAAAGACCAACCTGGAATAGCAAAAATTATCTCCTAAATTATCTTATCATCAATAAGTAATTGCAAAAATCAATCCATTCATAGAAATATAGAGAATACACATACAGTGATTCATATCTGTAATCCTAAGGAACTAAGTACTTACAGCTACTGGTGGTTTCAGCACCACGGACAGAGACTGTACGCTCCCACATACATATCTGCACACTGGTTATCACAACCTTACAGCATACTACATCAACTTGTACATCAATTGAAATTTCACATTACCTTCTTCCTGAGTTGAGATATCCTTCAGCTCACAGAGGGCTTATCTCTACAATCAGTACTTTTACAGATATCCTGACACAGGATGTCTTTCATGTGGCTTACCTCTAAGTAGTGAACATCCGGAAACATCCATCAAAATCAGACATAGAAGCAACTTGTCCAGGTATTTCAAGCTCGACAATATAATTATCTTGAGAAACACTCCTTACTTCAAAACCTACACATCGTCAAGGATGACACTACATAGTATATCATCTGCATGAAAGGAGAAGTGACAGTGTTCCCATTATATAAAAAGGAATGATTCCCCTCTCTTGATGGCTAATTTTGTAGTCTACACCACTCTCCTACAGGAAGCCACCTGGAGTAACCTTCCAGCGCCGCACTCATCAACGTCACTGGCGGTAAAGTCCGGAAATCCATCGTAAGCACGCTGATTGTTCACGCTGAGTTCACGCGCCAAGAGCTCCTTCTCCCCGTTAAAGACTCAGCAGGGTTCATTCAACTGACGTGATAGGTAACCTTCACAGAAAATGGTCGGATTATCATAACCAATAAAGCACTATATATAGTCTAACTTTGCATGATAAGGAAGCAAAAAACGGAACACCTATGGCAATATGAACACCAGAAAAAGTAGGACAGTATATTCTGGAAAATAAAAAAACCAAAGGAGCTATAAACAAAGAAAAGTGGAAATTCATAATGTAAGATATTAAAAAAAAACAATGGGACAACTCATAACTTTACCACCAAGTTCAAGGTACAACCATGGCATCCACTATTCTTGATGAACATCCGTAATGCTATTACTGTAAGTGAGGGTACAGAAATACTGACACTGCTCTCACATGAATTTTACTGCAATTATATCCAACAAGCCTCACATCTGACATCAAGTGCCGTGAGTAACAGCAGGATGTGCTGTTGCCAGTTAGGAATTATACTGCGGTAATGTCCATCATCAGCCAGGTGAACCCTGACATTACCACCTAAATGGCAGTCTGCGCCTCCCTGCGACCTCCACTACCCTCCAGACGGCCCAACAGGTCATGCACATCCAATTTTCCAGCGTCCAGCCCATTTCCTGGACATGTTAACCTGGCACATCTCCATCCATCACAGGCTGCAACCAACACAGCCCAGCAGACATCACAAATATACTGGCAATGGTAAAACGTGTAATAAAACAGTATAAAAGACCATTTTCTGTTTTCAAAAAATGATTCCAAAACCAATAGAAAGCAAATTTGGTTCTGATTTTTCTAGGATTATCTGAAGCTCAGGTCATTGACCCTTGGCACCAATGTGACAATTGCAGAAGAGGTAACAAAACTACATTCCAGCACCAAGAGACATTTTTTCATACATAACGATTGCTAAAAAAATCAATAGAAAACCTTCGTTCTGTGATTGCCGTTTTAAGTTTTTAATATTGTGACCGAATTTTATTACAGTTGTTTTTAATGTAGATGTTCTATGTAAATGTCAATTTACTGATGCAATGTCATACATCTTGAAATAAAACTTGTCAAACTTGTCAAACCCAAGTCATTGGCCTATCAAGATGTCTTGCGGAAACTATTTCAGGGATGGCAGACATCAGTCCATCCTACTCATACTGATTCATGATTCTTCCTTTCCCACAGACAAAAATAACACCACTTAAGATGAAGGGCCATTCTGCACTGGAAATCATGGAAACACAGACAGACAGGCAGATAGGCCAAACCAATACATTTGTACTTTCTTCCCTTGAGTCACAAAACCCTTCCTTTCATTTCCACTATCAGCAGAACTATTTCTCTGCAAAGTATAGACCCTAATTTCAAAAATGCGATTCTAAGCATTTAAATAGATTTGCTCTGACCCATACAACATTTATACATCAAAATGGAACAGCAGGGGCACCAGGCATCTCATTCACACACCTCCACCAGGAAATTGCCTTTTGAATACTTTCTTTATGGACCATCTATCTCCGACTGGTTTTGACAGTATCGTGAACATAACTATCATATCTGAACAGAACAGCACAAAATGTATTCACTAAGCTGGAAATGTGAAAAAAAGGGAATTCCTTAACATAGATTTTGTATTAAACGCTGTTACAGCAATATTCATGGCAACAAATTTTTCATAAATCAATACTCATATATTTTGTAGTTTTTGTACATATACATATACTAACAACCAATTCAACCTGAACCTTGAGTTCATAATGAAGTGCTTGATAGAATAAAAATTTACAAAGAAATCTAGTCAGAGGCACAGGTATAATCATATGTAAAATCACGCATGTGCAAATAGACATAAACCACATTATCAATCACCCCCTGGGGACTGGGCATGTTTACAGGTGAATGATACATACATGTACGTACAGGAAATGTAACATTGGTGATGATAACATTTGACATTAAAATTGATATAAAGGTGAAAAAATCTAATTTCCTGATCACCATTTACAATATAAACAGCAAAAAAATGGAAGGTAACATTTCTTTTAATATCCATGCAATGTTATTTTTTTTCTCAATACAAATCTGCCCTTGCAGTAAATGTTGTTCACCACAAAAAGTAAGCAATCGATTTCTAATGAAACAAGACAATATCTTTATACATTAGGTGTACTACAACTAGCATTATTGCCATACTTGGAACTATTAGTATTAGGGGTATAGTCAATTACTTTCCAATGTCTGGCCATGGACCAGCATCAACTGGTACAGGTAATACACATAACTTTGAGATATCCAATAAGGTCTACCTTGTATTGTTTTTTCTTCAACTTGAAGTTCAAGGTAATGCTGATATTTCCATCAGCCACAGTATTCCCTGATGTTGTTCACTTTTATCACAGGTAGAGCTTGTACCGGAAGTTCTTATTCTCTGTCCAGAAACTGGGCCAGGGATTTACCTGAGAAGCATTTGGGTTGTGGTTGGAATTTGGTTATGACATTATCTCTTGATAAGGTAGATGTGATAAGGGGAACATCCACCGGAAATGGCCCCGAGCCACCAAACACTCGCGGTATTTGCCATCGTGTCCAGAATCCGCGATAAGCAACGTTTATATGCACCATAAACCGGATGCCAGGAAATTATGATTGCGTTATAGTACAGGAAGAACAGGAAATTGTTTGCCCCCATCTCCACTGTCGATTAATGGACGGGGATAGACTCAGGGCCTCTTATTGTATGACATGCCACCTGCTGCCCAAGATTGCAACCTCACAGTACTGTAATTACATCTCATCACAACCAACACTTTCTGCAAGAGGCTAATGGGTATCCGCCAGAAACGAGCTGTGATATAAGACCCAAAAGATGAGGGTGAAATTTTATACTGCAGTTTGGAATTACGTTTTACTCCAGGGCTCAGAGGCATATTTGCTATGTTTCTTATTTTGCTGCTTCTCCCAAGTACCGCTTGTCAATACCTTCATTTCAACTACAGGTTTGAATGATATGAAATTTGGTAAGCTGATATGCTTATCAAAAGCTACTTGTGCTACGCATCTCTTTCTCTGTTACTTTGTCAAGACTTTAGAGATCTTTTAAATACAAGTTTGCTGTTTTCTGTATCAAATAACACAATGTTGATGACCACAATGTTGCCATAGTTTTCTGGGCAAAGCATACAATATTACTAATTATTAGTAACCAGACATTCTCTTTTCTAGAAATAAAATATATGCTAACTTTGTTAAGAAAATCTTTATATCTGTCCCTCTACAATCAGTTAAACCTTGGTTCTACAGCCAATATCTTATCTCTATAAAAGCAATGTAAGAAGGAAAATTTCTGGTAACATTTTGTTAGGTGACAAAAAAAATTAATTTTGTGCCCTGATGATAGCTTCACTGGAACACTCACAGGGACATATTGCTATGTTCAACACTACATTCATACTCATGACTGTAGCATGCACACTGGAGCAGCCTTCTAGCTGTGAGATGTTCTAAATTGGTACAATCAACATGTGAAGTGGTTATATCACCAGGTCCTTGTATAATATCATCCCTTCAGGTATGAAAGGATGACTCTTGGCATACCGTAATGGCACAGTTGACATTTTCAAGGTGACCTGCTTTTCGTGAAGTCTAATTCTAGCCTACAGTACATTTTAAAATGTCTAAAAAAAGATAGATTCAAAGCATATCAATGTATTGATACTTCAAGTTTCATTACTTGAAGTATTGAACAGCTTGGTATGTAGATGTTGTCTATCACAGATGTGTTTTTATTAGTTTCCTTCTTATTACACCCACCTGCTCGATCTATTCCCTGCAGAAATCCAAGGGCAAAGAAATTAACTTGACTCTTGGCATGGCCTAATATGAGCACTTGAAAAGATCTCCAAGCATTAAAAAATGCCATAAAAAAATTCAAGATACATAGTTACAAGTAAGGTGCAGCGGCACATAACCGTTTTTTTCTCATTGGACTGGACCAGAAAAAAACGGACCTGAAAAAATTTGATCGACCGGATGTTGGACCGATTGGAAAATGAACAGATTATATGATCAGGCATTCACACGTCTAGGCAAATAACCAGCAGAGTAGAGTCTATAGTCATTTTTACCAACTTTTACAGTTCATCGTAGAGGCAGTTAGCCTTGTGCTTGTAGGATTTCAAAACGCCAGTGGGAGTCGAATACTACACAAAACAGATTTCTTTGTAGCAAAATGGACCGTTGTTTTGAGTATCGTCCATTCACAAGCTTTCACATACTGAATCAGGTCCAGGTTCCGGTCCAGGCCTGGACCTGATCCTTGGGACCTGAACCAGACCTGGACCTGAATTTTCCACCCCTAGTTACAAGTGTGCCTTGGCCAGTAATAGATTATATAAATCATAATACCAAAATACTTTTGTACCTCTGACCTATCAAGGTGGGAGATATACAATTATAAGAGCACTTAAAGAAATTAGGACAGTCTATATTAAGGTTTCACATAATATACAACTTTTCTTGGAATACTCACCAGAAACTGTGGCCACATTTTGTCATATGTGCCTCTTCTATCATGTCAAAGCAGATTGGGCTGCAAAAAGAAAGCAACAATCAAGATTAAAATCAAAGCACATTATATCCATCTTACAGCAAAATGAGTTAATCAATCGACATGTGGCATGCATGTTTGTATGATCTACACTAACAAGGTATTACTATTAGTACATGACCATTGAACCATACAATAATTTTTAATATAATGTGATTATAAAGGCACCTGGTACCACATGTGACAAATTGGGGCTAAGACCATCAAAGACCTAAAGCGCTTACATAACAGCATACATGTAGTAAACAGCTAAAAAAAGACATGATGCTATTTATCATGTGCTTATACAAATACACTTTGATAATGATCATAGGACCTTTAGTGAACAATATAGGACTAGACATTGCAGGAACCACCAAATAACATTCGGCCAGCCGGATGCAGAAAAAAGATCACAGGTTCTGGTGGCTAAAGCTTGAATATTTTCTTTGCAGTATTTCATTCTACCTTGGTACTGGGTATGCCTCGGGGCCTGAGTTAGTTCTGAGGGATCGTAAAATCCCACGCTAAGCCACACAGGAAAGACCTACAGGCAGCTGCTTGTGGATTCCCTTCTTTAGTTTGTAAGGAATTACACATAAATATCAGCCTTCAGCAGAGTTTTCTAACAATATATCACAGAACTGTGCGCTTTTCTATTACATTGTATATGTCAAGGATTGCTTCTGTGGCTCTGCAAGCAGCGAGAATTATCAAACCTTCAAAGTGAAAGATAGTAAGGTTATGAATTACTGTAAATGCAGAAATGTTCTCGGTGGATTAATATTCGCGGTTTTCGCGGTGACCACTTCACCGCGAACTTAAATCCACCGCGAACATTTTTCTATTATGGTATTAGATTGCAGTCTATGGTGTTACCGCGAACTTAAATCCACCGCGAAAAGTCATTTTTCGGGCTACCGCGAAATTAAATCCCCGCGAACTTAAATGCATTTACAGTACTTGAATTAAAAAGTAATACAGTACTGAAAGGAGCAGAACAAACATAATTCATTACAATACAATGCCTTTATATACCACTCCACAGTCCCATAATCAATTACATATCTAGGAAACATGGTACTGTGTAACAATTGCAAAGTCAAGTATGACCAAGCTCCAAGGTAGCGACTTAATCCATTTTTTTAAAATTTGATTGCAATGTGTACAAATGTTTCAGAAAGATCGGGAATAAGTATTCCAGTTGACAAAAAAATTTAGATTCAGAAGTAGAGACAAAAGCTACAGACAGTGGCCAAAGTGTACAACATCATGACTGAGATGACAAGTCTGTCAGTAAAGGTAAAATTCACCTTTAAATAGAAATTAACTTTTTTTCACAATATCGCTGTGATTACTTTTAGAGAGGCTAAAACACTGCAATTTTTAAAGATCAGGAAACTTCAAAGGTAGACAATTCAGTAAATATTTTCTCATTTGGCTGTGAAGGTTTAAAACAGATATCTCAGTTGCTATCCTCTCCTTTGTACTAGTCTTGGAATTTCAAGCATGTGAATTCTGGGAGTAACATGCTGTGATCTGTTCCCTTATACTCTATCAAATATATTGGATTCAATGAAGAAAGTATCAGAAAAGAAAACAATCTTTTTATTGGTCAAATCTCAGGTGAAATACATTAGGTTTAAGATGACTATTACATAACAAATGTTACATAAAAAAAGTGATGAAAACTTTTCAAGCCATCATTGTGATTCAGAAGATTTCAGAAAGGCTGAAATATCCCAGGAGCATGTTCTAATTATCTCATGCTAATAGGTTAAATTGTATTTCATCTATCAATTAAAATATTACATAATATCATTAGGTGCTTACAATGCAATCCTCCATCCTTTATTCACTTCTCTGTTAGTTGACTCATGCACTCCACTGGCCTAATGAAGCAATGCAGCATCTTGTACTTTATTTGGTAGGCACTGATTAAGTTAGTGACATTTGTCAATTGCCAATTATAATGACAGTACGTAGAGACCAATTGATACCTGGATCACTTCCAATACACATTATTTTTCTGCAAACTGTAAAGCTATGTACGTGCTTTGCCCTGGAGCATCACAATTTCTCATTACTAAAGAATTCCATATACATGTACTCCATATTCCATACAACTAATTCAGGCTATTCTGACTCTCAATACTCGTATAGAATTGTTGTTGACAACTGTTGACGATTTCATCATGGAGGTGAACTTCTACCTGTATTCTAAATCACATGCCACAAAAAGCCTTCACTACAGAGCCTATAGGCTGATATGGGACCATGTAATTTGCAAAGGTGGCACACTCTAGGGCATGCAATTTGAATGGGCGGAAATAAGTCTCCTGGTAGATATGTAGAAACATGCCGTCCAGTCTTGGTTCTGATTACCTCCGCCCAAGGGGGTACATTTGACCAGTCTAGGTTTCTTATTTCATTTTCTGGTTTACAAACAAAAAGGACTGTGAAAAAAAAGGTGCAAAATTTAAATTTATGCCCTGATTGCCAACTTGAGACATGGATATGGAGCTCATATTTTTTCTGATATTGATGATATTTTCACAATTACAGGTTCACCATCAAATACTGATTGTAGGAATTTTAAGTCTCAGAATTTCACCTGAAAGTGCTTGCAAAAAAAACAGCTTAGAAACACATCAAAGTTTGGGCTGACTCGTAAAAGTCTGGACTTGTGAAGAAATATACGGTTGCTGAGATGATTCTGCTCAGGGCTCGAAATACTGGGTGCATGTGCAGTTTCGTGCACCCAAAATTGTAACCGTGCACCCAATTTTTTGTGGGTGCACTGGTGTGCCCAAATATTTTCGTAGGTTTTCCGTATGTGAAGATATCATTAAAGTACAACTATAAGAGTATACACCATATCCTTGACATCTAAATGTTGGAAAGATAATAAAGTATCTGTCAGAGTACTTGGGTCATCTAAATTTTCCAAAACTCCACCATTTCTTAAGAAACATATACCATAGCATTACAGATAAACAGAATTTGTTTGTTATTGTAATTTTCCAATAATATTTTGACACTTTTCTGCCAGCTTTTAAACATTTCATTTCACTGAAAAAAAAACTTTCATAAGGTACCTAAGTACTAGTAATTAGCTTTCTCTGACTTTCTCCTTAATTTTTTGTGGTGCACCCAAAATGTGTGCATCTATTCCCAAAAAATGAATTTTGAGCCCTGCTATTGGTACAGTTTGTTCTATATTCTGTCTTCTTACTGAAGATAAATTCATGAAGTATTGTTTACAATAACATAAAGTTGTCGCAGATTTTCTTTGCTACACAAAGATTTTAACTTGCAAGTTGCAAGAAGGGGTTGGCCACCTCCAACACATTTTTGTACCAGCCCTACCTGAGTCAGTGAGTGGGTGGGTGGTAGGTGTGTGTGTGGGTGTAAGTAAAACATACCTGACAACAATCATACCTATCCTGTCTCTAGAATGTCATTGGAATGTACAATTGAAAGTAGAAATAGGATAGTCTTCAAGTAGTCTAGGTTTTTAATGGTTTGCGTCAACCGATACTACACAGCCACGTGCCATGTTCTTGACAAATGAAAATAGAGCATACACATTTCCAAACATATATGAGCTTCAATTGCAGCCAACAATGTAAACACCAGCTGCCTTGTACATATAGTTATTGTTTAACGAAATTTTGCAAAGATGCAATCAACTCAGTTGGCCATATCCAACATAGTGAAATAGAATAACCTTGAGTATGAAATCTGAGCCAGGTGTTCAAAATTTGTTTTAAAATTGACTGAGTTTGCTTTTATACTAGTATTTGAGACTTGACAGGTGTAAAGAAGATGGTAAGGGTTGCGTCCAAGTTGATTTTAAAAACTCAAATTAGCTGGAGTGTGGACATCTGAAACATTATCCCACTCTACAGTAACTAGAGCTGAGCAGAGTAAAATCTATGGACACTTGAGATATCATTTAGTTGAGTCCTAACCAGCTATTAAAGCTTGTTTTGCAAACCAGGAAGCAAGTTTGATGGTATCCATCAAGTGTTTGAAACAAACCCATGAAATTTAACTTGACTTTTTGTTTAATAGAAACATCAGTGCAGATAGGTGAAAAATGCATCAATATTGAGTAGTCAGCACTTTTGGGGGTATTTTTCTAAGGGAAAGTTCACTTTCACAGGTGTTTTCGACAGGTGGACCACCCGCCCACCTGTGTCCCGTGAGTACATGTGCCACCCACGGGAGTCAACTATCACACTCTCTCCCTGTCCTAGGACGTGTACACCAGCTATCTAATTGCACAAATTAACGACACAAACGGGTGGATGGAAATGAGAACAAGACAGTTGTTTGTGTCCACGCCACCAGGGAGCTTGGCCCCAATGAGATAGTCCGGAAGCACTTGGTGTTGTGCCGTGTTGACCCCGGGCCAGATACAGCCATACGGGCTGTCCGGCTGGCGGGGGAGTATTTGTGCACCAGGGCGTCGTCTGTGGCATTTGTCATGCTCAAATATCTTGGTCACTAGTTAGCCTGAAATGGGATATATCAGCTTTTTTGTATGAATCTATCAACTCCTTGTGCTTGGCTATTTAGGGATTATCTGTGTGCAAAGGATGTTTCGGAACAAAGGCCGTCCTAAACAATCACCGGTTTCCTAGCACACGGGGCATCAAGGGAAAACACGCTAGGAAATATTAGCCTGGCGTAGAGTTCTGGTCAGAAGTTCGTGACTGAAAATCTTACCAGACGAAGTCGTTGTTCTTGTCCTCGTCTGTGTTGATGATACCATTGTAAATAGGAGGCTGTGGCCGCTTCAGTCGCCGTCTCGTCGGCGTTCTTCCTGCCATGACACCAACACTTCCCCGGCCAGACGTGCAACGTCCCTCACAGTCCGGCTCTTCTCTGCAAGCTGTGGGACACTAGTCCGCGATTGCAATGTCTCACTACGAGGACAGCCCCGCTCACTTTCACGTGCAGCTGATCGGAGCAGCTAAATTACCCAATTTTTCATGCAAGATGTGCCCAAAAGTAGCTCCATTCGCAACATGAAGTTCGCTCTACATTCGAACCCTGGTGGAACACGCATGCGCACCTATCCCAGGGTGCACCTCGGCATTCCTGAGCAGGTGTCAATGTCCCGGATGTGTCGTCTGCTACGCGCCAAATCTGCAGCCAAAATGTCGTCTGCTAAACTTGGTCAGCTGATGGGTTGAAACATCATGATACGTTTTCTTTACCCGACTGTGGAGTAGACGGTCCCGGCAAAAGTACAGCGACTCGGTACTTTTTAATTTTTTCTGAAGTCTTCATTCCAACTAATTGAACTTCAAAAGTGTTTAGTGCGTTTTAATGTTAACTTTTAATGTGCTAACATTAAGCATTAGCATTAAAACGCACTAAACAGTTTTGAAGTTATCATCATCTGCATCCACGTGTACATGTAACGTTAACGCTAAACGTAAACGTTCCAGTGGTAAGATGTGGTGTATCAAGAATTCTTGATATAAGATTTGAAAAAAGACATTTAAAAGATGTTTCAACTCAAAGTGACAGCAAAAGCAAGACGTTATCTTCTGCTGTCCACAGTCGCAGTGCTCAAGAGGTGCAGAAGAGCCACCTAGCATATCTCAGTAGGATTTCACCCCGTGTCTAGCTGCTAGACTAGTCCCCGATAAACAACCTCGTAAATAAGCCGTTGAGTCTTACATATCGAACAAATTTAGATATTGCAACGTAACGTTATAACGTTAACGTTACTCATTTCCTCTAGCATCAATCCAGTATGAGTAATATTAGTTCGCCTCTCCCAAACTGCCCCCTTTATACCGCCTTATAACGTTACGTGCTCTGAACTGGAAATCATGTGTCTGACATTTTTATGTTTTCATCAATTATTGACGAGTGAAGAGTATCGTATCCATTGTGCAATCAGTGACGTTGACATTCCACCAGGACCAGAGGTGTGGAGACACATCCCTTCATTGATCAGGTTTGTCATCGGTGATTCAGGTCACCTGAGTGGTCGACGCCATTTAAGCCTGTGATTTAAGGTAAGTGGACGACGACCATAGGCAAACGTAGTTCAAATAGTTTGTAATAATGAATTTTCCTGAGCGATTAGTAGTAACACCAGTAGACAGAAGATAGATATAGTAGAAAAGGGGTGGTGGGAGAGTACCATGTAAACGTACGATGATTTCAGTGATGGTCAATATCTGCATAGAGATCAATTAACTGTATTTTCTTTCGTATTGAATAGCAAATTTCCCGTCCAGAAAAGTGACTGTAGGCTATAATGTTACGACTTGGGAGCCAGTGTGGCTTGACACCACTGTTACATTTGACCTTTCCAACACAACACTAGTCTCATGTCTAATGCCAAGGTTACCGACAAGTGGGCGCATATTATGTAAGCTAGACATAGTTGCTGCTGGTAATCTACTATTCAATGTCAGGCTGGTGTGGGATGCATGCATACCCACTGTTCAATACCATTATCACCATGTACTACCATAAATCAACGACACTGTGTTAATGACAAAACAAGTTATGTCAAGGAGGTTCTATATAATTTCCGGTTTTGATGTTACTATTGTGACAATCAGCCAGTGTGTTCCAAAGTATATCGTCGGGCTATCAATGCTTTTATAACAATAGCGATTCAGTATAATGCAATACTTAGTATATCATAACTTGGTTTCTATTTTCAGAACTGTGCACCAGGAATCCGTCAAAGTTTCAAACTGTCTAAAAGTACGACTGGCTAGTTGACGTTTCTACTACAAGTAGAGCCATGTATGTATGGATATAAAAGCTCTAAACTCACTACTCATTTTACGCCCCCCCCCCCTCGTAGAATTTCGAACATTATCACATTATCACTTTTCTGCGGTACAAAAATGCAACAACACCATGAATAGTGTATAACATTATATATAAGTGCTCCAGACGACATGAAAGATTTGCCGTGTTCATTCAGTCATGAATACCACGGTCGCTTGGCACGAAAGGTGGGCCCGTCCTCGTAAAGTCAATACTAAACGACGAGACTGGAATGTTTATCAATTGATGACATTGAATTTGTGGCCGTGGCCATATTTGAAATCGGTTGATAACTGTAAGGACATTCATAGTGGAAAACGAAAAGGCTTCCGTATTTCTATCGCCCTTAGCCATCTTTTATCACCGGGATGATACGGGCGTTCAACGAATGCTGAATGATAGTGATACCAAACTTGATGTAGACATACACTTCGGCTTTTTAGATTCACCGCTCATGGACAAGGCATTGAGTGATTTGAATCAGTTTGTATTTTATATCATCCGTACCAATCAGATCATTGACAGAGACTCCACAGTCTACCACTATGTTGTTGTCAGTGTACACATAGGTAAATGCCCTACCTCAAAAGTCAAAACTTTTATAATCAATATGCACAAGTTAAGTTGTTGGTGTTTTGTAGCAGGTTGGATAGATCACAGAAGGACCGTAGTTTTCTGTCTGCATGGTTTATTGAATAGATGTAACGACAAAGGACTTTCAAATTGGTGTGTATTGAACCTACTGTTACATTGTTAAGCATACACATAGGTAAATGGTTAACTGTAATACCTATCTTGTCATGTGTGACGAGAGGATTTGGTATGCGATATTTGCTATGACTGAGCTAGATCGAAGGGGATAGAACATGTAACATTTTGTAATTCAGTTGATCATGCTAGTAACGGTAGATGGCAGGTCGAGTTCAATAGCATGCCTCAGGACGGGCCTCACAAGGCTGTGCTTGCCTCGGGCCAGCGCAAGCTCTTCCCCTTCGAACCCTGACCTCGCTCAAGGAGACGCTTGGCTGCGGGGTTATTCGTAGCCACACGGGTTTGTTTAAGACCGCGCCTTCAAAACTTGCCGAACGAGTCCCTTGATATCGTAGTCTCGTAGTCTGATGGTCCCGAGGAACTAAGGTGGAGCAGCAGGGCAGGCTACAGTCCCGTTTTCAAGTGCATAACTTGACATTTCTCCGTGTTAAGACTACTAGGGTACCTTCCCTTAAGGTAAGCCAAATCTAAACCTTCTGTTTTTGTAGTTGACAGTGTGCGAGTGTCGGGGGAGCCTGGTGAAATGAGGGTCTAAGCCGCTACCCAAGGACTAGCAAAACCTTTCTCATTTGGGTGTGTTCAGATATGTATCTGCACGTATTTACCGTACATCCGCATTAGTGACGTTTGTCTGTGTGTCGGTTACCCCCTGGACACACATTTACATTTATAAGTGACTTGAAGAAGCTTCGAATTCTTCGACATTGTGCTGCCAACTCACCTTTTATACGACATGCAGTTGATTCAGACATTAACCTACGGATCGGTTTTGCTAAATCATAGTAAATGAGAACAATGACAGAAACTCGAAGCCGGAGTTTGTTTACGGTTTTCACCTGCGTGGGTGCTTCACCACGTATCAGTACGTTAGTGGTTGCTATTCAAAGCTGTGGCCTGATTTATTGGTTGATATATAAGTGGGATATTTGCTGTATACATTCCTGAGGGCATACTATCCCCCTTCGTGAAATTGCTTTAAACAGCGCCCAGTGGCCGTGGGCGTGTCCTTAATGATACCATGACGTCACCGTATGTAGACAAACAGCAAACTTTACACAGGAATTCCCACCGTGCCGTACATTCATGTGTGATTTGCATGCCCAAGAAACTCCTTCAGTATTTATAATGTATCAAATTCCTCAGTGTAATGCAGATCACGTATTTCTACTAGGTTGATGGAAGAGCTACGTCAATAGCTCGGCCGGGGAGGTCAGTGCAATTAGTGTCCGTTTCGCTAATAAATCATTTGGTGCCAACGTTTTGGAAGTTCCTAACACCAACAAGGCACCTGTTGAAAATGTGTGTTTGTGTCTCTCTCCTGTTTATGCCGCTGCTGGTCTGTAGAATTCTGACTCGAGCCGGAAAAATGCTTGTCTGGGCGGGTTTAAATGTCAAAGGTTACAGAAACAAGTCATGTCTGAAATAGCGAAGAGGGAGGGAACACTGACAAGATAATCATTCAAGGTCGTCAGCTAAGAATTACGTATGCAGAAGTGTTGACTCGTGGTTACAGTGCAACAAATGCCTGGACACCGGGATGTGTTTTTGTTCTGTTTTAAAGAATGCGAGAACGCCTTTGTGTTTGAGATTCACGCAGAGATAGTTGGCATTGGGCCAAAACAGATCGCCGTAGAGACTAACAATTATCTCAAGGTCTTACATGGCAGCGTCACAGCATAACGTTCACCGAGGTATATCTCCTGATTTAGCTAGATGATCACAGTTGATCGGTACTGCAGGACGTGGTGGTTAATAGTCTAGACAAACACCTGGATATCACGGTGTAATGGTCCGGAATCCGACAACGCCCACTGCATGGTACGGTATTGTGATTATTGATGAAGGTAACTCATAACGTGTCCCGACTTAAGATGCCTTTGAGGATAAGTTCAAGGATGTCCTGATTTGTTATCATTCGGTTTGTAAGGCACTGTGGAAGGCACTGGAACGGATTAAGTTAGACAACAACAAAGAGTGCGGGTGACGTGAGGTTATACCTAGGAATGCACATCACATCTTAAATCAAGGGAGCAGTCGCTGGAATTTTACGGTCTCTCATACGCCTTTACATTAATTTGCAAGAAACAGCATTTCATTTATGTTCCAGGGACCTATTGCAAATCGCCGTAAATACATAACTACGTTCATGGAGTACTGTCAGTTTGGTAGTCAGTCGGTGGCCGACCTCGTTAACGTTGTGCTGTATGCTAAATGTGTTAACGTATAACTAGCCAGCATCTGCTGCAGTGTATGCAATGACCCCCTTGGGGTCTTACCATCTATATGACGAACCATGTAAGCAAGGATATTAAAAATCAAGATTTTTAACCTCCTTGATGTTAGTTAAGATTGGGCACGAGTTGGAAATAATGGCGCAAAAACATGGCGTTGATACACCCGACGACTTGGGCATTTTTAGTTATCGACATCGTAACCGTTCTTTCATTTACCAGAATGTTTCTTTCTTTTACTACATGGCTAGAAACCACGGAAGGATAACAGTGTTTACCTATACTATCGGATGAATGGCAGGAACAGTCACTAAACAAATACATCATTAGTAGGCACTAATGATACAGGGCGTTCACCAGATAAGTTGAACTCTACAGTGCCGAAGGTCAAACACACCCGTGTAGCAGTCCTGTGTCTGATCCTTTTCCTGCCTATAATTTGACGAAGGTTTCCCATGCCCGTAGCCAGGGGGGGTTCGGGGGGTCGGGGGGCTCGGAAGAACCCCCCCACACGCTCAAAAGGTCCGCTTTTTCAGGCTCGAAGGTCCACTTTTTCATGTCAAACATTTTTTTTCAAAGGCATGGCTGATTTGCATTTTCCCCTGATAGACATTTCAGCCAATCGTAATGACTATCAGCAAGATTTGCCCCAGAAAGTGAAGGAAATGGCTTTTCAGATGGTCGAGATTTCAAAATTTCCCCGGACCTCCATTGCGACGCCTCGCGCCTTTGGTGTCGGACATGGTGAAAATATGTCGAGGGCCTCAAAGACTTACGCAAAAACCTTGTCCTTTAATAGAAATTCCATTAAACTTCCCATGCGATTTTTGCCCGTCAAAATGCAGAAAATGGCGTTTCAGAGGGTCAAAATTTCAATTTTTCCGGGGGAGCATGCCCCCGGACCCCCCTAGGTAGCTCGATGGTCCCACAATTACTAAAAAGAACCCCCCCCCAACCAAAATCCTGGCTACGGGCATGTTTCCTGCATAAGTTTACAAGTAATAAGCAAGCTTAAGGTAGTGAATGTAACTTTGTGTAGAGCACTATTGTGAGATAACGTAATTACAAGTACTAGTCATGAATAGTAACGTTAATTGTCGTTTCCCCACCCACAGCGACTACAGTAAGCTGAAGATCTGTGATACCAGACGGCGTCAACATGGCAAGCAAAGACACAGGTAAGTAAACATTGAGTAGATCACATTACGTTGTAGCTTTTGTAGCAGTATTTGTTTGAGTTTTTGTAAATATGATAGCTTCTTTGTGCCCTCAAGCGTTGTTACAATACTAGTGTCTGAATCATTGTGACCTTTAGTGGTGGTACTCGTTGCGAGGACATGTTAAGATTTAGCACATATATAGCTTGCCATGGGCATATTGTAACTGTCCACATGGATGCCAGGCTATACAGCAGTGTTAGACAAGCTGTGGATTAGCTATAATTGACATATTACGAATTAGAAGAAACGGATATCGATAGAATATATCTTGTACGTAAGTCTGGCGATGTACTTTACCGTTACCCTTCACCCTTTGTCTTTCTATTTCTATTTCTATGATTGTTAAGCGTGTTTACACCCTACGATGACTGACATGAATAGTCTGGGGCAGGTCGTCAAATTCGTCGCCAGTCTGCACCTTTCAATCAACTGTACAAACATAGCCTTATACATTTGAGAAGTTTGATAGCTTTGCCTATGGAATTAGACGAGGCCCATTTTACTTAACTAAATTCGTGCATCTCGTTTTGGTCAAGGGCAACTACAGCAAACAAGTTTAAGTGCACATAAGCGGTGCTTATAATGCTTGGTGTGAGCTATATCTGGTGCAATTATAATGTACTGCATTCGCAAAATGAAATGAATGATTATAGTTGCTTGTAATGAATAAGCTTTGGCATGTTTTGGGAATGCTGTGTCGCCTGTTCGCTGCAACAAGTCGTTTCGCTTCTTTTGTGTTGTTGTTCTCTGTTTCAGCTTCAGCTTCCTTGGTTGTGTTTTGAGACTATACCATGCGCTAAAGAAAACCCTTAGCTACTTTCAAAGCAACAACTAGGTTTAGTCAGCGAACAGGCGATGTAGCGAAATGACCGGCTACCGCTTTGTGCTTTAGAGCTATAGTCTGGGTTGTGTGTTACTGCTGCAGGGGTGAAAATGGCCAATGGGACTGACGAGTTAATATGGATCACACCACATATATGTACGTACATGTTTATCTAAGGTTGGCGCTGCATGTTAGATGCTTACGGTGAGGTGGTGGTGGTGGCTGGTGGTACTACGTACAGATATGTCTACATCAGTTGTGTAGTAGTAGTAGTGGTAGTGGTCCACTGCGTTCCGTATCAGTAATGTGCACGTGTAGTATACATTACAACATGTTAGATGTGTCGGTGATAATCCATCCTATAGTACCACAGTAACCTAGTCGTACTTCGATTATCTCCTACCTTCTAACAAAGCACAGATAAGATGGTTAACGTTTTCAGTGCCATCCCAGAATTTGCAACAGCATTCGATTCCTGTATGTCTACAATGTTATCTAGAAATTTATGACATTGACAGTATTTCATGAGAGATAACGGTGTTCAAATATGTACAGAGTACCCTTTCTCACTACGTAAATGTTTGTGAAATGGGGAAGAAAATGGTTTGTTTTTAGTCAACGCCAAGGCACAGTGGGGAAAATGACCAGATGATGATTACAATATTTACGTATTTTCAAAAGTGGAGTGGAATTTTGTAGTGATGGTTTAAAAGTCAGTTATTACTGGAACTGTAGGTATAAAGAAGACAGTCGCGGAGAAGACCGCAGCCCAGGGCCAGAAGACGGGCGGTGACAAGACTAAAGATGCAGGTAAAATTATTTAACCTCTCCTAGCTAAAGAAAACAATAGCATCGAAACTTACATGATCCCAGTTCGTACATCATGTCTATTGTGAGTTCATTGTCGGAGGTCTGTCTTGGCATTGGACTATCTGACGCGTACCCTATGTGCTACTGCGCGTTAACGAAATAAGGTACTCATTCAGCATTGAACTGACTGAGTCGACTGCTTGCTTCTTAAGGAAACCTTCAACATTACCTTGCCCCTGCATCGTAATCGCGCATGCTAACATCAAAATACACATGCCTAAGCTGTCTGCTTTGTTATGCGTGGATTTCTGTTATCACGTTCAAAGATTCAAAAGACGAGAGAAAATCTTAATAAAGACTTTACAAAAATGCGTCTATTAAGGAGTGGAGGGAACGACGAAAGGTATAGGACTGTAGTATATGATATGAAATTATGCCCTTCATGTGTACAATCTCTACATACACAAGTTAAGTTTATCGCGGGGCATCAGGCGATGGCTGCCTTATGAGCATTGATGTTGCTTGTCCATGCTTGCAAGAGAACATGTCGTAATGGAGACATGTTCACCTCCGTGTTTACATTTCCATTTTTTCTGCTAACAGTGGGCTAGGCCAAGAGTACTAACAACTCTTCCTTTCCCTCTTCTCTTGGTGATGGTTGCGCGGTCGACCGGTCGCCTCTCCTACCTAATTTGCTCGAAAAGTTGTCAGTGACTTCTATATCAAAGGGGAATACCTTAACGTTAACAACCTCACATTAACCCGAGCTCCTTAAATCCATATGGGTAACTCCAATTCTGTTTTTTAGGGCGAAGGAATGTCTCTTCCTCAAAGGTGCAATCACTTCACAACTTACGAAATCAGACAGAAAGGACGTTCAGACGCAAAAACCTTACTAATAGTGCCGGGAAAGGTATAGAGGAGGAGGAGGACCGCATAGGCAAGCTTCTAGGTCGGCTAGATAGAACTTTGGACGGGCTTAAGGCCACGAATGTAGTAACCGGTGAGTGGCTTGGACAAACCCGATGACCTGTCACGCTAACCTCCACACGTCGAATAAACCATGTACTCTGTTTCATTTCAGTTCAATGAGCAACAAAGGTGGCTCTAGCATGGTTTTTCTGTTATCATACATTAGGTGCCTACTTTTTGTTGCTGCATTGGTGCACGATGGCTTGTCATAAGCACTCATAACTGGCTGTACGTGCTGTGCCTCTGGTTGCAGGGTCGTCATCTCATCCATAAATGTCTTCTTCCTATCTTATTTGTACTCCCTTACCTATGAAAAGTTCCGTCTGTGAGACGAAAAATGTAAGAAATGCTGGCGTGAACAGTTTTTCTTTTCATAACCGTGACAAAATGACTCATTATTTTTATGGAATGGGCATCGATGATAGTATATTTAGAGTGTTCTGAGTTTACGACCAAAGCATCAAATTGTGGTCATGATCATTGCAAGCCGCATGGAACCTAAAGATGAAAACTTTTACATTCCAACTTAGCCTCCTTTTTCATTGGATTGGATTGGATTGGATTGTTTTAGTGATTCTAGTGTTTTAGTGATGCTGGCGTTTCCAGTTTCTACTCAGACCAACTATCTATCCGTGATCAGTAACCATTTCATACACTATCTTGGTTCACTTTTCAACAGGAGTTGTAGACAAAAAGGGGGTGCAAGCTGGCTCCTTTGGGACAACGCAAAAACAAACTGAGCAGACCAGTTCAGCAAATACAGGGAAAGGTGGACTGGAGAGTGCACTCGCGGGCATGCTACATGGACCAACCATTAAGGGTGACAAGGCCTCGAAAGAAAAAGCTCCCATCGTCGGTCCTGGCGGAATCCCTTCAGAAGAAGTGAGGTGGGGCTCCGAGTATGTCACCATGAAACAAGGTGATGCGACAATGCAGTCAGCCGCTCCAACTCAAGCAGCAGGCACCATCAAATCAGCAGATACCACACAATCTGCACCGCCACCAGGTCCTGGGCTGTCAGCTGCACTGGAAGGCATGTTACATGGTCCAACTATTAAAGGTGACAAGGCTTCCAAAGAAAAGGCCCCAATTGTAGGTCCAGGTGGCATCCCTAAGGAAGAAGTGAGATGGGGTTCTGAGTATGTCACCATGAAACAAGGTGCCGCAACAATGCAGTCAGCCGCTCCAACTCAAGCAGCATCAACCATCAAATCAGCAGACACCACACAATCTGCACCTCCACCGGGTCCTGGGCTGTCAGCTGCGCTGGAGGGTATGCTACATGGTCCAACCATTAAGGGCGACAAGGCTTCCAAAGAAAAAGCTCCCATCGTCGGTCCAGGTGGTATTCCCAAGGAAGAAGTGAGATGGGGTTCTGAGTATGTCACCATGAAACAAGGTGATGCGACAATGCAATCTGCCGCTCCGACACAGGCAGCAGCCACCATCAAATCAGCGGATACCACACAATCTGCACCGCCTCCTGGTCCTGGGCTGTCAGCTGCCTTAGAGGGCATGCTACATGGTCCAACAATCAAGGGCGACAAGGCCTCGAAAGAAAAGGCCCCCATCGTAGGTCCTGGTGGCATCCCCAAGGAAGAAGTCAGGTGGGGCTCAGAGTACGTGACAGACAAACAAGGTGCTGCGACAATGCAGTCAGCCGCTCCAACCCAGGCAGCAGCCACCATCAAACCAGCAGATACCACACAATCTGCACCGCCTCCTGGTCCTGGGCTGTCAGCGGCGTTAGAAGGTATGCTGCATGGACCAACCATTAAAGGTGACAAGGCTTCCAAAGAAAAAGCTCCTATCGTTGGTCCAGATGGTATTCCAAAAGAAGAAGTCAGATGGGGCTCTGAGTATGTCACCGACAAGCAAGGTGCCGCAACAATGCAGTCAGCAGCTCCAACCCAGGCAGCAGCAACTATCAAATCAGCAGATACCACACAATCTGCACCGCCACCAGGTCCTGGGCTGTCAGCTGCACTGGAGGGTATGCTACATGGTCCAACCATTAAGGGCGACAAGGCTTCCAAAGAAAAAGCACCCATCGTCGGTCCAGGTGGTATTCCAAAAGAAGAAGTGAGATGGGGTTCTGAGTATGTCACCGACAAGCAAGGTGCCGCAACAATGCAGTCAGCAGCTCCAACCCAGGCAGCAGCAACTATCAAATCAGCGGATACCACACAATCTGCACCTCCACCAGGTCCTGGGCTGTCAGCTGCATTAGAGGGCATGTTACATGGTCCTACTATCAAGGGCGATAAGTCTTCAAAAGAAAAGGCTCCCATCGTAGGTCCTGGTGGCATCCCCAAGGAAGAAGTCAGGTGGGGCTCCGAGTATGTCACTGACAAACAAGGTGCCGCAACAATGCAATCTGCAGCTCCAACACAAGCAGCAGCCACCATCAAATCAGCGGATACCACACAATCTGCACCGCCACCAGGTCCTGGGCTGTCAGCAGCGCTGGAGGGCATGTTACATGGTCCAACTATCAAAGGTGACAAGGCTTCCAAAGAAAAAGCTCCCATCGTTGGTCCAGGTGGTATTCCAAAAGAAGAAGTCAGGTGGGGCTCTGAGTACGTGACAGACAAGCAAGGTGCTGCGACAATGCAGTCTGCAGCACCGACACAAGCAGCAGCCACCATCAAATCAGCAGATACCACACAATCTGCACCGCCACCAGGTCCTGGGCTGTCAGCTGCGCTGGAGGGCATGTTACATGGTCCAACTATCAAGGGCGACAAGTCCTTGAAAGAAAAAGCCCCCATCGTTGGACCGGGTGGAGTCCCTAAGGAAGAAGTCAGATGGGGATCAGAGTATGTCACCGACAAGCAAGGTGCCGCTAAGATGCAGTCAGCCGCTCCAACGCAAGCAGCAGCCACCATCAAGTCAGCAGATACCACACAATCTGCACCTCCACCGGGTCCTGGGCTGTCAGCTGCTCTGGAAGGCATGCTGCATGGTCCAACTATCAAAAGTGACAAGGCGTCGAAAGAAAAAGCTCCCATCGTCGGTCCAGGTGGTATTCCAAAAGAAGAAGTGAGGTGGGGTTCTGAGTATGTCACCGACAAGCAAGGTGCCGCAACAATGCAGTCAGCAGCTCCAACCCAGGCAGCAGCAACTATCAAATCAGCAGATACCACACAATCTGCACCTCCTCCTGGCCCTGGGCTGTCAGCTGCATTAGAGGGCATGCTGCATGGTCCTACTATCAAAGACAAGAATGAGAAGAAAAAGAAAGCACCAGTCGTCGGTCCTGATAGTATTCCAACCGAAGAAGTCAGATGGGGGGCGGAATATTCTGAAAAAGGTAAGATTACGGTTGAAACATTGCTTGTTGGAACGAAGTTACGTTGGTGCTTAACGGTGCCGTCAATTCAGAAAATAGCATCAGGCCCAGTGACTGTAATGAAATACAATATTCTTTGCGACAATAGATATTGGTGTACAATGTACCAACTTGTCAATGAAAAGTTTCATACAAATTCAATCTTGTCTGATGAAAATCAGACTTAAGCCGATCAGTATAACTATTTGCCTTTTTTTTCCTAAAGGGTCAAAAGGAGCTAAAGGGTCAGAGAAGAGCAACAAGTCTGGGGGACGGAAAGGATCGGGCAAAAAGAAAGGGAAGAAGTGAAACTTCGTACAAATAACGTAACCAATAGCTCTACACCAGGCGCCAGGCTTCAGCTAGCAGTGCAGTAAAACAAACACTCGTTTTCAATCACCTAGTACGATTAGAAACCTTCAATATTATGGAATTATTGACGTTCCTGCTGCATATAGAGACATGTTGTTCCTTTGGTAGCAAGGTCATCTTAACACCGATAAACAAGAAATATAATGTTGCAGAATGGAAATATTGACAGGAAGTAGAATGGTGAAAGAGATGGAAGATTCATGGATTACTAGTATAAAGAAAACATTCCAACGACGAGGTCTGCATGTGCCTTGGTATACATTAAATTTTGTATTTTATTACGTGCTAGTTCTAACAGCAATACTAAAGTTAGCAGTATATGCGCTGGTATGATTTGTACAGTCCTGTATCATTGGCACATAAATGTATGTCAGAAATTGCAGCTAGTAACAATTTTGTATATTGTATATTAATCATTCGGTGAAAATGGAGATGTATGGAGGGTATATATATGAGCAAAGTTCATCAATGTTTAAAAACAAAGAGCCATATGGCCAATGCAGTAGATCTACCAATCAGTACCATCAGCTGGTCATACCGCATTTCAAAGTTTATATTCTTGGAGCTTGATGCAAGTACATTTACTGCCGTCATAGTGGCACATACAGTGACGTTGGAAAATGGTACAAACAGTATAATTTGCATTTTGGGGTCACTGGGACTGCACAATATGCGCCCAGCAGCGTTGATGGCTGACGTTCATTAGAAATGGTGACAGGAATAAATAACAAAAATCATCCCTGCTGGGACAGAAGTTATCATTTGCGACTCACTCGGGCTCGTACCACATTACATATGGATTTTTCTGCTTAACTATAGTCATTTCTGCACTAGAGTTACTTTAAATTTGTACTAGAAATATTTAGACATGTTTAACAGTTTTCAGAGTTTGCCCATGCATACTTTTATTCTTTTCATCCCTTCTGCATTAAGAAATCTAAATAGTCTTCCAGTCAATTCAGGACTTTAACAGTCCTTGTGGAGTAATCAAGTGTTCAGACGTTGGGGTATTGGAGTTTTAGTTTTCACAACCAGCAAGGTTTTACCTGCATATGTTTCGGTACCTGTCAGACATCTTCATCAGAGCCCGAATGGAGTTCTACTTCTTGCCGCTATAGGTGGCAGATGCAAGTGACGCTTTAATGGCGAGATCACGATCACATGATTATTATCCCAAACGTGGCTAGTATGTGTCCACGCTCGTCCTGGTTCATCATTGGGGTTTTTCTTACGCCTTACTATTCCATGGGATTAGCCACGTTAGGGATGGTACGGTGTTCTCGCTGCTAAGGCACCATCTATATGGGCTACATAAAGTGTCAAAAAGCAGCACTCCAGTCAGCTCTGAGAAAGATGTCCGACAGGCATTGAAACGTAAGCTGGCCAGACCTACTGGTTGTGAAAAAGAAAACGTCAATACATACCAACCTGATGTTCAGACGATGGCTTTCCCCTAAGAAATGAACAATTTCTGACAGGTGAACATTGTCTTTATTCAAGTCATGCATGAGAAGTGCAAGCTGTCTGAAGTTCAAGTCTGCAACAGTCATGATAACAGGTGTGCAACATGGAAATCTAGCTAGCTTATGATTCTTTATAAACAGTTCAACAAAAACAACTTAAATAAATCAGTCTTTGAAACATATTCTGAGAAAACAGCATAATCTACTTTTTCCACCAAACATTTTATACAAAAGTATAAACATTTAAAACAGAAACTAAGCGAAAATATAAGCATAACATACATACAATGTATATGGTATCTATTGCAACATCTTTAACTTGAGCTATTGCCCTAAATTGACATTATAGTCTTCTGTTTACTGCAGTATTTTTTCTCAGAAATGTACATTCGTGTAATATATTCTATAGCTAGCTAGGAGCAGTCCTTAAACACACGTTATCGAAATAATGGAAACTGTCAAAACACTTTTTCACCTTTCTTTGGTCCGCATCATTCTGACAATGTATTTGTTGGTACACACACACAAAAATGAAGTATTTGGCACTCGGGTATTAGATAAGCCATGATGACAAGTAGGCCCTCCTAACAGATCTTAATAGTAGACTGCCTGTTGGTAAAGCTGCCACACATAGTAAACATGATCATGAAACATGGTCATGTGTGTAACTGAATCTCAATTATATGCAATACTTCTGTCTCAGATCTAGAAGCATTGAAAAATATTTAGGATCTAAACAATTTCCAGACAGACAAAATTTCCTTGGATCACATAAGCCACAAACACTAACTATGCTGTTTTGCATAAATCTCTTATTAAGGCATTTGGTAAGCAATTATGAGGTCTATTCATATGGGATGGTACATATACACATCCAATTGCATTGATATAAAATTTGGTTCAAAGATGAAAAGGCACACAAGTCCATCTACAGCCTGTCCAAACGAATCATATGGCAAGCTATCCATAAATTCAGATAAAGACCGGCTACAAGTTAAAGTGTATGTTAAAGAGCCCATCTGCTTGCCCCCATGTTAGAACAGTATTGAGTCATGCATCCTTCAGTCATTTCTGAATCAATGGAGAAGAATACATGTACACAGTTTCCATGGATTCTATGATTGTGTTGCAGCCATTCAATAAATATCAAAGCTAAAATCCACTTCAACTGATCAACTCATTCCTGTCTCATCCCCCAGATTTAACACAGAATATTGCTGCAGCGGGTCATAAAAGTGTAATTATACGTTCTATGCCTTCAATTTAAGCTGGAAAATACATCATAACATTTTCAAGCCAACTGTATCAATAAGTGGCGATACTGTTATCCTATTCATTGAATTTGCATCAACAGATACATACACAAAGGACATGATGTTTTTAACAGTGCCCTTTTGTGTTGAGGGATAGAATCTTTTAATTTGCTGCAAGTAGAATTTTTTTCATCATATATTCTCTCCAAGCAATTATATACATGTATTTGATCCTTTAAAGCAATAATTTTGCAACAGTTACTACAGATCTTGTTTGCTTTCTAGAGATATTTACAACTATTAAGCAGCACTAAGTAAGCAGCTCTGATCAGCCTCAAACATAAGTAGGAATGACTTATAATCAGCCAACATGGACAGTACTCAATTGCATGAGGTTTACACAGGCAATTGAGGCACTATCATATCCGACCTATCATTTCGACTACTTGTATTAAGTGTGTTCACAGAAGCAACATTTATGGCATATTAGGACATTTTCAGGTGTCTCAGCTCAAAAGCAGCAAGTTGGCACAGCTCCAACAGATATTTTCTACAGTAGAAGACCATTAGGTCAGGTTTTAAGTTGCATTTTTATCACAGTCAGGTCTTCTGACAATCAAAAGCTCCTGAAACAATGAGAAGCTTTAAGCACTATGCTTTTATCAAAGCTAGAGAAGTTCCAATGTCTAGTGAAGTCTTAGACCTCTCATTGTTACATTGAAAGGATGCTGTTTGGAATGTCCCAAAACATTGCAACATAAAAAGACTGAATGGGTTGACTATTGCATGCCCTTGTTGGTCACATCAAACGAGTTCCTGAGTTTCTGCGAGAACGCGCTCCACCAGATCTTCTGTGCTGCTGCTACTGGAGGAAGGATCTCCCTGGCAGGCCAGGGTACCGGGATAGAAAGCTGTCTCAGAGTCCAGCGACTCAGCAGACACCACGTGGATGATCTTGGGATTGTTGCAGTTTTCCTGAAATACATACATCACTTCTCAATAACCAGAGATTATACATACATCAATAGTGAAAAACCGGAGATCTAAAACTTGCAAAAAGTAACATTCAAAAGGTGCATAAACATCAAGCAGGTGAAGACTGACACGTCCAGGCAAGCAGTCTTTTTTTTAGTACCAACACTCTATAAACTCTATATTGCAATTATACTTTTTCTAGGGACAATGTGTGAATCAGGTAAGAGTCAGTCCCTTATGTTCACTTTCAGAGACATCTCAGGGAATTTCAATAGTGGCCATAGAGGCAACATCAAAATGTGATTTGAAAAAAAACAAACCATTTCATGAAGTGACACTGCATGCAGTTTACAAAAGGCACAAAGCCCTGCACTCACCTCAACATCAGGAGGCACTGGTGAGTACAGCGGGTTGGAGTAGGACATCTTCTTTTGTTTGGGCTCAGGAGGATCTGGCTCATGACCCTTCATGAGTTTCCTCAGTTCACTCCCTTTTCCTCTGCCTGACAGGACGTTAGAGAAGTGGATAACAGGAAGGGTCCCAAGGTGACGTCTGCGTCTGGGACAGAACAAAATAAGAACAGTTAGTCTGTCCATCTAGGCCAGAAGGTGATCCCTGACTCTTCAACTCTTAATGATATGCCAGATCTATATCCAAAAAAAACATGAGTACCTCTGTTCAAAAATGTAGTAAGTAGCTATCCCCAGTATAAGGATCAACAGCAGAACTCCACAGACAAGGCCTGCAATCCATCCACGATCTTCTGCAAATGAGTTGACAAAGTTGGTTAAAAATGCTGATAGGACATCAGTACCAGGAAATTCCATTCTACAATCAGGACTACAATTTTTTTCGTATGATAATGAGGTACAAAAATGTTACTTTTCTTGATTCAATGACAACTTACCAGAGCTTTGGGTATTGGACCTGCTGTCATTCACCACATCAGGACCATGTTGGCAGTGCAGGCCTGTAAACCCTGGGTGGCATCTGAGTCAAAAACAAATTCCACATTTCAAGGATCCTTGTACGCTGTTAATTCCAGAGAACATGTTTGAATACTATTATAATAATGGTACGTAATAGGCCTGATTTACAGTATTGCTCTGAATGATCAGTTTGAATGTTGACAGATACATCATACAACAGCATAGTTGTCGAGACAGGCAAAAGAATTCAACCAAATTCATTACTGATGGTGACTTTAGCAATTGTTCTTCTAATAGTAATACCTATTGATGCAGGGCAGACTGTCGTTTCCATAAAGGACTGATTAGCCATAGCCAAAGTTGTAGAGATGATGTCAAGAATCATTTTTAGCACTATCAATATTGACATGATTAGAAACCTACCTGCACTCCACCCAGCCATCAATGACCATGCAAGTCCCTCCATTCAGACAGTACCCACGGGTACATCCATCAGGGATGCCAGGACTCACTGTGTAATGAAAGGTAAGACTCCATTAACATTTCAACATCGTTAATTCATTCATCTAACTTTGAACTCTTGTAATTCCATTGTGTGCCAGAATACCACCACAGGAAAAGACTTTTTGTCTTGAATACCTGTAAATATCTGAAGTGTATATATGTCTTACTGATGCTGGTACGTCCCTTGAAATCACTATAGATTTATGTATTTTTTCCTCAGCTTTAAATTCATGTATCATGTGGTGCTATTATGGCATCCAGTGGAATTATGAGAGTGGATGTTGCTCAAGATAAAAACAAGACAGAATTGTTGGAAAGTTGCAGTCTTCAAGTGTACAAAGAGTTTAATGATTGAGGCACACTAGGATTCTTTATGCACAGGTCTATAACATTATTTCCCAATATATTTTCTTTATTATTAAAACATGGACCCTACTGACAAGATTTTATAAAGAATCTACCTTCAATTCTGGATGGCTGAGTAACAGGTGTTGAGGTAGGTAAGACCGTAGGCATACACCTTGCTCTGCTCCCTGGGATGAACTTGTATCCCTTGGGACACAGACAGCTGAAACCTCCAGGCTTCAGGAGACACATGTGGCTACATGGAGCTGAGGAGCAGGGGTTCGGTGCTGAAAGGAAAAGTTAACACTGTGAATAAACAAGTTCTAAAAATTAACGGTTTAATTCACAAAATCAAAGGCAGCTAACTACACATGTAGTTTAGACACATATCTGAGGCAATACTACTGTAAGGCAGATAACCAAGATGTCAGGCAATATGGCAATGAACCTATAAATGTGTCAAATTCAATATGCTAATGAATAACAACATGATGGAACTTAAGTTGACAATATGATGTAACAAGTCCTGTTGCTGATTTATTTTTATTGTCATGAATGAATTATATAGAATGGACTAGAAAAAAAGGGACATCCATCTATTATTGGACACCTAAATGAACAGACCAACTAACCTGACTTCCTGAGTGCAGGGTGCATGACCATAATGCCACTTGGCCTGTGAAGGCCTTCCTTTATCTTTACAGTGTCCTCCCCCGTTAGCCTGTTGGCAGACTCCACTGCCTCTCTGTGCCAGTCAGTCCAGTACATAAGGTCTTCAAATAATGCCAGACCAAAGGGATGCTTGACAGTGGTGGGCAGGGTAACCCTAAAAAAAATATCAAAGATGTAATATTCATCTGACAAACCGTATCAATGTTTGGTTGAACCCTCAAAACAGTTACTTGAAAAGTCCAAAATTATATAATAAAGCATAACTTATTTGTACAATCAAGAATATAATTAGAAGATGTAAATATTATACAAATATCACCTGTTCTTCCCTTCATAGTCACAGTACTCAATCTTGTCCAGGCGTGCGTCTGCAAAGTACAGTTTCTTCAGGATGTCGTCCACAACAAGTGCATTGGGCCAGATGAGACCTGTGGTGACGATCAGCTTCCTATTGCCACTGTCCATGTCTGCTCGCTCAATCTTGGGCTCAGCTCCCCACTCAGACCAGTACAACGTCCTAGAACATAAAAAAACAACTTTTATCTATTTCATATTTGGATCACCTTCACAACATCTCAGTATCCCCTTCATCATTGACAAATTGTTTCAAGTCATATAAAACTAATTGGACAGAGTATCGGGGGAACAGTCCACTGTGTGAAAAAAAAAGAAGAAGTTTAACAGTTATCATTCGTTTGTATCACTTCAACACTGATGAATGCCTTTTTACAATGAACATAGTCTAAAATCCTTGAATTAACATGGAAAGATAAAAAAGACGCCTCAGCTGTTCATACCGTTCTGCCATGTTGAGTGCAATGGCTCGAGGTTTGTCGATGTTGTGCTGTAACAGGACAGCCCTGTGCTGACAGGACGGCAGGCTGCATACCCCGACCATGTTGGTGCCTGCGTCTGTCCAGTACAGGTTGTTACCGACCCAGTCCACAGCCAGACCATCGGGTGACTCCAGACCATCCACAAACATGCTCCAGTTTCCAGTGGTCAAGGATAACCTGTTGATGGTACCCTGTATAGGAAGAGAAAGCAGGACCTGGTAAAATGTCTGATCAACATAGTTTTGGTAACTTTGAATTTGGTGAAAAAAGCAAGAAAGATAACGTCTTACTATACTTTTAAGTGTGTACAACAGGGTTGCACTACCACAAGAAAAAATTAAACACCTTACACAATACTTACCAGTGTTGCATCAGTCCAGTAGATCTCCTGCGTATTCAGGTTGTACTCGATGCCTACCATGTGGCCTGCATTATCAACCACCACACTTTCATACTGCCTACTGTTCAGGTTGATAGCTCGGATCTCATAGCCAGTTGAAAACAGCAGTTTAGCTGGGCCTCCTAGAAAAAATAATCATTCTGATGACAATATTCAACTCAACTTAATACCAAAAACTTTTATTTCCTGAGGGTTATATTATATATGTTACAAAAAGTACAAATAGAGGCCAAAATGGACATTCTAAAAACATAGATTCTGATTGTCCTGAAATGCAGCATAGGCTACCTGTTGCCCTGCATGTCCGGTGGTCAGGATTAAGTCTGTAGCCCTCAGCACAGCTGCAGTAGTAGGTGCCTTTGTCATTGGTACAGAAATGGCTGCACTGGCCAGGACTTGCACACTCATCAATGTCTGAGGTAAAAAAATACATGCTGAAACATGTCACACAAGGGACAAGGAAACAAAAATATCAAAGAAGAAAAGTGTATGTTTTTCCATACTGACTATGGAACACGATCCTATGCATTGTACAGACCTGCACAGGTGGTTCCATCCTCCAGAAGCTTGAACCCAGGGTGGCAGCTGCACACTCTCCCTCCCGGGGTGGCACGGCACGTCCCTGTACAGCCTCCGTTATCCTGACACACAGACGCTGCAGCAAAAGTTATCATTACATGAATAATCAAAGTAAGAGCCATCATTCTTATTAACTGGTGAACATCATAGATTTACTGGACAATATGGTCAATTTATATTTGTAAAGTGATCTGACTTTTGAATTACAAACTAAGACACAAGTTTAATGTCATTTGAAAAATACTTTGAATTTTCTCTTCACGTCACTGCCAAATATTTTAGCAATTCAACCATTACAAGAAAAGCTCCTGAAAATATTTTTGGTAAAGTAGACAGCTTGTGCCAGAGTAACAGAAAACACATTTTCCAATGAAAAAAAAAGGATCTTACCACAAAGCCCTCCCTCATCGGAGGCATCAGCACAGTCTGTCGTCCCATCACACACTTGAGACAGAGGTATGCACTCCCTGGTCAGGCACTGGTACTCCTGTGATCCACACTCTCCCCATGCAGCCATGGTGGTCTGGGGGGCTGCTGGAGTTACTGTAGCCTGGTGCACACAGTCCTGTTCATCAGACATGTTCCCACAGTCATTGTCACCATCACACCTCCACCTGGCCGGGATGCACACGTGGGTTCCACAGCTGAACTCACCTACACCACATGTTGTAACACCTGCACAGAAACATCACCAAGTTGTGTTCATAATATGATAACTTCTTCTCTACCTTTTGAAGTGACCACTATCACCACTGTCACTTGTAACTTGTACCTGTATTAATGTTACCATCATAGGATGAGTACAATTCTGTATAGTAGGTGCATAAATCAAACAGTAAATCTGCCTTTTGACATAATGCACTGGTTCTGCTGGGACCGTTTATATCACGTGTAATCACTCACACAGATACAGTAAGCCTGTACAAAAATCATGACAGAATTTACAAAGTTACAAGACTGCACATTACCACATCCTTCCTCATCCTCCCCATCACTACAGTCAGCATCACCGTCACATGTCCACTGGTCAGGGATACAGACACCAGAGGCGCAGGAGAACTCTCCCCCCTGGCACGTGGACACGGCACCCCCCTCACAGCTCCGTTCATCAGAGTTATCCCCACAGTCGTTCTGACCGTCACACACCCAGCTTGTAGAGACACAGACTCCGTTTGCGCAGGTGAACTCGGTCGGTTGGCAGGTTGTGGTCGGCGTGGGGCAGTCCGGGGGCTCGTCGGACCCGTCAGCGCAGTCGGGGTGGCCATCGCAGCGCCACTGCTCGGGGACACAGCCTCCAGACTGGCACGGGATCAAACCCTGCTCTGTACTACAGATGGTGTCAGGACAGTCATCTTCATCTGTACTGTCTGTGCAGTCCTGAACCTGATCACATCTGAGGATAGGGAGGAATTCATGGTTACCAAAGCTGACAGCAGAACTTCATAAATCATAAATGTAAATATAGAAAACAATTATCTGACAAATACACACAATCCTACAAATATCAATAATCCTTCACTTCTTAGCTCATCTCATTACTCACTGAACATATCATATTACAATTTTACATCAGCATCTTTTTTACATCTGGCATCTACTTTTACTTTTAGTAACAACAAACTTCACCATATGTTTGCCCCAAACTACGAAAAAGAATAACATATCGTAATGTCTTTTGAGGACTTGGGACAATTTGAAGCAACAGAAAGCTGTGCTAAACATGCCCTCTTACCTTCTAACATCAGGCAGACACCTGTAACCATCACACAGGAAGTTCTGAGGTGGACAGGTGGCCGGTCTGCAGTCCTGCTCGTCTGACCCGTCCCCACAGTCGTCCTCCCCGTCACAGTGCCAGGCCTCCATGATGCACCGTCCGTTGGTGCAGGTAAAGTCAACAACAGAACATGTGCGTTCTGATGGGACAACAGAAAACAATGACTACCCCACACCATTCTAATTCCAGACATTCACTCTTCCAACTCTTGTAAACGATAGCTTGCTTTGTGTCTATATTCTGACCAATGTGAAAAATCAATGTCATTTAAAGAGTAATGAAAACTGCCATTTTGGACCATCTTTTCCATCAATTTTAAGTGGAAATAGCCCAAGGTCCAGTAAACTACATGTATGTCTACTAGGTACTAAAGATGGAAAGAATGACGTCTTACCACAGTTGTGTTCATCTGAAGAGTCCTGGCAGTCCTCGTTACCGTCACACACCAGCTCTTGTGAAAGACAAGTCTTGTCTCCACACTGGAACATGTCTGAGGGGCACTTTTCGTATTCTGGGGGAATAACAAACTCATCATTTCAAACCTTATAAGTTACTTGCCACAACAGACTGGGTTATACTTATGAGGGACAGCTACTGTAAACTGCCTGTAAATAAAACTAAACAAATATATAGAAAAGTGGCATCCAGGTACAAAAGGATATAGTGCCATGTTACTACATACAGAAAAAAAAACTGTACATCACTCCTTCCTATTGATCAAAAGGAACTAAAAGATTCCTCCTTAGTTACCTTTACAGGTGTTTCCCTCCAGGTGCAGGTTGTCAGGACAGGTGCACTTATGTCCATCAGGTGTGTTAAGACAAAAGTGACTACATCCACCGTTGTTTGTGACACAGGGACTAGTACCTAGTATGAAACAAACAAACCCATTTCACCTTACGTAATGACATGTCCATGGTGCTGAACAGACATCAAATCAAATCCCCACAATTAGGAACAGTTAGGAATGAAGTGTTACCAGTGTCTCTGCCCTGGGAGCCACATGGTCATTGGTGTAACAGCCATTTCATAAATGACAAAGAAAACATTGTGAAATCTTTGCTTATCAATCATCTTTATGATCAACTAATATACCATTTTTCTTTCAGAGAAGATACACTAAAATTTCAAACAAGGTCGAACCTATGTGTATCATTTGCTAATTCCCGTAAGATTAAAAAATATCTTCAAAAGCGACAACAAGTAACAGAACAGAGTGCTACCAAAGTGAGTCCAAACAACACAGTGCTCATTATCACTGCAACAATCTCATTAGTTCTGCATTGTAGTCTCTATAACAACATACTGTACATGGAGCCCTAATGTATAGAAAGTTTCATCCAGTATGTAGCTTATATTCAGCTTAGGTTTGTCTCACCTTGCTGCCTGTATTCATCCACTAGCTTGAGGTCCATGATGCCATGCTGTCTGCTTAGAAGAACAGTGGAGCTGATGCCTGTGTGCTTATTTGCACTGTGGATGGAAGCTGAAAAAAGTATGACACGTTTACAATTACTTATATGACAGGATAGGTAATGAATCAACCTTGGTTAAAGTAAAATTTCTCTCTTCAACTTGAGCAATGCAGAGGGATATCACTTTAAGTTTAACATCTGGTTCTAATGACTGAACATCAAATCCACACTAACCCGTGTTCCAGTCAGTCCAGAAGATCCTGTTCTGGGAAACAGTGAGAGCAAACGGGTGCTGCAAGTTCCCTAAGACCGTCCTCCTGTTTGCTCCATCTGTGTCCACTGACTCAATACTGTCTGTTCCTGCATCAGCCCAGTAAAGCTCTCCCTCTGTAAAATCTGTAAAAGAAGTAAATTAGGGTTACTGACTGTAGCTCTATCTACAGGGATTTCAATGCAGATGACCAACATATATCCTTGATTGTTTTTTCCAAGCTCTAAAAACTTCCTATCCTTTATCTTTTGTCAACTTTAAACTGTGGCAGACAATCCATATGATATGCTCTATGCAAGTGTCACATCTTTTGGTTGTCTTTCGAAGTAGGAGGACAAATCAGGAGGAAATACTGAGCTCTTACCCAAGGTGATACCATTAGGCCACCTGAGTCCAGAACCTACAAGGATTCTCCTGTCCAATCCATCCAGGGTGACACGCTCTATCTTAGGTTCACTGCCCCAGTCACTCAAGAACAAGTACCTGCACAGGACATGTAATGTACACCTTTATATGTGAGATATTGTGATCTACAACTCAATAACAAAAAAAGTTTCTCAGGAAAGTGTTGTGCACTCATGGACATGTGCCACAATGTGACATTGCAAATTGTTAACAAATAGGAATCACATTACCAGGCAATTAAGGCATTAGGGAGGGTTACATGTGCTTTCCCACTGATCTTCAGAAACAAAGAAATAGCCATCATCATGTACATCAAGGAGACCTCCTTGGTATCATTTATTTCATTAAAGTGCAAATGTGGGAAATTGTGGACAACTGCTAATAAACTAAGCAGACTTTAAAGTAAGATTTGTTTACCCATTGACAGGATCCACAGCGATCCCCCTGGGTTTGTCCAGCCTGTTCCTGAGGAAGGTTGAGCGGTAGGCTCCGTCCAGACGGGACATTTCTATTACGTTCCTGCCAGAGTCCACCCAGAAAAGGTTGTCTCCTAACCAGTCTACAGCCAGACCATCTACTGTGTGTAGACCCTGGTCTATCACAACCTCACTGTCAGGGGGGAATATAGAGTATTATGTCTTTTCTGGGCCTTGTAACAGACATGTAGGGCCTTTTAACATACATGTAGGGCTTACAAAAATGTTTGTAGCCGAAAAGGCTTAAGTTTATCTCAGATTTAGCGGTACATTGTAATAATAGACTAGGAGAATCAGTCTTGGGACCTCTTACATTAAGATTCTAATCTTCAAGTAAACAACACACAAATTTGCCATGTAAGTCTGTCTGGGATATTCATAATGCTTGGATTTTATCTCAGCAGCTAAGAAATTGACACATTTTGTAGTTATGAAAACTAAGAAACTTGCCTTCTCTCTGTGTCATTCAGGTAGGTCCTGTAGATGATATCAGAAGTGACATCACTGTAGAACAACATCTGCTTCTCCCAGTGGAAGTCCAAGGCTACAACACTCTGAGCACCGGCTGGTTTCAGGGCCTCCGTTGTGCTGGAGGCTGTGTCCAGGTTCAGCTGTCTGATCTCAGTGTGCATGGAGAACAGCAGGTATGCTTGTGAACTGTCATCTGAGGAATTAACACACACAAAGTTGGGACATGGGTGGTTATGGCATACACGTCTATTTACAATGTATTATGGATTATAGGACAGTCATGTTAAATCCAAAACCTAAATGTTATAGGTGTGTATGTCATTCACAGTGAATCAAATTATAGAGTTATCATACAATAAAGGTTACAGGACATCAATGCCAGTATTAGAAGGTGTTTTCTGACCAAACAAAACTTCATATGCTAGATGCTTGATCTTGGATGCTCAAAACCATTATTTTTCACATGATACGAGCTTTAGCATTTCTATAATTCAATGCAAGTCACCAGAAGAAGTATCATGTTGCCTCAGCATCTTCTACAATATCCATGTGTTAAAAGTAGACTGACCAATACAGGTGCGTCCATCCACTGCCACATGTAGTCCTTCTGTACAGGCGCAGGTGAACCCTCCTCCTGGTCGCAGCAGGCACAGGTGGGAACATGGGTTGTCTTCACATGGATTGAGCACTGTGTAGAGGAGAGGTTTTAGAAGAATTTGACAGATTATAATTGAAGTATTGAAGAACAAGGCAGAACAATGTTACAAACTCTGAAAGACATGCTTTATAAAACCTTTTGTGTGCAGTTGCTAAACTTGTTCTTATTCCCTTTTAAACGACCATCAAAATGTACAGTATTTCCTTTTAAACAACCATCAAATTATCAGTGACTACAGGCAACATTTTGAGAGGGGAAAAAAACATGTATAAAAGACTGTAAGTGCATCACACTACAAGTATATTTGCCATAACTTTTTATATCTCGTCTTCCAAAATGACAAATGATTAAAACATTCTGTTCTAAAACCTTATTCCAAGATGGGTGAAGGTTTCACACAAAGCCTGTACTCACTAGTAGGCTGCTGCAATGGATGATAGACCAGGATGCCCATGGGTTGGTTCATCCCTTTCACCATGTCCCGTTGATGTTTGCCTGTGAACTTGTCTGCAGTCTGCACCGAGGCCAAGTGCCAGTCTGACCAGTACAGGAAGTCTTCGAACACGGCAAGGGAAAACGGGTGCTGCAACTGTCCCTCTAGCACAGTCTTTACAGACAGATCAAATTACGTTAGTGGGTTACACAACAATATTCACTTCTATTGCAGTGTAAGCCGAAGATTTTCCACTAGGTATCAGTTCAACCCTCTCCAAGGCAGGAAGCATATGTTCCCATATGTAATACATCATATTTCACTGTAAGTACCAGACTGAGAATAAGAATGTTGCACATTTTGGTAATACAGCAAATAAATCATTTTTCTTCGTTCCCATCAGCTTGCTTCATATTCAGTCTTGTAACACCAAGTCAAACAATTTTATCAAATCTAACACAACTTCATAATGTACCAGTTTTAAAATAGTGATCTCATCTGTACATAAAAAGCAAGACTATGTCTTATCTCACCTCGCTATTCCCACCATCCAGATCCATCCTCTGCACAATGTCCAGCTTGGCATCAATCCAGTAGATCTTGTCCAGGGAAAAATCTATGACCAAGTCATTAGGCCAGCCCACCAGCTGATTTTCCAAGACTCTCCTCTGCGACCCGTCCATACCGGCTACCTCAATCTTGGGTTCATAACCCCAGTCTGTCCAGTACATCAGGCTGGCAGAAACAACATGACAAAGGTCAGGATACAAGATACTAATCACTGGTCTACATAGTAACAAACAAGCAACAGACATCTATCACCTTTGCTGGCCATACATAAACTTAATGGCTGTCTGTTGTATGTCATTCCATCTCATTATGAAGGATGAGAGTTCAAGTTCAGTTATACTTGTAGGGCTGTAGATATACCAGAGACAAACAAGAGAAGACAAGAATGACTTTCCTGGAATTCACAACAAAAGTGACTTGTAGATAATTTTAATCACACTTAACAACTGCAGCAGACATCCAGCATCCACAATATTGAAAGAGATAAATACAGTATAAAAGCCAAAATTAGAAAATTACTCTACTATTGCTAATCTGTACTGCCCCCTACCCATTTCTAGGGTCCACTGCTATGGCTCTTGGCTGGTCTAGGTTGTCCCCCAGCAGCACAGTTTGGTGGGCCCCGTCCATGGTGCTGACAGAGATGGTGTTGTACCCTGCATCTGTCCAGTACAGGTTCCTCCCCACCCAGTCCACTGCCAGCCCATCTGGGGTCTTCAGTCCTGAGGGGAAGTTAGCACAAACTTAGGACATTCATTTGTAATCTGTTGAGCGATCTGGTCTACATGAAGAAGGGAAATCACATGTTTTGGACCATTCCCAAAGCAACAGTTGCGCTTTCAGAATTTATCTGTTCCTAAAACCTTAATGTACTTAATAGGCACATGGCTGCACTGGGGTACAACTCTTTCCACCTCCTATTTATTTCAAAATTGGGATTGAAGTTACTGAAGTCAAACTGCTAGTGATTTACCTCTATCTTATGATTATTGTATCCTTGTAGGATCCTTAATGTGGCAAATACTCTCATCATTGCCAAGTGAGAACTCCATACCTGTGGTAATCACTCTCCTGATATCTTCTCCTCCCAGTTTGACAGAAGATATGACCTCATCGGATACATCCGTCCAGTACAACCTACACAACAAACAAGAGAGATTTATAAATTATTTCCAGCCTCTAAAAAACAAGGTTTAGATATTAGGTCAGTTTTTATGTATCCTGACAAAGACTGGGCTTTTTCTCTTCAGAAAAAAGAAATCAATTGCTACAAATCTCATTGTCTTTGTGATTCCTACTTTGTCAGACTTGAAGGATAGGTAGGAACATCCCCCCAACAGCACTCACCTTTCCTCCACACTGTCAAAGGACAGGGCCACCGTGTTCCTCAGGTGGTTGACAACAGAGTTGTACTGGCCCGTCCTCAGGTCCTGGGTACGGATGTCGTGTCGGGAAGAAACCACAAGAACTGGGTTGGGGCCTGCAAGGGAATAATATAATCCCATACTTACATTTGCTTACTAGATTACATTTTCCATGACATATAATGTCAAATATTAAAGCATTCCAGCTCTGGACATATTTATTGCTACACATGTGCAGGGTATACTATCTAGTACCTCTGTTCCAAATCCCATTTACTTCTCTCTGATATTTAGACAAAAGCAAAAGCAAACACTAGTGTATAGCATGATGCAAAGCATGGTATCAATAATATGCTGATGACTCTCTTGATGGGCCATTAGAAGACAGTACAATGTAGGAGACATACCTTGTGCCTTGCACTTAGTTCCCAGCTCCATGTAGTAACCATCCCTACAGCTGCACCTGTAGGACCCCTTAGTGTTGTCACAGCCCTGGCTGCAGCTGCCTGGTGTAGCACACTCATTCACATCTACAGTAGGAGAACATGTTAAACCATTGTTTTGATAGTGCAATATACATCAAAGAAATACAAGTTGTCAGCTTGCATGAAAAATGTAAATTAGAAGTACCATGTTGATAAAAACTGAAGTCAACAGAATAGAGTCGCAGCCCAGCTTGTTGCTCTTGGTCATTTTTGTCAGGGAAGCTGTGCAGTAATAATTTTTGTTACACGAAGAACAGAACATTGAAAAGTCAATACCTTCACATGTAATGTTGTCTGAGCTGATGTTAAATCCTTCATGGCAGTGACAGAGCGGTCCATCAGGTGTGGGGTAGCAGTCTGCTGGCCCGGCACAAGGGGATGTCTGACACAGTTGGGGACCTGAAATACACTCGTACATGTACATGGCACATTTACTTCACAATCCTTATTGATCTCAATCTATGACTATGACAATAATCTCAACATCTGTCTGACCAAAAACAAACATGTTGAAATGGTAAACACTGGTCACTATACAGGATCATTGAAAGCAGAAAAAGTACACGAGGAAAGTGAAGTTCCTTACCACATTTTCCACCTTCATCATTCCCATTCCTGCAGTGTGGAACCCCGTCACACACCGCCTGCAACCGCACACAGAGGCCATCCCCACACGAGTACCCCTCCGTACAGTCCACAAACTCTCCTCATAACAACATTCAGGATATAATATCAACTACAGAATGCTGCATCTATATACTATTAGGCAAATTACTTGGATAGAACCAGAAATAACTTGTCTTCAACATTGAATCAGCTATCAAAAACAAAACTCACAGTTACTGAAGTACTAGTCACAGTAGACTTCCTGAGTGGTGCCGAACGGCAGCTCACTCCAAACCCATAGCTTACAATTTAACACCGCCTATTTTAAGCCCATGGCTGCGAAGAGGGAGTAGTCGGCCCACCCAATAACAGTTGTCATATCATCAGATAATACTTTAATAGACCTTGTACAAGTTTGATTCTTCCTAATATAACAATGATATTGGGTAACCTTCTATGTAGGTGTGTGTACCTATTGCGCAGTCCTGTTCATCAGCACCATCAGTGCAGTCCTCATCTCCATCACACTTCCAGCGCAGAGGAACACACTCTCCAGTCCCACACTGCAGCTCCATGGGGTGGCAGGTATGCAGGGCTATAGGTGTGAAACATCAAATTACAGCTTCAACTCATTGTGTTTGCAGTGCCAACTCAGTGTTTTTAATGCCAACTTGATTAGCTCTCGGAAGTGCTTAAAGACTAAGAGGCTATCCTCAGTGAAGAAAGTAACCTCAACTTCTGTAATGCAGCTTAATAAACAATACTTTTTATTCACTTTTGCAAAACTCACTATTTTTGAAAAGTTTGTTGCTTACTACAGTTGCTCTCATCAGAGCCATCCAGACAGTCGTTCTTGAAGTCACAAAGCCACACGTTGGGGATGCAGTGAGAATGGTCTGCACACTGGAAACCATCACAGTCAGGGGCTGCTGTTATTTCTGTTCAGAAATTCAACAAAAACATTGTTCTATTATCTGTGACTTCCAAAGCTCTCATAGCAGTAGAAGTAGCTCCTGTCCACAACTTACAACAGGTGATGGTGTTGGATCATTATCTGTACCAGGCATGGATGATCATGTCAGGCAGAGAGAAGACAACTGCAAGGCATGATAACAATTATCATGTCTGCATTGCCTGTTATTACCATTGTGCGCATTAAAAGCAGGGCATAAAATTCAATCCAGAGGGCTACATTTTTGCTACTACTAACATCAAAGTCAGAGAAATAGTTAGTAATACCACAATTGGCCTCGTCAGACTGATCTTCACAGTCGTTGTCCCCGTCACACTTCCAGCTTCCCAGAATGCACTGTCCACTCCGACATCTGAACTCATTCTCACTGCAGCTCTCATAGTCTGGGAAGGAAAGAGTACAGATGTACAAAATATTACACTAAGTGTTAAAGATTTCAAAATAGTCTCAAGACAAAAACTTCTGGTGAAAGAGTTGGCAGAAATTACTTTTTCGACTCCGAATGACACGAAATATGAACAGCTAATCTATCTAAAAGCTTACCAAGTGTAAAGATATCTATGCATCAGAATCAGAAAAGATGACTTGAAGTTTTGGAACTTCAAGTTGGTATGTGCACAATGAAAAGTCAGAATTGTAAAAGACTGTACTGTACCGCATTCTTCTTCATCTGACCCATCTGAGCAGTCGTGGTCGTGGTCACAGTGCCAGGACTGGGGGATGCAGTGTCCAGACCTGCACTGGAACTCACAGGGCTTGGGTTCAGCTAGACATGGGAAGTCAGACAAAAGCTTGACACCTTTCTACAACAAAATGCTTGGTTTATGCCGTATTGCAAAAAAAAAAACTTGAAAAATGTTGGATCGGTTTGAAAACCTGTTGAAAATCTACATTCAGATTTTGACTTTGTGGAATGTGAATCCAGAGTTGGCTACAAAAATTAAGTTCAAGCTTGTTAAAATCAAGGGAAACAAACAAAAAACAGTCTGTGGATACAAGAAAACTTCCAACCAATGTTAGATAACTTGTTAACACAAACTATTGCCAACAACTGCTGAACCAAACTTGTCTCACATGTACATGTGGATGGCATCCTTAACTCTAGTGCTGAGCTTAGTTCATAGGTGCAAAGCTGCTTGAACAGGCTCAAAAATGAAACAAACAAAAACTCTTTTTTTAACATCAAGCACAATGAAATAAATGGTATTAGGGTCAAGATTTTTTGCCAAAAAGTGCTGAAACGTACACTAAATACAACAAGCCAAATAAAATGAACAATGATAAACTGAAAGAAAACTTTCAATAACTGGTGCTCAAGTTAATAATGAAAAAAAAAATTTCTTCTCCATTGAGTTTTGAACAGAGACACTGGGATTCTAGAAGATATGACTCAACTAGTTGCGCGCTTGTTCCTAGTAGTGAAGCGTAGGGTCGTACCACAGCCTCCTTCCTCGTCGGAGTTATCGGGGCAGTCCTTGTAACCGTCACAGCGCCACGACATCTGGATACATGGGAAGCCTTGGAGACACTGGAACTGGCCAGCTGGACACGTCACAGCTCCTGCAGACCAGTCACCATATATTCAGGTTACTTCAGTCCTTTCAAGATGGTGTTACCTTGTGTGTTTAGCTCACAGTTTGACTTAATGCTCCATACAACATGTCCTTATCATGTTTGCATATAATTTTATGGCTGTTCATCTTATCTAACTTATGAGAACCGGAAACTAATGCAATGGTTGGAAAAGTCTAATGCAATAGTTTTTAATGAATATCATAGGTTTCATATGAACATAGAAAAGTTGCAAATCTGTTTTATTTCTATTTTGCTCTCAGTTCAGAATATCATGCTAGAGAATTTATGTACAGTGCCAACATGCAATAAGTCCAAGACACATCATACATTTTCACCAAAAGTTGCTTTGTCTCATTTAGAGCTGTAAAAAAATACATGCACGATATATCAAGTGACATTCCTGGTTACCCATGAAACTTACCACAATTAGATTCGTCAGAATTGTCGGCGCAGTCATTATCGGTGTCGCACACCCAGTGAGAGGGGATACATCGGCCATTGTCACACTGAAATTTGTCCTCATCACAAATTTCCACTAGAGCCAAGGAACGAAGAGGGGAGCAAATGGCAGAAAAGATAGAAAAAGATGAATGACTTTTCAAGAGAACAGTTGTAAGGACAAAACTAAACACAAAGATTTCTACAAAACACATCAGCAAGATACATGTAAGTGTCACTCTCTAAAACAATGAAAGCAGGGTTTGTAGAATGACTGATTCCTTTAACTTGAATGACTGCAGAAAAGATGAGTTCACATTCTACATCTATGGGAGTAGCATGAATAATGTAAATAGTAAGAGGAATCCTTATAGACAAATGGTATAACTAACCGGTGGGACTGGGGAATGGTGACTGTGGGTCCTGACAAGTTCTCCCATCCGTCTGCAGCTGCCATCCAGCAGGGCACCTGCAGGTGTAGCCCTGCGGCTGTGTGGGAGACAGCAGACACAGGTGGCTACAGGTGTTCCCACCTCCATTACTGCAGGGGTTAGGGGCTGGAACAGAGGGTACATGGAAATATGTAAGCTTCAAGTACATTGTACACACAAAAAATGTCCTGTTCAAGTATACCATAACGAAGACAAAACTGTACAACATTACCATAAATACAGCTTTTCTTTCATCAGAACACTCAATACTGGATAGACTTTAGAATTGTTCAATGTTTAAGGGGTATAACATAACTATTACACGTACAACATTGTACATGTAAATGTTGCTGCTCTCTTCTTTAAGGATAATCTAAAAAGAGTATTCACCACTATCTGTTCTATCTATACAATTCCCATGATCCCCTATACTCCTCGCAATTCAGCCCCTGGCTGCAAAGAGTGAGTAGTCGGCCCACCCAATAACATGACCTACATGTATGTATCAGTAGGTGTAATGATGATATTTCTAAACGGAACAAGCCAGTATAGGACAGGAGAGGCAACAATACCTTCTCTCTGCTTGAGTGGATGAACCATCTTCACCCCGGTGGGTTGCTGTGCCCTGACCAACACGTACACCCTGTCTCCCATGTACTTGTGAGCCAGTTTGACCTTGTTGGACCTGTCATCACTCCAGTACACCAGGTCTTCAAACAGAGCCATGGAGAAGGGCTGCCCGACATCCAACCCTCGGATCAGGTATCTGTTTTCCCCGTTCAGGTCTGTGGACTCCAGAACCTAGAAACAAAATAGAGGCAGTGTTACGAACACACTATGACATAGAAACCACATTTAGAACACCCCTACTAGGGAGTGGTAGAACCCTAGAGGGGCACTCGGTGTCAAGAGATTTTGTCTCCACCATCCTTGTCTGTCTTGCCTTATTGGAAAGCATATTGGTACCGAACCTAAAGGGCTCACAACAGGTAGCTATATGTTTGTGTCTTAACTCTCTCACAGATTTACTCTTAACGTAACAGAGGCTTAAAGTTCATAAAATGCATATTTTGTGAGGGTGAGTAAAAGGCTACCTTGAGTTTGGAGTCCATCCAGAAGAGCCTGTTGGAAGGATGGTCAAGTGAAAGGCCAACAGGCCACAGGAGCTTCTTCCTCACAATCATCTCTCTTCCTGATCCATCCATCCCAGATACCTCAATCTTGGGAATCGCACCACAGTCGCTCCAGTACATGTTCCTATGGAATAATTTTCACCATGAAATTAGAATCAATCATCAATACAAATTGAATTTAGATATCTTCTCAGATTGGCTTACAAAGTGGCCAGGTACTCCCAATGGTTGCAGGGAAGGAAAGTGAGAAAGCTGTGAAATTCTGAAACATCTGCAATGTCTGACTCACCTGTTCTTTGGGTCCAGTACTATGGCCTTAAGCAATCCTAAAGACCTCACTACACTTGTTTTGTAGAGACCGTCCAGTGTGGATACTCCAATGTAATTGTTGGCTGAGTCTGTCCAGTATAGGTTCTCTCCCACCCAGTCCACAGCAATGCTCTCCACCTCACCAAGACCTATGAAAAAATAATTATAAAATAATTCCATTAATGCACTACTATCAGATGAGTTCATGTTCATTTTCTGATGATTGTCTTTTCTTCCATAGACAACAGTAGACACAGGACACTGGGAAATGCTGTTTTGAAGAGTTGAGTACTCATTCAGCACCAAGGACAGGACCAGTTATAATTTCAAAGCAGGCAGCACTACAACACTATCTGCATGTCAAAGGAGCAAATGGAAATCATTTCACAAAAAATGATGGCGAATTCTATTCTGAATTTCTTTTTTTATTCATCAGTGGGAACTTTCTTAATTCTGTCCAAGCCTGCAGGACCAACTTTGGACCTAGGTCAAATGCGCTTTACCATCCAATCCTGAAAATCTTGTGTTTCATCATTTCTCACCTCACATTCTGCAAACAATACCTCCGTTTTCAGAGATAAACAGTATCATAAAGACATCACTTTACCTGCAAGAATTGTTCTGTTGCCCTCTCCATCCAGACCTGCTGAGTTAATACTGCCAGACTCCACCCAGAACAGAGACTGACCAGCCAGGTGGTAGTCCAGAGCTGTGGGGCTGCCCAGTCCAGTCAGCAGGGGCATGTAGTCTGTCCTGTTGCCATGGTGAATGTGAACAACCTTCCTGATGCTGCTGGACTCAGCAACAAGTAGGTACGGCTCTTCACCTGGAGATGAGAGTTGAAATGGCAATCAAATTACTTGTTTCACAAGTATTGCAAGTAATACATTCTAATCTTTTACAGTATTGTTTATTGTTTTATTAACTTCTTTAGCTGTCACAAGTAACTGTGACATGTACTCCTCTTCCAGGAGTAACAATATAACACAGAAAACATAGACACTTGGCATAACAAACACAGCATATAACAACATCCCAAAATTACAACTTACAAGTACATACAATAGATCATAAAACGCAATGTGCCTTATTGAGTACCTCATGTGCCACATGTTGAGCTTTGCATGTGCTCCTTAAACATTTTGGATGTACTCACAAGTTTGTAACTGATGTGGTAGTTGGTTCCATTGGGATGTTGTTCTATATGTAAAAGATTTCTTAAAAAACTATTTTTCTTTGGTTTCTCAGTTCTAGAGGTTTTCTGCGTTGCATATCTCGTATAGTAGCCCTAGAGTAATCATTTCTATGCAGTCAACCTCATATTAAACATTTACACATGACCAAATACCTACCCATAGCCCTACATGTGCTGCCATCTGGCTCCATCTTATAGCCGTCCACACAGGAACACTTGAAGGAGCTTTCTGTTGCATCACAAAGTTGGCTACAGGCTCCAAAGTGCAACACACAGTGATCCACAACTGGAAACGAAAATAAAGATGGTTGACTGTGCAACTGGTTCTGTTATATAATGTACTTGCCCAAATGTGTAATTTAGTAGAGACTAGACACTCGTAACATATTAGACACCAGAATTAACAACTGAATTTCTTCCTGGGAAACTGAGAAAACAAGAAAAAGTTTTTTCTCACCACATTGAGTTCCCTCGTCACTTCCATCTCTACAGTTCTCATCCCCATTACACAGTAAGGATCGGTCTATACAGGATCCGTCCGAGCAGGTGAACTGGGTAGCCTTACAGGACGGCAGCACTGGGGGGTGGGAGGACCCTGTGTGCAGCACAACAATTATTATTCATATCATTTATCATTGTACATGTGTGACTTGAAATGAACTGAAATATTTGTTTCCTGCTTATTGCTAATGGCCAGCAGATAATGTTTTCTTCAACTCTTCAATGTTCAGTGAGGAGGAAAGGGGATTTTTGTAGTGTTTTCAGATGATACAAAATTCTTTAGTACAATAGTCATATCTAACTTAAAATTGCAACAACACATTACGTACTTGCAGCATAATGATATAGAGTAACTTCTATGTGCTACAGGTCTAAAAGATTAGTCCTACAAGGTCTATATATCTACTATTGTTCTCTTACCACAGTCTTGTTCATCAAAGCCGTCCCTACAGTCCAGTTCTCCATCACATAACCAGGTGTGGCTGATACAGAGGCCGTCGTCACACATCACCTGGCCTGCCTGACAGGTGTGCACACCTGGGAGCAGGACACGTGTTTAAGGGTGGCGCATTAAGTCAACATGAGCTCATTACATGGGAGACATACATTGTAGTCAAATGGATCCTGACTTGAAATATTTAGTAAAGTAAAAATAACAAATTAGTCATTTCCTCCATGAAATATGGAGGCATTGTTTTGGGTGTGTCTGTGAGTCTGTGTTTAGAGAAAGTTGTTGTTAGCAG